>OZ023330.1:6272530-6385030 GCA_964007535.1 Brachyptera risi | reverse complement strand
GGAAGGCAAGTTCACCTCGTGGAGCTTATAGAAATGACTAGACGGTAATGGTGGTTACGTAGCACGGTGGCTGCACTAATAATGTAAATAAAAGAGAAAAGCATATAGCGACATCTAACGGCAAGAACGTCAGCGTGTCTGAAATAATGCATTGTGTTGTCGCTGAGTGACCTTTGCCAATGTCAAGCCGCCCATCTGTTATAGCATGACATGATGGGCCACGCTCCTCACGGACTCGACCACTGACACACAAAACTGGGCTATCATATTGTAATTTTGTAATTATTATTGTTTGTTCGCAAATTATTGTACAATTGTTGCAGTGTGGAAGTAAAATTTCCACTAGTGACGCATAAGTACAAATATGTCACTAACTTACATGCAGTTTATGTCGTTGGCCACTGGTGAATATTTAATTATTTATTGTTGATTTTTATATGCATTTTTAAAATGTGAAATTCCACTGGTCAAAACTCGAATATTCCAACCATACATTACATGGAAAATACCGTGTGTCAATAATCGATAATTATTGTTTACTCAACGACCCCACCAACAGCTGGGTTATACGGGGGTACGAATGAGCAGGTGATGATGAAACATTAAGTGAAAGGATGCATACAAAAACCATGACATGCCTTATGCCGGACTTGAACCCACACCTAACGGTGACTTCAGTTTCTGAAGCGATGCCTCAGCTGACTGAGCTACCGAGGGCGGCTGTCGATAATCAATGGCGGATATTACTGTTGGTTTTAGATTAATTTTCACAATATAATTTCCTCATCAATAAATTCATCAAGTTATATTTTATTTTTGAATTTAAAACAGAAGCTTTTAAAGGATGTATAAAGGAGCCCAAGCTCCCAGAAGATTCAGGTTCACATGGGTGAAAACCACCTTGAATTGTGGGAGAAATGTACCATGACTTTCTATTCATTTTTAAAATCTTCTGTAGAAAAAGAGCTCCAGTAAAATCAACGTCAACATTGGGTTGTGGAGCCGGGGGGTCGGCTGACCTCCCAATAATCAAGTGATGAATCCAACTATAACAAAGAACTATAACAAACGTGACAACTTTATCAATCTTGACCCCTCAATAATAATGTTGGGTTTCTGCTGCCTATAAAGGTCAACCAAATTCAAGATTCTTAAATATAAAAACGAACGTACCGTACTTGTTGTAAAGTTCCTTGAACAACAAACCAATTCTCCAACGCATTTTGGGACCCACAATTCACTTTGTAACTCGGTCAATATTCCTTTTCAGTTAATTTCATTGGCACACTGAGGGGTACATTTTTCGAAATGTAAACTGAAAATCATTCAACTGCGACAATTGCGTCATCATTTTCTAAAATCATTTTTCATAATGATGGTACAATTGTGTAGGGTCTTACATATTCTTCATTTTCAGAATCGAGGTAGAGGAGATTGAACAAAAAGTGATCAAAGAACGTGAAAAATACCAGACAGCAACACAGGATAAATCTGATGGCTTGTCGGCTATACCATTCATATCAGTTAATGACAAGGTATTGGCAAAAGACAGGAGTTTGTCTTTAAATACTGTATACCTGGCACACTCGGTCAGTCAGGAACTTACCCTGAAAGAAGCAAACATCTAGACCCTTATTCTCGAGATTATGAGTTTATGAGATGAGATTATTATGCCACGGTATCTTCATAGCATTTTCAGTGAGATAACCAGAATCCTACCTAAATAATCTCATCTCATAATCTCATAATCTCGAGAATAAGGGTCCTGGTATGGTGTGGTGTGAATAATGCTGCTGCATAAAGTGGCATTGTAGCCTACACCAGGGAAACATAAGTGGTTTCACATTGCACTTTACGATGCAATTACAGAAAAATATTTGTGTAATGTTGCGATAAGTTTTTTCTTTCTGTATTTGAAGTTTTAAAGACATTTTATTATACTTTTTGACTTTATATATTTTGGCATCCAATATATGCCTTTATTTTTACTACCAACTTTTTTTAAAAATCCTGACTAGATGCCTACGTCTGATCCGCTGGCTATTATCTTCCGACTAACAACTTTTATGTCAGCCTATACTGACTCGATCCCCCTGTGGAACAATCTTTGTAAATCTAAATTACAAACAAATAGATGAAAATGATATTTTTCATTAATATTCTGACTGAAATATATAATTTCAAAAATGCAATGCAATTTGATATTTTAATTGCAAATCTGGCCCTCAAAATCAAATTCTATTTATTCGTGTTGTTCACGTTTTTTGTAATCGTTGGTCAGTTATCTTGTTACTTGTTGTTTAATTCTCCATTCTTAAGTACATATAACCTATCTGCTGTTGTCACTGTTATTGTATCATATACAAGTCATGGAACAAAATAGATTTTTTTTTTATATATTGGGTTTAACGACACACTGTAATGATGACTAAGACCTATTGGCGTCGGATGGATGATTAATGAGATGATGGGATGATGAGATGAAGGTTTGTATGGGTAATGGGAAGGATATAGTGGGAAGGAAGCGGTCGTGGCCTATATTGTGGGAACCATCCCGGCATTAGCCTAGACTACAGAGAGAAACCACGAAAAACAACTGTAAAGATGGACGGTAGTGGGGATTGAACCGGGTCCGACATGCCCACTGGCTCCCGGGTCACATGGAGCAAGTGCTTTAACCACTCAGCTATATGTGCCGGTAGTATAGAATTGTACATAAATTGTGGTACATTATAATATTTCAGATGACACTGCTGAAGGAAGATGGATCTTATTCCCTGACAATTGAAGTACAAACTGCTATTGATAATATTCTCATACAGAGTGATGTGCCAGTCGATTTGTTGGATTTAGATAAAAACTCTGCAGTTGTTAGTTACAGTGCTTGTGAACCAAACGTAAGTCACTGTTGTATTTTCTATCAGGTTGCTAAGTCTTTCAGGGCATTGTAAAATGTGTACAAATGTACGAAGTGTTGAAAAAAGCTCGAAGCGTTTAAACTGAAACTTCAATAACTAAAGGCTCATTCACAAAAAAAAATTGGCAGTAATCTTTTTGAATTTTGAGTTTAAGTAAAACTTTAAAGGCTATTCTATTCACAAAAACTGAGTAGCAGTAAGAAACTGCCGAGCTAGCCAGCAGCCTATTTATTGCAGCAGCTAGGCTTTAAGCACCAGATGAATGCAGCCTGTGGCCCGCTAACGCATACTCAAATCTGATTGGCCAGTGCTACATTCGATATATAGTTAGTACTAAAAGGTTTGGAGGTACGCAGCGAACATTGCAGTTACGATTGATTCCTTACTGATACTGCGTGGTATTGTGAACCAGGATATTAAATATCATTGGTCGATGAGAACCTTACTCTTCAAGTTAAGTTTACTGCCACATACGTAGTTACAATGATTCCTGTTGACTACAATTTACCATCACTTAAATTAGTAGGTAGATTTAATTGTAAATATTTTCAGCTGAATTATTGTAAGAATATTCACAATTACGTACACTCGTCATACGTGGTCAAACTGAACCGTATCTTCATTTATTTACTCATCTGATGAAAATATATTATTATTTGTATGTAGGCCTACTTATTAATACTGGTACAGACAATAAAAGTGCATTGTATGAGATAGTTTTGAATACATAGAGTATAAAGCAATGTCATCATATGATATCAATTCGTGCAAGCATTTTGTGGTAAAAAGAAAATTAACAAAAAAAAGTAAACAAAACAAATTGAAACAAAATTAAATTAAACATAAAAGAATAAGTAATTAAAGTAAATGAAATAAGTAACGATGACCTGATAGTGGTGGTAACTGTGAACCGATTTCAGAGTGGCAACTTCTTATTGGCAACCTACAGATGCCAAATGAACACTACTCGACTAGAATTGAAGATACGCACTATTGAAGGTCAGCACGGAACACTGCAAGCGTACATTACTCCGCTTGTACAACCTAAGTGTTGTCAAGTACGACTCTACAACATAAAACCGTTATCGCTGCACATGAGAATCCATTCGTTCAACGATAAAAGACCTCACAACATTCTCACGTTGAAAGGACCGTTTAGTTTGTCGGAGATGCACGCGTGGGTATCTTTTTGTTTGCCCGAGGTGCCAGAAAAACCACCAGCAGGGGATAAAGTTGAATTAATGTTTGAATCCACGTTTTTGGGGACGATACTCAATTGCACATATTGGTAAGTAGAAAATGAGGTATAATATATCTTAACCTCATAAACCTCTGTAGTTATACTTATAAATAATGTTTTTGGATTTTTATCAATGATTGTGATATTTTGTCTGCTATCGTAGTCTGTTTTTTTTTTTTCTTTATATTGGGTTTTAACGACGCACTGTAATGATGACTGAGATCTATTGGCATCAGATGAATGATTAATGAGATGATGGGATGATGAGATGAAGGTTTTTTTATGGGTGATGGGAAGGATAGTGGGAAGGAAGCGGTCGTGGCCTATATTGTGGGAACCATCCCGGCATTAGCCTAGACTACAGAGGGAAACCACGAAAAAACCCTGTAAAGATGGACGGTGGCGGGGATCGAACCGGGTCCGATATGTCCCTTCACCTTCCGGGTCACACGAAGCAAGTGCGCTAACCACTCAGCTACTGTGCCGGTTCTGTTTTTGTATCTCTCTTAATTAATTACAATGCTTTATGTATTCAATTAATGTATGTAACTTGAAATCATATATTATTCTGAAATAGCGTACAGTGAAATCTCTATACATCATTCGTGGATCAACTATTTGCCAGCTTCTATCATTCATTTCGTCTCTACTTCTATAACCAATGTTAACTTTCCCTGATGTATCGTTTCCTTGCACGGATGTTTTTCCTGGTCTTTTGAAGTGATACGAAGTTCCACTTTATCCAAGTATAATACTGTATTAATATTGATGTTGATATACTAAAGTACGCTAGGGCTTCTTTCCAAATAAAGATAACTTTGATTCTCTTATCTTTTTCTAGTAAAGGAGAGGCCGAATTTAAATCAGATAATATATCTACTGTTTCAATACTTAAAGATGTCTTAACAAGAGAAGCAACACTGAAGAAGATTAAACTAGACATATCATGTGGTAAGATTCAAATCATATAATTGAAAGCAATGATGAAAACTGCAGCACATTAGCACAGACACAATATTATGTCAATAATATTAATATTAATATTAATACACAAATATTAATATTATTATTATAATATAATATTAATATTATTTGTATTATTATTTAATATTATATTTAATATTATGCAATATTCAATTTCTTTTTACAGTAGTGAATGAATTCAGTGTCCCTCATTCACTGAATTTGTTACATCCAAAATTGGAAGCGCAACTGCTTTTAACAAAACAAGTGACTTTACTGGAGGCACTGAAAGAATTGGAGCCAAATGAAGGTGATTTGTTGAACAGCCTGTCCCCTGAATACTGCAGTTTATTGGCAAAAGAGAAGCTAATTCAGGAACAAATTCAAAGGCAGCCTGCACATTTGGATCGGTTGTACGGAATGGTGACCGATTTGTACATTGACACGCACAAATTCAAGGGTATTAATGTACGAGGAAAAGTTCCACAGTTACTGGAAATTTTGGATAACTATAATATGGAGAATTTGTTGAACTTTTTTCAAGGGCAAATACCGGTAGTTTAAATCTTCTTTCTCTAATGCATCGTACTTCAACCAGCTCTTACGTAGTATATCTACCGAGTGAACATGAATCAAATGCACATCTGTGTAAATAATAAAGTATGTGATATCCAATATAAAATTTATTATAATTTTTCAATTAGAAAAACAACGTTGGTCTTTTGAACTACCATAGTATCTCCTGCAATTCCAAGAAATAAATATTAAAAACTGACAATTTAGTAATATGTAACAACTACATAACAATCTATTTTTAAAGCTGTTGAATATGTGTATTGTAGAATAATTACAGTGTTCGTGAATACATACAGTATATTTAAATTCAAATCTCATCTTAAGGCTATTCATCCATCCAAAAATGAGAATAACTCCTCTGACAAATAACTATATTTGGAATCAACTAATGCAGAACCACTGAAGTGAATTGATATTAGACTGATGGAAAATATTTCAAAATACTTTGTTCAGTTTTTTCCGTGTGCCAGCAAAATAATTAAAAACGCCCTTGAGATGCAGAAATTTTACAAACATAACAAATATGAAACAACCAGTAAAAATTGAAAGTCTTAAATATCATTTTTTTGAAGTACAACACACCAATTACCCTGATCATAGAAACTATTAATAACACAAGCATCTTTTATTGAACTACATAGACTTTCCAGTTCACCTTCATCAAATACGTGATAATAGCGTAAAAAAGTTGGAACTTCAACGTCAACTGCAACTTTCAGTTCGACATCGACTTCTTGTCGTTGGTTACATCGGTTTTTAGTTGGCTTCACTTTCCATGGAACCAAAACATCATGATGTTGAAACTGTGTTCTGTTTGTATGAATTGGCAATGAAGAGGTACCTTCACATTTCTGATCTGGCACAAAGGTGTCCCCAATGTTGGTATTGTAGTTATCAACTGGAGAGTCTCTTCTGTTCTTTCTATCCTGTTTCAAGTAAGTGGACTTTGATTTGTGTCTTTCTTGGTCTTTAGCCCATACGTAGATCAATGCTTTGCCGCCAGGTTTAAGGATCCGGACTATTTCCCTCAGAGCTTGAATCCTACGATCCTGTAAAAAAATAGAAAAAAAAGGTTATACAGACCCAACTTATATGTAATTGCAACCAATAGTGGTATTAAGTTTTAAAATGTAGGACACACACACTGTAGCCTACCTAACGTACGTAATTTTTCACAAAATGTGGGTTGTGATAATATAAATAAGTTGAAGTCTCTTTTACTGACTCGTTGCGACCGCGACGCTTTTGTCGCGTGTGACGCGGTGCCAATCAGATATTCTGTTTGAAGGTTACAACCTGATTGGTTAGCGCGTCAAACGCAACAAACGCATTCTGGGCGCAGCAAATCAGTAACAGGCTTATTGCTGTATAAATAAATTATTTGGAAAAACAAGAGCATAAGACATGTTACATTAAAAGATTTTTACTTGCATTTGGATATCTTTTCTGTCAATGTCCATCACTATTTCATAATTCTTTATGGATAAGAGTGTGTTATTTTGTATTTTTTGGCCCAATCCACAAACTGGTACAGTACAAATTACTTTTTTCTCCATTGTCTTGGCCAAACATGTTATATATATATAGGCCCTAGGGGTGTATGTATCCTTCTATCTGGATGGTTTGTTTATTGCATGGGTGACCATTGGCATTGACTATGCAAGTTATACTACTACCCTATAGTTGGTACCATAAAAGAGATTCAAATTCAACTTGAAACGATTTCAAAGTACCTGTTGATTGGATGGGGGGTGGCTCACTGGTACTTGAATGAAAATAAAAATGCAAAACAAAATCACTAACCTTTGAGGCAAGGTGGTGAATTACAGCAATGCTTATGCATCCATCAACAATGCTACTTCTAATTGGCAAGGACAAGCAATTGCAATTGAAAACTTGAAAACCTCGGTCGTTGCATACTTTAGCCAAGCCATAACTTCTATCGCAGCCAACCTAAAGGGAAAAAAAATACAAATTTAAATGATGACACCCATACAATAACTTACAAAATCATGAGTATTACACAATATTAGGGTTGCCAATCCACCATGATAATGTAAACGATGGGCCTGCGCTATATCGAAAATCGATCGAGAATATCGAAATATTAGGAATTCATGAGGAATTCAAAACATGATAGGGCCCATAATGAAAATATTGTTTTTATCAAATATTTATGGTTTCAGTTTTTTTTTTGTATTTGTATTTATATTGGGGTTACCACCCTATTTTATAGTACATTTTCATTTTCATAGTACAATATACACTAAGATTATTATAACTAAGATACTGTGATAATTCGCCTAATGAAAGTTATAAGATTATTTTGCGTTCACCTCGTAAATATTCTTATTGTTGCCAAAATACTTTCCATTTCCACAACCAACATCAAGTAATATTGACCCCTTTTCAAGACCGTGAAGAAAATCCAGTACATTCGGCCAAGGCTTATGTCGTGTGTCACTGAAATGACTTGCTATTTCCTCGTAAACATCGTGAACATGTGTTTCTTCCAACTTCTTGGCAACAGAATTGTCTACGTCATTGACACCAGTCACAGTGTTTGTATACTGCGACATGTTTCTCTTATAAGAATCACAATGTTGGTGATAATTACATGTACACTCTCCTTTGCGAACAGAACGGAAAGTGAAAGACGTTCGTAGCCCACGCTGTTGGACGGTTAGACCACCTTCAGTGGTTGGTACAACATCCATCTTTCGAGGCGTTATTCCATGACTCCAAGCATACCTGAAAGGGATGAATGAATGAATGGTGGATTTTATCGGCGCGTTAACATCTAGGTTATATTGCGCCGACCTGAAAGGAGAATGTTAGTGTAGTACCCTGTCAATTTTTAGTGCCCTGTCAACGGCCTCCTCTTCTGGGGCAACTCAGCTTCTTCTAAACGCATCTTCATCCTTTAAAAACAAGCCATCCGCATCTTAGCAGGAGTGTCCCGCCGCCAATCGGCAAAACCTCACTTCACAAAACTTCGTATCCTCACCCTTCCTTGCACACTCGTACAGATCGCTTCCACCTTTGTCCGCACCCACCCCAACCAATTCCCCCTCAACAGTTCCGTGCATCATCATTCCACCAGAAATAGAAACAGCATAAGACTTCCAGCACACTCTCTCTCATCCTTCACTAATAGCCCCCATTATATCTGCACCTTGATCTACAACAAACTTCCTCCCTTCATCACAAATTCAACCACCCGCCCCTCCTTTGATAATAATCTCAAGTCCTTCCTAACCCAACATCCTTTTTACAGCCTCCCTGAATACCTCAACCATAATTTCCTTCCATTTTAATCCCACTCGAAATTTTACTTGTGCTTATTTTATTTCACCTAATCATTATTTTAACTTTATTACAATATTAACTATCATAAACTATCATTACCTATTATTAACTATCATTATCCCATACTATGTACTGTGTACTGGTCCACGGGACGAAATAAAATATCAAAAATATATACTGTGAAACCTCTATCCATCATTTTCCGAGTGACCAGGAAAATATAAGTATCCATGCAGGAAAACGATTCATTCAGGAGACTTTAGTATTGATTATAATTCATATGGAAGTGGGGTGAGAAAAAATGAATGATACAAGCAGGAAAACGATGGATGCGGGAGACTTTAGTATTGATTATAATTTATATGGAAGTGGGGTGAGAAAAAATGAATGATACAAGCAGGAAAACGATGGATGCGGGAACGATGCATAGAGATTTTACTGTACACTCTTCGAGAGGTTTTAGCAGAACAATATTGAATCCAGAAGTTTGAACCTAGTTATATAAAAGGAATAGTGTGGAATTGGCATATGTAATCAAACCAATTCTGATATTATCCCATGCTGAAATTAGACTGAAATTAGGTAATATAGGCCCTACCTATATCTTTGTTTTGACTATCTGTAGGTGGCCATGAATTGTCCACGTTTTGGCAGTATTTTGTCTGTTAATACATTAAGGGATATTTAGTGTGCAATGGGATGTTGCATCAGAGCCAGGACTTCAACCCCAGAGCATCAATTTGTAGTGTTGTAAAGCCCGGAGTAAGGACAGCAGGCTATATGCTTCACTGTATGGCGAAGGTTAAATAAAATTGTGATATATCGGTACATTGATTTCAATTATCTTTTAGTAGGCATACATGTACAAATATCATGTCAAATATTTGTCAAAGTAATATCAGCACCTTTACAATAAAACTTTATTCTTATCATTATCATAAAGTAGAAGTGGAGTCAACCCCCTACCCCCACTAACATGCATGCACACAAACTGGGTCTACAGAATGGTGAATGTATGTAGGCAACCTGCGAGGGCCTGGAGGAGTCAGTATGTTTCTGGTATGAGCCGAAGGAGAAGTTGTCACTTTGCTCGCCAATGTCTAGGGATGCTTGATCGACTTATAAATGCTAGTTATGAGGTCGCAGGCGCTCTACACGGGCACGTTGTTTGCTCGCTTCAGACTCAAGTTCAACATGCATCGTGTGCTAGGCGCAACCCGTAGACTAGCCCGCCGAACTCATATTCACATGAATGCCGTTAATTCCATAGCTCACACTTTTGATATATTTCACATTTTATATTTTTTTCGGTATTCAAAAAGTAAGGAAGCTGATTTGGAACCAAGATTTTCCAAGGAGTGGGAAGAAACTCATTTATAATGGGTACTACTTGCCTATCTTGACATATGGAGCAGTTACATGGTCAATCAACTGGAGAGAAGAAAAGAAAATGGAGGCAGCAGAAATGAAGTTTGTAAGGAGCGTAGCAGGAGTGTCAAAGTTGGAGAAGAAGAGAAGCAGTAATATAAGGAAGGAAGTGAGAGTGGAAAGGTTATCATTTAAATTGGAAAGGGAGAGACTTAGGTGGTACGGGCATATGCGGAGAATGGAAAAAGGGAGAATACCGAGAGCAATGTTTGAGATAGCAGAAAACAATGGAGCTAAGAGAAGAGTTGGAAGACCAAGAGAAAGGTGGCAGGAGGGAGTCAAGTTTGGAGTAGTCAACCGAGGAGAAAAATGGGAAGAAGTGGAAGACGAGAGATGGTGGGAGAATAGATAACGATGGAGGGAACTCGTAGGAAGAGAAGAAATAGAAGATAGGCCCAGCAGTAGTGAAGAAGAGGAGGAAGACGTCGGAACTGGCAGGAATCGATTGATATGAGAAGTCTGCGCTAGAAAAACTGGTGGAAACACCCTCTGGCCCAATTTAATTGGTTATCTGGGTTTGAGATATATATATATATACTCAAAAATATGTAGGGGCTATCTAGGTTTTTGCAAACAAGAAAATTTTCCATTTGAAGAATTTGAAAAATTACAAATTCTTTGTTCGAAATTCTGTGAATGCGGTAACCTCTGTTTTTCAATTATCAACAGAATGCAAAAACAATCATATTGATATCTCGAAAATTACGGCCGTGAGAGTTTGCGGCGTGAAATACGAGCGCCTGCGGCCTCTTATCTATATCGTGCCTAGTTTACTTGCTAGCCTAGATATCCAGTCACCTTCCTACTGCCACAGATGGTCTGTGTATTGCTAGAATATGAAGATTAATATGAATATAAGATAACCATAGGATATAGAATGTATTTGAATTTGTATTTATTTACGGCTTTATGAAAACATGATTCCATGTACGAACCAAGTCAAAATTAATGTATAAAATTAATGGAATAGAATATGAATATAACCGTGCACTTCAATAACCCCATGAAAAGAGTCACAAAGTATTGAAAGTTTTTGGATGAACGAATCAACGACTCCGAACATGAAAGAAACATTTTTCTTTGTTCACGCTTCGCAGGTCAAACAGAAGCACACATTTTGTTGAAAAATGTCATCATCTAACTTGATGCTGTATAGTTTAGAGGCGCAAACAGTTGGACCACTTTTGAGAAAAACTATTTTGAAATTTCGATAATTCCATAAGAGTCACCACGAAGAGAACATTTGATTTGACGACAACATTTTCTTCCGAGTATATTCATATTTTCATGGAATTGGACACAAATTAATTTGAGTTATTTAATTTCATCAGTTTAATAAAAGGAATTAAGCAAAAGAATGGATATACATCATTCCGAAGTTCTACACAAATTGGATCAGCTGTTTTAAATGAATAAATATAATGTAATTTTTTCAACATCAATTGAAGGCTTTCAACTTTCAAGGGTATCAAGAAGAGCAACAGGTTGAACCAATTAAATTGTGGAACTATTAAAATATACAATGAATGAAACAGAAATGCTGTGACATAATTGTTTCAAAATAAAGATGTGTGTGTAGCTTTCCTCTACGTTTCATACGAATATGCCTATTTCGCTCATCTTACAACGCATGTATTGCATTTTCCTGATATTTTTACCTAGTTTTACCTTGATTCTGATGACATTATGAGTAGAGAATGCCTGGGCAAAAGCACGGGTATAGTTCGCCCATCCGAGTGTTTGAAATCCATTAGAACACCAGAACCCAGTGACAGCGATAAAATAGGATCCTCGAAAGCACTGTGGGTATCTACATGCCCTGGAATACCTGACCAACAAAATTGTCAGACACAAGATGAAAATCACAGATAATTCAATTGTCAATCAGTACTAGGGTAGTTAAAAGGTAGTAAGTCTAATGAAAATAGCATTTCCACTTCAAGATATTGATGTAGATGCAAAACATGCTGAACACTTCCATCGTTATACCATTGAGTATATAGTATATTACCCTGTAAACTCAATGGTTATACTGACAAGATGATATTTTAATGATCATTGGGTAACTTTAATTGCGATAACTGCAAGCCTACCTTAAATAATAATCGACTAGAATGATACGAGAAATAGAAAAGATATGTACCTTAATAGCATTAGATCTACAGCAAGTAGTAATAGTATATTCTATAGAGAAATAAGATTATATAACTCTTTACCGTTAGTAATTAGAAGATGTAATAGTGTAATTAGTTTTAAGTTGAATATTAAAAAACGTATGTCACAACTAAGAGAACAAAACAATAATTAGAGTTTTTGTAAGAAATATTAATATGATTTATAACATGTAAAACCTGTAACTGTAATAGCTCTTAGCTAAACAATAAATATATACAATACAATACAATACAAGAAAAAAAAGTTCCAAGTATCTTCACTCCAACAGTCAAGATAGGATATGCAGTCTAGAATATGAGTTGGACAACTCCATCCGTATTCTGATCTTCTTCAATTTCAATATAAAACTGTTTCAGTTTAATAATTTCTCAAATTGAATAGGCCTACATGGATAATATTCATTACCTAGTTGCAAGCATTTAGTTTTTCAATTTCTACTTTCAGCCCTTACAAAGAATAAAAACAATAACTAAAGTGAAATAAAGCATGTTTGATCATTCATACCTTGTCCAGGTTGATACTGATTGACAGTAAGCTGGTCCAACGTGGGAATTATGATTGGTATTTTTCGTTCTTTGAGTCGTTCCACTAGGAAGTCACATTGTTTTGGTATACCCAGACGTAACGGACTATCTTTATCCACGTTGTTGGTATCATATCGAAATTCGTAGCCATAGTGTGTTACCCTGCGATGCTTTAAAGATTGACCAGACTCAAAAACTTTCCAGTCAACACAGTTGAGTAATATCTCTTCTTCTTGTTCCGAAACAAAATTTTCTACAACTATTAATCCCTGCGGTTTTGAATTGATCGCCTCTCCATCATCAGTGTTTGGGACTAGAACAAACGACAGAGGTTTGAGAAGTATTGAATCTAGGCCCTATACCAGTAATTATACCTAGGCACATGTACATTTAAAATATGTTCAAGGTGCACCTGAGACATGCCTAAATGATAATGGAATAAACAATTGAAATCAGTAATGCGTTTTGAAATTGGCCTCCCTCCGTTGCTCAGTCAGCCAAGGCACCACTTTGGAAACTGAAGTCACCGTTGGGAGTGGGTTCGAGTCCCGCACAAGACATGGATTTCTGTGAACGAATCTTCACTTCGACTCAATAGTTTCATTATCACCTGCTGATTCACACCTCTGCATAACCAAGTTGTTGGTGGGGTCGTTAAGCAAACAATTGAATTGGAAAAATCGTATTAATGAGCTACAGATAAAACTTAGAAGAGCCTGTTTTGACCTGCGCCTTTTGAGAAGACAATTCAGCAAGAGTCAAGTGAAAACAGTGTATTTCGGTTATTTTGAGTCTTCAATGAGGTACGGAATAGTTTTCTGGGGTGGTGTTGCATACAGTAAAAAGGTATTTCTAATTCAAAAAATGGTCCTTCGAATCATATGCAAAAAATGGAGACTGCATTCATGTAGAAAACTTTTAAAATCATTACAGTTAATGCCTCGAATTGTTAGTTTTCAATTCTTTAGAGCTAAATCCGGAAGTGAGACATGATCATAATACGAGATTCAAAAATATTTTACAAACTGAAAAACATGGGACAGTCAGGTTTGAACAAGATATTCAATATAGTGGAATTTATCTGTACAATAAATTGTCAACATGTATCAAATCTATCACCAATCAATACTTTCTCAACAAAACTCAATCAAACCACAAACTCAAAAAAACCAAAACTCAAACTCAAATCAATCATCGTTAAAAAATGTATTTATATATATGGATGAATTTTTAATTGCATGTAGACACAAATGTTAAATCGACTCTTTTATCAATATATTTCAATGTTTTAAAATTAGATTTTATAGTAGGGTCTATTCTATGTATTTTAAAGTGTTTTTAGATGTATTTTTTATTTTTTTTAGATGTGATTTGTATCAATGTATTTTATTTGATATATTTGAATAAATCTTCGATTTTTTATATGTTGTGACTATGTGACGAATGTATTTTTAGGCTATCCATATACGTAACATTAAAAATCATTATTTACTCGTAATGCTCGTAAATGCTGAGAGTGTAACGTCATCTTTGGATGAAAATTGAATAAATAAATAAATAAATATATAAAATAATCATCAATAGTAGGCCCTGATCTGTTTGAGATTTATAAGATGTTGAGGAGACAAAAGTAAACAAAAATATAGGCTACCGTACCCTGATATTCTCCCAAAATCCACGATGTATGCTGGTGATTAACAATGATTGCCAAGGTCGAGCATTGGTTCAAGTCAATATCCATTATTCGAATATCATCCTGTTTTTTTACCCCTAACAACTCACGTGGCGTTCCAGAATTGAGCGCAAAGTTAGCAATACTAACAATATGTTTGAATATTCAGCCGCTAATTCTGCTGGCTCACTGAATTTGCATATTCTGTCTAGGCGATCCCGTGCTCAACACTGACAACCAACAGTCTCCGTATTATTGTGATCATTATGTGTGGTTCTCAGTCGTCAGTTTTAAGTGTCAGTGTCGACGCAAAGGCTGATACTCACTATGCATCACAATAAGATTACAGACGGCTAAAAAACATGATTTGGACCATAAATGAATCGAAATTTTCGATCAATATTCGTTACTATCATTTTGATTCGATATCGAATTCCTAATATTACTATATTTTTGATCAATTTTCGATATAGCACATTTCGGTATCGTTTGCATTACACTACTTACTACAGTAGGCCTTAATATTAATTTGCGATAATAATACATTGCGAGCCCTAGGCGCAATTATGATTTGTACACAAAACTGACATTCTTACCTTGTTTGGTAAATGCAAAGTACAAGGGACCAGATTCAGAAGAACTGGATTTCACTTTTCCATGCAGTAGATTGTATGCATTCAGAGCAGAAGAAACTTCTTTAAAAACTATAAAGCAATATGATTTGCCAGGTAGCATGATGATATTATCGATAAGTCCAAGTGGTAGACATAATTCTAATAACCATTCACGTTTCATTCCAGTTACCAGTCCTGCATTGCAAACCATCAAAAACTGAAAAAGAAAACAATTTGTTGAGCTGCGATCCACTGAGTGGATAACAGATCCTAAGTAAACTAGTACCATTGAGTTTGTAGTTAACGTAGTTATTATAAAGTCAATGACTAGTACTATATTGGTCAAAGAAGAAAACTATGCCTTGTATTACTCGTATCCACGAAAGAAGAAGTACATTTAGGCATATCAACTAGAAAATTGTAGATAATTTGGAAATTTTAGAAACTCGCTTTGACTTTTAAAACCTGTAATGGTTAAAAATGAAGAATTTTAGAAATGAAATAAAGTGTATTTGGCTTGAAATGGTACTTTAATACGGCCATTGAGTTTAATGATACGACCCTCTAAAGGCCTAATGGTAAAATAGAGGTACCGGTAATACAATCGATCTATGCCTAGGCCATTGAGTTTACAAACTCAACGTGCAGGCCACTGGGTACATGAATATCCTTACTATATCAGTCTATGCCATTGATTTTGTAAGGTTCATTGTCTATTTTGTAAGTTCCATTGCTAAAGTTCTTGTCAAGTAGAGTTGAGTCTGAAGTCAGAGCTTTTTTCCCCTTAACGTTACCACCGCTACCACTCCGTTGGGGGGAGAGGATCGAAGCTCTCGACGGGACCGTGGCCGAAAGGGTCTATTACCTGCGTCGGAAGGAACAATAGAAATTGAATGACTATTATGGAGATAAATTAGAATCGTTGACGGAGAATTAAGATTGTTATATACCAAAGATATGCATTGGAAATGAAAATATAAGCAATTCACTTTTTCATCTGAAGAAATTCACTCATATGTGGCCAAGATACGTCGATATGTTTGTGGGAGTGACCAGAGAAATGAAAATCACTCCCACAAACATATGGACGTATCTCGGCCGCATGAGTGAATTTTTTCAAATAAAAAAGTGAATTGCTTATATTTTCATTTCCAATGCGTATCTTCGGTATATAACAATCTCAATTCTCCGTCAACGATTCTAATTTATCTCCATAATGGTCATTCAATTTCTATTGTTGCTTCCGGTGCAGGTAATAGAACCTTACGGCCACGGTCCCGTCGAGATCTTTGATCCTCTAACCCCAACGGAGTGGTAGTACCGTTGAGGGGAAAAAAGCTCTGACGTTAGACTCATCTCTCCCTGACAAGGACTTTAGAACCATTCTGAATGCCTAACCTAAAATTCATAGCGACTCGTCAGATATTTTAAATAATAGTCTCACATTAGTTGGATCATCTGATGCCTGAATTCCAGTTTCTCTCAATAGCATATGCTTCGATCTTATTTGTTTTTTGTTGGCTTTCTTCTCTAGTTTACTGGGATTCATGATTTTGAGTTTGTGGTTTGGTATGCCTACAGAGTTGCTACAGACTGTCAAAGAGCACCTGCCGCCTACTGTCCCTGCCTACTCCCTACTGTCATGCTGCTGTGCCTAACAAGTAACAAGCAGCTTACTACGAAAACATGGTTTGATGTCCAAAGAGCTTTTCAACACGGTCGATCCATAGCTTTCTAGATACATTTATATAAGTCACGTAGGTGGATTACATTTTGTTAATAATCTTATTTAAACCATAAAATTGCATTATTTCATCTATGGAATTATGTAAATATTTTTAAAAACATATGCTGAATTCATATCATGATTTAAACTGACATACGATTTACGTAAGTAAATACTAGAGTAGTAGAATAGCAACAGCAAATCCCAGCAACTGCAAACCGGAAGCAACGCGATTGTGTTGTGAGCAAAACTGTGGAATAATAGAATGCAACAATTTTGTTGACCAAAATGGCTTTGCATTCTGTAGGTGCAGATACTTGGAAGAATTGGGAGAGGCAAGGGAAATCCGTATTGTACGTTTAAAACACTAATTTCTACTGTTAATTCCATGGTGTAGGCCTATCTTAGCCTCGAGAGAATGCGAGTGGCTTTTAGACTAGGCTTAGGCTTATGTCAGGCCTAGACTTGGGCATTGATCAATGGCTTGGGCTAGAAGCCTAGGTCCAGCCGTTTTAGACACTAGGCCCTAGGCCCTTCTCTAGGCCTGCCATGGAGAATATAACCGAAGGCCTACTGCAACAGTTACGCCTGTCATAGGCGAAGACCTGTCTGGAGACATGCATAGGCTACTGTGAGCACTTCTAAGTGGTGGTGCTGACAGCTAGGCCTAGGGCCTAGGCCTTCGAAAGGTCAGAGCCTGAGGGCATAAGTGAACCTAGGCCTTCTTAGAAGCACTAGCCACCTAGGCCCTAGTTTAAGGAGAGTTCTTTGTTGAACGTTACCAACGTCCCCTTAAACTGTTTGATGTTTCATGCCATCGACTGGTAGGCCTAGGCCTATTCCGTGATCTTGCATCATTTTCTAAACCAATGGTTTCCCGATTCTTCCTCTATATTGTCGATTTTATCTTGAGAGCAATTATGTGGGCTGCTTCATGTCATTGATTCATTTCAACAAAAGTTGATTTTCATTTTTCAAACAAGATCACTGATAGTGGGGGTGACGTTACGATCAGTTGAGTTAAAAACTGGTTGATTTTTCTTGTGAAAGTGTCTGGTCTGGGTTAAGGTAGGCCTACCAGTACCGGTAGCAAGCCTAGGTGTAGGTACCGTAGGCGTATTCTAGTGTGTATTATGGTTGTATTGAATTTAACTGTGTTCAGTTGAAATGAGCATCTATTGAAGATTTTGAAAAAATATTTTCTGCTGGGTTATTATTTTTTTTATATAGGCCTAGGCCTATAAATTTCGAATCCATTTTTCTCGAAAGTAGTTAAACCGACTTTTCCTCAAAAATATACATTTCTAAGCTGCCAAAAAGTTCTTATTGATCAAACAATCAATAGGTACCAACATTTGAAAATAGGCCTATAGAGAAAGTGCCATATTAGAGAGGTACGGAGGTCTGCACTGGAGCTCATCTAACAAAAGCTAAGGCCTATAGGCCTCACACACATTGAATCTAGGCCATTAAGCATGGGCAATATATTGTAGATAGGCCTACATAGCGACATAGGTCTACTTGAAGGATACAACAGTTTCACAGCTCTGGCTTTTGAATTTGATTTTATGATTATTTTTTTCCAGCATGAAGGCTTGTGACCAATATCTCAAAAGTGATGAAAAGGATACGAGTCCCATTTTATTGAAGAATGGGAATAATGTTACCAGATTAATTCACGACCTAATATGGAGTGGTGTCAATGGATCATTAAGAAAAGAGGCTGTTGTCAGTGCTCTGAAAGACCTTGTAGTAAGTTCACATGTATATAATTAGTTAATTACCAATATAAAATGTAATAATTTATGGCGGTTACTCATTAGGAGTGCATGGGAGTCGATTATATCAAAATATCAGTTTTCTGATGACTTTCGAACAGTAGAACTGAAATTTCGAATATGGGAGAAAAAAGGTACAGGTCTACATTTTTTTTTTGTATTTGTACCCTACTGTACAAGTAGGTCTATTTTGAATTTACCAAACTTTTCAACTTATTACTAGGCCTAGCCTGTGTAGGCCTATAGGCCTATATTATATTGTTGCATAATTTTCATGGACTGTGTACAGCTGGAAAATTTTTTCATCTACAATAGTACCTGTGAAATGTTGGAATCACAGGTTAATAATTCAATTTCACATCATTTTGAAGGTATGAAAGACATCTGTGATCATCTAGTATCAGAATTTTGATATCTCATACAGTCATACTGTTCAGACAAAATCACCCAAAAATTGATATTTTGCTAAATCGAGTCCCATACGCTCTTAATACGAATAGTTCCCAACTTCACTCTCAATAGATGAAAAGTTCTATCGTGGAACTTCATATTCTTGAATTTTTGTCTATCATCGCATTTCAACTAGCCTGACCAAGAGGAGGTGAGGTGGCTAAATTACATCTAGAGTTTCCACTGTTTATTCTAAAATATTCATCAAACTGGCCCCTTTAGTATTAGGCCTACCACGAGTTTGAACTCAAATATAAAATCTTATAATTTTTGTCAAAGTTTGCATCTATAAGAGAATAAAATTATGTGGATACAGTAAACCCTCGTCAATTAGACCCAGAAAAATGATTTCGATTTATAAAGATTTGAATCAACCAAAAACTCTTATTTCACGAAAATCATCACTCTTCCTGCTTATAATTTGGTCAATTTTGTATTGCGCGCGAGAGAAAGCCATGCCACCAGCCGAAACTACGTATGAGAAACCGTTGAGAAAGGCGTCACTGGTGGTGTGTACTCGGGTAGCTATGACGACAAGCGATCTCAATCGTCATATAGCCCACTTCTATTGGCACGCTCGTCCGTCCCGAGTCTGACGAGTCTAAATGTGTTGTTCTGAACTCAACATAGTCAGATGACACTCAAAGCAGGGTACAAATGTGCTTTGAAGAGTTCTCAAGCATCAAAAAAAGGATGGCAACTGGGAAAATAATGATCAATTCAAGGAATTCTCAAGCTATTTCGAATTATCCAATCCAAAAACAGTGTCGAAGCAACTGAAGGGTCGAAATATTATTTCAAATTACAGATTAGCTGTAATTCAGATTAGGTCCCCTAACCATATTAATTAACATGGAAATGCCTAGAGATATCTTCAATCAGGACAGGCTTCAAGTTTGAAGTTTGAGTCAAATTTCAAATTCACCAAGTTTGGATTAACGAGGGTTCACTGTTTGTGGGGCTAGTTCATAGTCCTTGTATGTTATATTCATTTCCAATAGTGATACTAGGGCCTATATTCCTGTGCTATAAACAAGATTAATTTCTGCAATATCTACTGATTTCAGGTTACAGTAATTGACAATAATTGTTTAAAGCGTCACTAATAATATCTACTGTATGTGTCTTCGTCTTTTCATTTTATCCATATTTCATATTAACTTGGAACAGCAGATTTTTGCTACCACCAGAGAATGTCAAATGTTGTATCACTAGGCCCTACCATTATACTTTGTGTTCCCAAGTTGTAAATAAAAAACTAGGCCTACTACGGTAGGCCTCCTACATGTCGATATTCTAACGCATTGTATTTCCTGATGGTCAAGAATAGGTCTAGGCCTACTATCTATTGAAAGAAGTGCGTGCATTTTGCATCGATTTGTGTGTATCGCGTGAGAGTCACTCGCACGACAAAATGTACACACGTTGAAGTAGGCCCCCAATTGGCTTGTAAAGGTTCCTATAGGAGTCAAAACGTGAAAATCATGTAAATGATATAGCAATGAATATTATCTACAATTTTTCGTGATATTTTTAACTGTTATTATCTGGTGGTAAAAAGAACATGTCACTTTTCTAAATGTTCTAGGGTACACACAAAGATTTACCAGCCATTATCCTGGATATATTCAGTGTTGTTGATGCAGAGACATCATGCGCCGAAAACAACGCCGATGACCGTCAGAATTTCTGTCTGATTATCAAAGAGACTGAGAAATTCATCTCTGAGAAGCTGTTAAAAGAGAGATTGGAAATAGAAACTCTGCAAGATGTTGGCACTCTGAAAAATACCAATTTTTATACCAAATTCATCAAGGTTAAAACTAAACTATAGTAAGTTGTTTAATCGCTGTTTATGTAGTTAGCCTGTACTGTTACGTAAAAACCTGGGTTGACATCGTATTATAACTGGTTTCCGGGCACCTAATTTCATAATCGCAACCGGATCAAATTATTGAAATGGGGATTTCATCTGCTTTTTTCCTACTACAACTTCCTGTTTAGGATACAGTCAATTTTTGTGCCAATTTTTTTTTCAGTCAATTACTGTGCTCTAGAGAAAAGAGAAAGCCATGCAACTGGTCAAAGCTACTCGTGAGAAATCATTGGTAGAGGCCTCAATAATCATACAAATTCTTGTATACTTGGCATGCTGTAGACTCGCAATCATCTTGTCTATTTTTTTTCAAGGCTCTTTATTAGACAACAAAAATAAAATTGACACTGAACATGAATCTACAAAACCCTAAAAGGGTTTATCTGTGGGATAGGTACACGTAAGAATAAATCGGATAACGAACAGACACGTTTTTCTATCGACTATTGATGCTCTGCCGTTCCGAGACTGACCTCTCACTATCTCCAAGGTCAGACCAAATGGTAAATTCAAGCCGCTCAGTTGGATAGAAGACAGTGATCATGTTATACATCTGGCTATGTTCTTTTACCTTGCTCCATTCTGATTACCAATTATAATTATTAATTTTTTCCAATAAATAGGCCTACCTCAGTTTTCAACAGCTCGAGGCAATTGAGCCAAATTTACTATCCTATGTCATCTCCAGTAACAACTAACAACCCAAGCAATAGCTAATCTAGGTTGTGTAATTTAGTAGCAGCTCTAACTGAACACCGATAAATTGAATTTTGTTCTGAATCGCATGTCTTCCAGGCCCTGATCATACATAATGCTTTATAATGTTGAAATAATGCTTTAAATCGAAATACTCATGAACCTTGAATTGAATATACACATATATTTATTCCCATACCATTTGAATAGGTTATTGAATTAGGTTCATAATTGGAATTGGAATTTTTCTTGAATGTCTAGTCGGCAAAATACACTCTCAAAGGCATCATGTGTCAAGTATGTGTGTATTCAGCAAGGATGGGAAAAGTTATAACTCCTAATCGTTGTATTTGCAATCCCTGATCTCTAATGCTAAGAGATAGTTGAGTGGGTAAATGATAGAGACAAAGACAGAGCGAGACGAAAAGCACTGGCTGCACATCCTTTTCAGTACTTTCAAATTCCTCCTTTTTCTATGGTTGTTTCTCATGTGAAAGTAGAATGCACGTAAAGCAAAATTCCTATTCATTACTTTTTATATTGAAATATGCTGATATTGAACTTGTCTTTTTTTTATTTGCAGCTACAAGCAACGGAAGTTTAATCTCTTTCGGGAAGAAAGCGAGGGATATGCTAAACTAGTAGTTGAATTAAACCAGGAAATCTCAGGAAATGTCACTGTCACAAGCATGCTGGAAGTCATCATATCGTTGATAGGTTGTTTTAATTTAGATCCAAACCGCGTCTTGGATATAATACTCGAGTCGTTTGAGTGCCGTCCAGAGCACCATTCATTTTTCATACCATTGCTACGGTCCTACATGTCGGATCCAAAGACCTTATGTGAAGTTCTTGGATTCAAGTATTGCTACTACCAGAGTAACCTTGAGGAGACTACACCAAAGTCCTTATATCGTGTAACTGCCTTGATGATACAACATGAAATCATAGCGCTTGATGATATTTTCTGTTGGGTAAGTGTGTAGACTTGATAATCGAAATTATTGTTAGTCGTTCACTTACACCATTTCAAGTTATTGGCTCTTGACTTTTAAGTGAGCCATTCAACACTGTTATTTGAGATAACTATTCATTTGTTGAATATGCTTCTACGTACGCAAAGGGAAGATAACCTTGATGTTTTGGCTAAAATGTACAGAAATCATTTCCTTATAAGTGATAATGATTACCTAGGGCTACTATATTCTAATGTTTTTTTTTTTTATAGTTGATACCAGATAACAGAATTGTTTATAAAGAATGGGATCAAGAGATGAGAGCTGCAAAGGAATTCATCAGGAAACAGAACATTCTATCAATAAAGGATAAAGATGAGGAACCAGTAGAAGAACCTGAAAATCTTGTTACTAAATTTGCCGCAAACCAAAAATTTGGTCTGTGCGAAGCGTTATTACAAGCTGGCGATTGGGTGCACACTGAACAACTGTGCAAGAAGTTCCCCGACTATTGCGTGATGGAACAACCCCCGATAGCACGTGCAGCTTGCCAACTGTTGCACGCTCTCATTGAACCCGTTTACCGTAAAAAGAGTGGGTTTCCAACTCGTATCCTCGGCACTCCTGTACCTCCATTAAGAAATTCGCTCGCCCCAAAAGCCGCAGAGACGCTACTTGAATTGCGCGAAACAGTCGTACCAATGCTACTTGCCCTCGGCCCGTCACTGCATTATGACTCTGCACTCATGTATAAAATATTGAGAATTTCAAAGTCTGTTTTGATGACCAATGATGTTCAAGCTAAGGCTCCTGTACCAGTTGACAATCTTTATTCCGACGTGATAACATTAATAGACGATGTGATCCTTCCCTCGCTTTCCTTTATGGAGTGCAATTGTTGTATTGCCGAGGAGGTGTGGAATCTCCTCAAACTTTTGCCGTATCAATGTAGATACTGCCTGTATAGTCGGTGGAAGAACGAGACACACCTGCAACACGCTAAGCTTGCACGAAAGCGTTGCGAAGCGGAGAAAAAAATAAAGCTGCTCATGAAACGTGTCAGCAAAGAGACGATCAAACCTGTTGGTCGTCAACTAGGGAAATTGACTCATTGTTCTCCCGGTTTCCTTTTTGACTATGTTTTGATCCAAATTCAGTCTTACGACAACTTGATCAATCCAGTCGTAGACTCTCTGAAGTACCTGACGAGTTTGTCCTACGACGTTCTCGGCTACTGCCTCGTCGAGACTCTCGCAAAGGCAGACAAGAACAGACTGATGCACGATGGTACATCATTGTCGGCGTGGCTGCAGAGCCTGGCTGCATTCTGCGGAGCAACTTTCAAGAAGTATAACATTGAGCTAACTGGGTTGCTACAGTATGTGTGTAACCAGCTGAAAGCGCAGAAAAGTTTGGATCTTCTTATATTGAAAGAGATTATTCAAAAGATGGCCGGAATTGAAGCAGCAGAAGAAATGACCAACGATCAATTGGATGCTATGGCTGGTGGGGAGATATTAAAAGCAGAGGTAAGTCACGAGTTTTTCTCTAGTCTAGGCCTATAGACTTGATGCGAAAGCATCTACCTTTTTTTAGCATTTTCATTTCTAGTATTTTACCCAACAGGCCTATGTATTTCTCTTCAAGTTTGATATAGGCCTACTTTTGTTGAACAAAAATGTCTTTTACTGCTGTTTGATTGTAATTCAACGACCATTTCATTAATTGCTATTTGCATTTAGGCTGGCTACTTCAGTCAGGTCAGAAACAC
Organism: Brachyptera risi; assembly: GCA_964007535.1. Classification (NCBI taxonomy): domain Eukaryota; kingdom Metazoa; phylum Arthropoda; class Insecta; order Plecoptera; family Taeniopterygidae; genus Brachyptera; species Brachyptera risi. The sequence goes on along the minus strand of OZ023330.1, from coordinate 6,360,358 downwards.
AAAGAAGTCGTCGTTGCGTCTAAAAGAATCTTTATCAGAAGACAACTTGGCGGTAGCATTGTGTTTGGCAATGGCACAACAGAGGTACGGTGTCGTGTACAAAGAGACGGAGTCAAATCACCTGAAGCTCGTGGGAAAGCTATACGACCAGTGTCAAGATGCGCTCGTACAGTTTGGAACGTTCCTTGGCCTGACGATGTCTGTAGAAGAGTATGTTGCAAAATTACCGTCCATAAACAGTATGCTGGCTGATTATCACATACATGCTGACGTCGCCTTCTTTTTAGCGAGACCCATGTTCACCCACGCTATTACGGTGAGTTTTCTCAAATCTGGGAAGGTTTGTAATCAGTTTTACTAGATTATTTCGTACAGTTTTTTCATTTTTCTAAAAAACTTGCTTACAACAGTAATAGGCTTGGGTCTGTTTTTCTGATTTGACCAACTTTAGTAGCCTGCTCTGTACAACCCTACATTTCTATACTTGAAAATATCCTCCTTTTGTTTGTGAGACAGGTTAGACAGTCTGTGATGGGCATGTTGGTGCTGTTACAATTTTATTTTTGCAAATAACTGAAGGCCCTGGAGGTAGATTTTTAACAAGTATTAATTGAGCAATTGGGAACACCTACTAGTGATAAGATCTCTAGTGAATTTAATGTTGAAAATTCTTTCGTTGCTTTTTTTCCCAGCTAAAATTCGATGCATTACGAAAATCGGATCCAAACTGGAAGAAGCTTTCAGTGACTACGAAACATCAGCGATACTGCGATGTTGCTAGTGAAATCATGAGTCCTATCGTCACGTCTGTCAGACCACTACATGCCTCGAAAGTGTGGGAAGACATCTCGCCGCAGTTCCTTGTGACCTTCTGGTCATTGACAATGTACGATCTTTGTGTACCGACCGAGAGCTACCAACGAGAAGTTGGCAAACTTAAGACCCTAGCAATTCAAGCTGCTGACTCCAAAGATGTTGTAAGTATTTACAGACCTATTTGGTTCATTGTTAGAATTGATTGAATCTTCAGACAAGTCAAGAAAGCCCCGTCGACTGGTACGAGTTGCTGAACAATTTCAAGAAAATAAATTCTCAGAATAGTTAATTTTTAAGTATGTTTTCATAATACTGCATTGGGCGTACGGCGGATATCTTTATTCAGACTCTGTCTTACATTAAAAGATTGCAAAAACACAGAATAAAAATCAATTAATTAAAATATAAAACAAATTATCAATAACAACATTTTAGAGAATAACAAAATATATATAATTTGACTAGGTTTGAATAAGAAAATGTAGAAAAAAGAAATAATTAAATGATGATAACGAAATCATACAAAAATTAAAAAGGGGAAAAAAAGAAAAATAGTATGCAATGAAAACAAAAATTGGAGATCAAAGCTGAAGACTATAAAGATGATGTCGTAAAATTTGTAGGGATCCTCGAAGGGCGAGTAAAACTATGCTATAAATGAATTTGTTGTTGAGTCTGAATTTTTTACAAAATTTTACAAAGAAATTGTGAATTGTGCCTCGAGCCCCTACCACTAACCCTATAACTTCTATTTTCTGCAGACGGTATTTTGTTTTGAAATAAGGTATGGTAGGCTCATATATTTCCCAAAAAAGGAAATCCACACTTTTTAGATTCATGAAATAGAACTCCGATGGAAGATTTTGAGTAACTTTATGCTCAAAAGTGGCATTTCCCGCATGTTTTTCTGGGGATAACATATAGGCCAATTGCCAATTAGCATTTAATAAGTTGGATTTAAAAAATTGTGTTTCATAAAATATTTTATAATCTCAATTTAAATGAAGACAGTTGATTTATTATAAACCCAGCCATGCTGATTGAAGGACATTTGTTGAATTTTGACTGTCATATGTTGGAAAAAAGTCAGAAACATTCTTTGTTCTTATCTTATTTGTTGGAAAGAAAGTATGGGTGAAAAAGCTAATTTAAAATATTGATCCGATATGTTATTTCCCCCTCAAAAATGATGAACGATATATTAGTTATATTATTGATGAAGACACTGGGTTTCTGTTAGTATGTTTTTTGTAGCGTATTCAAGTTCTATTTGGCGTCTATAATTTCAACTCTATTTATACTTGAAGGTTACTTACATGATGGCTCTACTATTCTATTTTGCTCACTTGAGACTTGAGAGCAAAGTCTGTTCACTCTGTTTGGTGCAAGCAGAACGAGCATTTGCAGAACGAGCCCATAGAATCTTTGCATTCACATTATTTTTGCTTCAACCTCAAAATCATTGTGTTGGCATCTTGACAGACCATATTTGTTATGTCATCATTTATAAATTAAAATGACTCATTTTTGTGCTTTTTTATTTTAATGCATAATACCTACAGTAGAACGTCGGTTATACGATTCTCATTTATACGGGTTTGACCCTTGTACGACTTTTTCAGGTGGTCCCAACCATTCTCCATAAGACCAGATGTTGATTTTTTTTCTATTGTACAACTCATTTATTCAGGACTTTTCGTATATATGCCTCATTTTCTTGTTCCCATCCTACATTTTCCAAGAATCCCTGTCAGGTGTTCATCATAAAGTCATAAAAAACTAAAAACCCAAGTTTGGGTAAATCCCAAAAATGTAAACACCACCTGGTGCTTGCAGGTGCACCTGCTCTTTTCTTCTTCTTGGCTTTAGGTACTATCCTATCTGGCCAGTTCTGTTCTTTCTACAGTGAAACCTCTATGCATCGTTCCCAGATCTATCGTTTTCCTGGATGTATCATTCATTTTTTCTAGCCCCACCCCCATATAATCAATGTTAAATTTTCCTGGATGGATAGTTTTCCTGGATGGATGGTTTTATTTTTCTGGTCCCTTGAAAAACGATGGATAGAGGTTTCACGTAGTAACATTCCAAATGACATCATCTGTAGTAAGCCAATCAGCCGCTTCCTTTAAATTGACCAATAATGGTTAAAAGATTTTGTGAACATCAACAGTGATATTGTTACAAGTGAATTAACATCAATTCAATTGATGACACTTTGGCTTGAAACAATTGAAATGACAGCAATGATGGGCCAGATGGTGATAGTGTAGTGGAGTTAGTCCTTCCCATTTCAATGCCTGGATGGCAGTGTTTGATTGTTTACAGTCTCACAGTGTCAAGCAATACATTTTGTGAGGCTGTTAGCAAAGTGTCACGACAGACTTTTTCAAGTAGTAAGATGATAGCCTTTTAGCTGACCCTAGTTTATGTTACATAGCTGTTTTTATCATTATAGTAACATACATGGCACATGCATCTTTGTTAATAAAACCTGACACATCATTGAAACACAAAATATGCTTTTTTGATAAATTTATAGGATTTATTATGGGATCATTTATACGATTATCTGTTTATAGTTTATACGATTATTTCCCTCAGTCCCCTCAAAGTCATTTAGGTGACGTTCTACTGTATTACCTAAATTGCATTATCCATTTATTGCTACAGAAATTGCAAATTGAAGTGTTGACTAACTCTGGATCATTGTGGAACCAAATTCTCAAAACATTGTTCATGAAGCAAGTTAATTCATTTCGACATTATGATGGGCCTTGGGCCTGTTGAATGTGCCATGTTAATTATATTTTGATATGTTAATTAATTATGATCATCTTTCAGGGTGGATCTAGTAACAAAGGCAAGAAAGAACAGGAGCGTTATACTTCTTTGGTAGATAAAATACAAGGTAACTGTCTCTTGAAATGTTTATTTTTATACTAGAAAACTAATAAGTATAACATGGATATTCAATGAGAATAAATTGAAATAATTGAACGTTGTAACTTGTAGTAGACCTACCGGCCATAATGTAAAGTTTACTCTCTCCAGATGAGAAGAAAAAACAACATGAACACGTTGAGAAGGTGATGTATCGATTGAAACAGGAGAAAGACTCGTGGTTTCTCTCCCGTTCTGCGAAGTCGGCCAAGAATGAAACAATCACACAGTTCTTGCAACTGTGCCTCTTTCCACGGTGCATTTTCACCACTGTAGATGCTATATACTGCGCCAAGTTTGTTCACACGATTCACAGCTTAAAAACAGCCAACTTCTCAACTCTACTCTGCTATGACCGTGTACGTAAAATAACAAATACAAGCTACCACTCCTCCATCGACTCTGCGGATTCATAATAATTGTTTACATTTAATAATCACTAATCAAACAGTGGAAATGTAAAGTCTGAATACAATTTTAATTCTAATTGTAGATTTTAATGGTTCATCATTTCTGTTTAATAGCTATTCTGTGACATCACATACTCTGTTACTTCTTGCACTGAAAACGAAGCGAATCGGTACGGTCGCTTCCTCTGTGCCATGCTTGAAACGGTGATGAGATGGCATTCCGACAAGGCAACATTTGACAAAGAGTGCTCCAACTATCCTGGTTTTGTTACCAAGTTCCGCGTCAGTAATCAGTTCTCCGATTCCAACGATCACGTTGGCTACGAGAACTACCGTCACGTTTGTCACAAGTGGCATTACAAAATAACGAAGGCCATGGTCGTCTGCCTGGACTCGAAGGATTATGTGCAGATACGCAACTCGTTGATCATCCTCATCAAGATCTTGCCACATTTTCCGGTGCTCGCTAAGCTCAGTCAGATCATCGAGAAGAAGATTGAGAAGGTTCGCGAGGAGGAGAAGACTCAACGACAAGACTTATACATTCTTGCTACGAGCTACAGCGGCCAGCTCAAGTCAAAGTCATCGACAATGATTAGGGAAAACGATTTTCACCAAGTTAGCGAAAAGGTAGGCGCACTGTAATGAATGAGCTTAATTTGAGTATTGGGAGGCAGGCCTATCAGGCATTATTCATAGGACTCAGATTTTATGGTTAGATTATAAATCATGTTGGGCCTACTTCATTTTTGAAATCACAAATTTCGTTTCATGATGGTTTTATGAATCGGAAATTTTGTTTCATAGCCGTAATATCATAATTTGACCACATTATTCATCATTAGGCCTACACTGATTTTGGTCAGACGGGTGTATTGAGTAAGGATTTGGTATCTGTGGTTGAGTTGAATCAGCTACCAGTGGTACAATAGCAATAATGAATTCTAAAGAACAAATTTATTAAAAATAATTAATTGAATTTCACAACTGAAATATTGTAACCTAGTCAGAAAAAAATTGTAGCCATTTGGCAGAGGCCTATATGCATCGGCAGTCAAATGCACCAAACTTAGCAATGCACAGTATAATCTTGTTTATTCGTAACTTGAGGGGAGTAAAAAAACATTTCGGAATTACGTTTAGGGCAAATGTTATTAGTATGGGTAGTACACGCTCAATTGTCAAAACACGCTGTTTGTAACTTCTCGTGTGCCGACGTGAGGCAGCAATTACAGAGTCAATAGACGATGCAATATACCGGGGTGTACCAGTACATGTTTTTTCTACCTACAATGAACGTTGGAAAGTCAGATAAAACATACGTGCACCATAAATGAGACTTTCACACGAAGGGAAAACTGAAATTTAAGTTTAAAACAAACAAGTTGTGATCTTAGGGAGAAAAATAAACTTGGTATAGTATTTTCAAACCTTTATTTTCAACATTATAAATTAAATGGTGATCTGACGTTGTGTCGTGAGGCTTGAAGCACTTCATCCGCTTTTAATTCACTTGCTCTCAAGTGTTCTGTAAGTTTGGTTTCACCATTTAAAAAAATTAAAATGGTGAATGAATTGACACAAATGCATTACGTAATTAAAACACGATGTACACTGAACACTAGTATCTACAAAAAAAGGAGCAAACCACCGGTGCGCTAGTGGTGTGGGATAGAGGGAACGGTCGCTTGGAATCTTCCTTCGTAGACATGGAAATATACGCATTAGCTCGCAAGCTGTCAATCAATGAGTTTAAAAATAAGTAGCAATAACGAACATTATCCGAAAATATTTCATTTGACGAGAGAAATAGATCAAAATATGGATTGTTGACCAACAATCAGTCATTTCGTGGTGATACCACGTGAAAACCCACATTCTGCGATGAAGGCCAGAAAACGTACACATCTAGGGCCTATTTCATTTTATGTCGCGATGAAAAAATCGCGGATTTGACGGCCAAATTGCATGATTGATTCTCATATCTGAAGAAATCCAAGTTGGTTCTGTGCATTCATAGCACAACATAATAATTTCTGTAATTAAAGTCTGAATAAATTGAACGTAAAATGGTAGATTGTATAGCGGTTCAACTTGACTGGTTTTAGCTATTCAAGGGCCACGAGACCGTCATGAAGATGGAAGCAAATGGTATTCCAGTTGCGTCAGCCTCCCCGTCTGTGGTCAAGCAGTTGAACGGTGACAGCCGACAAGAGAAGGAAGTCCCGAAAAAAGATACTCCCTCTAAAGAATCGAAAGCAGAGAAAAGAAGTTCAGGCAGAGGGAGCGAGAATAAAACTGCAACGGCCAAGGTCACTTTGTCCTTGACCGTCGAGAGCAAAAAAGAGGCCTTGTTGATGTAAGAATTTTCTCACTACTATTTCCATAAGCCTAGAATAAATATTAATATGCATGTATTGTACCACAAATGGTAAAATTTTACAGAGCATAGAAACATTATACCAAAAGTCTATCCCTAAAAGTAGCATTATGCTGGTAGTGGGGCCTACCTACTACATATAGACTAATTAATCAAAATTTATGGATATCAGTTTAAGTATCTTGAAATTAATCAAAGTGGCTGATATGTGACATTCAATATTGCTCGCAGTATTTTCATGGCCATGCTTTGGTATATATTTCGGGCCTTACTGAAATCGTTTAGTTATTGAGACTGCAGATAGTTCAGTGAACAATATTTAGGCCTATATTTTGTTGAATGGACATCTTACTAAAAGAAAAAAATCTTCAGGAAAGAGAAAGCAGACAAAGAAAAGATCAAGGATAAAGAACACGAGCCAAAGGAGAAAGTGTTGAAGAAAGATGATCGTCGAGAGGATATGGAACGCGAGAAACGTTCCAAGGAGAAGAAAGAAGAGAAACTAGCATTGCGCGAAGAAAGAGGATACCGAGTAAGTATTACCACCCATAAAATATCATGAATCAGTGGAGCAGTATAGCTTATTAAAGATGTTTATTATTTGAGGTGGATTTTTAGCATACTCTCTTGGCACAGTATGCCTGATGGAATTAGTACTGGATCGTCAAAAGAAACAATTTAAAGAACTCATCTGCCGCCCTCCAGGTAGCTTGGTCAACTAAGGCATCATTAGATGAGCGTAGCGAAAACTCCATCCCACTCTTATACAGCTTTGTCTGTGTTTTTTTGTCTGTTTGTTTGTTTGTTTGTTTGTTTGTTTGTAAGCACTGCACAGGTCACATGGATTGACTGATCAATATGAAACTTTTTTTGTATGGGCCAACTTTTACAACTTAGAACTGTATAGTTTTTGGAATAAATCAGTTGAATAGATTTTGAGAAATATCATGTCAAAGTTTTTAAAAAACCCATAAGATTAGGCTGGGTAAGAAAATTTGGAAAAATGGAATCTCTCCGAAAAAAATAAAATTTTCTCCGTGTGTTCAAACATTAATGATATACATAACCACCATCTTGTAAGCAATTCGAACCAGCTGTTTCGGAGAAAAAAATTCAAATAACTGTTTTTATTCATCAAATATATGGAAATGAGACAAGATTCACTGCTTTCTAGATTCGATATTTGCCCAAGAATTAACTATCCTTTATATTCGTCAAGGTGTGTAGAATACCAGAGAAGATAAAGTAGCAATTTTGTGAAGGACAAAGTGTGTAGAATACCAGAGTCGATAAAGTAGCAAGTGTAGGACTCTTATACCTTATCCACATATCTCGCTCATCTTACAACGCATATTTCGCGTTTGCCTAGTTTGTAAATACCGTAATAATAATTTACGCTCCTTATTCCTAAAAGACAGATATATGATCATGTTGTGATTGTCTCTGTAAGATCTATGACTATCAATAACGTAACGGGATAAGCAACATGGCGCTTTCCTTTCGCACCATGCGTATATCAAAGGGATGCCGCCTTACAAATGTTATAATGATTTGCTGGTATTATTGTGTGCTGATCTATACAAGTAATAGATTTAATGCAATCTGCGAATCCAGCTCTTTCCAACTGCATTAAGCAATATTGGGATAAATTTCATTTGAATTGGCCAATCTAAATTTAAAATAGGTCTGTAAAATCATTTAGTCCCCTAGTCAAGAGCCTTACTGCTATATTTACCATTTGATAACTGGATAATTACTCATCATCTACGAGAAAGATTAAAATCAATGCAATTGTACAACTATGTACTATATATTGAAATACGAGCCTAATACGTACGATTTGATTTGAAATTGCGAATCTCACAAATGTAAACGAAAGCGCGCTGATTCCATCATGGTGAAAACGGCCTAATGTTAAAAGGATAGGACTCACGCCATGTTGCTTATCCCGTTACGTTATCGATAGTCATAGGTAAGATCAGGAGTTCAGGATCGTACCAAAGAGGTTCTACTGTGACTTTTTCGTGTTTTTGCTGTTTTTTTCCTCATAATGCAATGACGAATTTGAATAATGATATATTTTATACATAAGGAAACAATTTCACTGTCGTCAACTAGACTATTCAAGTTGAAAACCAGAACGATCAGCCTTTTTTTTCATTGGGCTCAATCTTGGCTTTTACGATTTTACTGTAGGATAACAGTGTAGGTCTAATACAGTTGATGGAAAGTCTGTGAATGGTGAAGTTTGTGAATGCTCCTTATTCGTTCAAGCCAAACGTTGTTAGAGTCGCATCAACTAATTAGTCGATCTGCTTGTATGCTCTTCAGGAAGAGCGCTACGCCGACATGCCTATTGCGAAAGACGACACTCGCCATTATGTCGGCAGCAGCAGTGCCGCTAGTAACTCTGCCCACTCGTACTATGGGACCGGCCGGACGGAGATTGCCCACGACGAACGAGAGCTCAGCAGCTTGTCCAACAGTAGCGGAGGCTCGCATCGACGTAGTCAGGAGCCGCCTGAGGTTGAGAGAGGTAAACAGTCGTTTGGTCAGTTATAGTACTTATGGTCTGTTATGGGCACGAATTCACAGTCTCATCAGCTAAATAATATTAATTTCATCCATGTTTGTATGTGACTATGCTTAATCAGATCAGACTGCAAAACTACTGCAGTGTAACATTACAGTGTAGTACATTATACTAGGGTTGCCGTTCGATCAAAAAATCGTGATCGAAATCAAAGTTCACAATATCGAAAATCGATCGAATTGAATCGAAATCAATTGCATTTTCATCGAAAATCGATCGAATTGATGAATCGAAATCGAATCGAAATCGAATCGAAAAAAAAAACGTGTTGGGTAGCAAAATATTATGTTCGAATACTCTGCACGCGCTATATATATATATATATATATATATATATATATATATATATATATATATATATATATATATATATAAGTATAAGGTTACCAATAGAAGCGACCGCGTTACTTGTGACGTCTCGCGCTACTCTTGCACTGTTGTACGCTTTCGATCTTCGAAAACTTTTCGATATCGATCGAATCGAAAATCGAAAAGTACGTATCGAAATGGAATCGAAAACCTATAATCGAAGATCGAATCGAACGAAATCGAACGGCAACCCTACATTATACAGTGTAGTATTGGTATTTACTAGTGATGATATTGATTCTCAAAATCAGTATTCGATTCTCTAAGCTCTAGAATTGATTAAACATGGATTTTTTTTTAAAAAAAGTCATCCCTAAAAAAAGTTGTGAAATTTTAAACTTGTTTTTTCAACCTTCGCGCAGCATTTTACATGAAAAATAGCTGCTAGAGACTTCTTTGAGCTGTACTGTACCATTAGGGTCCTTCTGTCAACGTTCGGCTGTCAGACGTAACCGAAGGGATAACTTGTGTCCAGACAGTAAAATCTCAACAAAATAATATAGGCCTACCCAACGAAATGACTATGAGCACGTATTGCGACGTGAAGAAGTACAGCACTGACCCAAAAATAATTTTTTATTTGAGAATCGTGTCACGTAAGAATCGATTCTGAATCAATTCTTGATTAATCGATGTTATCACTAGTATTTACTAGGGATGTCGGCGGGTCCGATTTCAAGTGAAACCCGGGTTCAAACAATTACCCGCCGGGTAGTCAATGTTTTTTTTCTGGTCTTTATTTTTCTGTGTATGATGTTTTTGATCCGTTCTGTATTTGGATGCGCGTTCGACTCACGCGCACCCCTCTCTTCGCTCCCCTCACCCATCCACTGGCCCATCACTACAGCTTGTCATAAGACCTTGATAGTCAGCTGTTGTCAGAAGTGCTTTATAAGTCACACACACAGTCACACTCACACAATGCTCATAACAAATTGAGTTGCTAAGTGACACTGTCCAGATGTCTAAGATGTCATTTGACTGGAAGTGTGGCATTACTTTAAGTTTGCTTTCAACATTTGATTGTTTCCCTGTCATTGTTTTAATAGAAAAGGAATATTATTGAAATGACATCCTTCTTCAAACAATGAAAAGCAATCATCATTGGCTTCATTGCCTTTTTAAAATACTTTTTTCGGAATTACTTTTCGACTTTTCGTTGCCATAAAAGAATGCGCTCATGCAAACGTCTTGCTTCCCCCCCCCCACGCATTGTCAGCTGTTACTGGCAGGGCAAATGTGCTAGTGCGGTAGTGCGATTGCATCAATCTCGTCAATGTGCTTAGAAGCCTTGAGGTTAGGGGTCCTGTTGCTCTATAGAGTGATGATTGGATTGAGAAAAATGACGCGTCTTTTTATGAATATAGGTGATTTTGGCCTATACGATTTTTTTCGTCTTTTTTGTGGAAAAAACCCAGGTAGGAGTCGGGTAATGAAGGGGGGTACCCGGGTAGGAAAATTCCTACCCGCCGACATCCCTAGTATTTAGAGATATTTAAACATATTGAATAGTTGAATTTTCGTGATTTGATAATGCCCAGCCCATTCATCCACAGCACTGCTTTTGAAATTGCGGAGAGTGGGTTTGAGCGCCATTCCCGTATATGGCACGTGTTTTCGTAGAAAACAGTATTTCTTGATTTTGAGTTGTTCACTGAAGCGATAACATAATCACAATTAATCAGAACAACTAATAACTATATTGGGATTGTGGGTTTGGCCATTAGAATTTCTACTTTTAATGAACACTTTTGCCAATTTTGTCACTATTTTGTCAACTGCTTGGTTTCTAATCTCGTGCTCTTCAGAAGTAATTCTCCTGCTAGGGGTTTGAATATTCGAAATATAGCCATCAGTACGATGGTTATAATTCAAGTATACGTTGTAATCATACTGTTTGTTTCAGAAGCGAAGAGACGCAAAGTGGATGGAGGATCATCCTCGTCGAAGGTTAGTATCCAAGTCACCTAGCGTCGGCTGTCGGGGATGTTTTTCTGGGTTCTAGAAACTAGGCCGTGAACGAATGGAGACAAAATGCAATCGTGAAGAACTGCATTCAATAACATTCCCTGATTCTGTCCCCAAACTAATACGGCCAGTAGGCTTCGCTCACTCTCGACAAGAAGTTAGTCACGAATCTGTGAAGCTATGTGGGGTGGACGTGTTGATTGCAAAACATCCAGACAGAAGTTTGTATAAATAAAGATTTGAATGTGTTCGCAATACCGCTAGTAGCCCGGTAATATATTATATTTATTTGCTCCGCGAGGAACATTTTTCGTGTAACCTAGTTCTTTAAATTATTTTACCAAGGTCGAATAAATATGGCAGAAATGATAGACCTAGATGTAATGATGACCAGCAATGTGCTAGAGGCACTTATATTACTCGAAGAAGAGAAATGAATTGCGTTTCAATCATATAAATGAATATGTGAAGAGTATTTTAATTTCGTAGTTCAGTAAGTACCGTCCGTGAAACAAAGAAATAGACACATACAAGTGATTTTCGTTCAATATCTGTTGATAATGCGTGAAGGCCATTTTAAATGTTTGGCTGCTCCATTAATAATAGTCGATGATTTGTTCAGAAGATGGAGCTAGAAGAGAATGTCTCCCAAGACAAGTGATTTTGATACTTTTCAAGTTGGCATATATTATAAAGTTGTACAATTTATACATACGAATGACGGCACCGCTACACGAGAGAAATTTCAACCGAAGAAGCATTAATAATTACAATTGTGACCCATCAAGCCAGATGCTCTTGTGTGAAGTTTCTCATGAGAATATACTTGGGCAACATACAGTGTATGCACTTGTCTGTAGCTGCGATTTAGGTGATGCTGGAACTTGGAAGAAGTAAATCAAGATGATTCCAAGATGCAGAAATGAAGAAAGCAATACGAAGTCAAATTGGAGGCTGATGAACTACATGGAAGATATTTATCGGTGATGGAATTTCGGAACGAAGAAGTCGATTGAGGGAATCGGCCCGATGAATTTATTGCCATAGCTGTAGTAATGATTTTGCAGTCCACATCTGCCCGATTTATTTCCTAGTCGTGAAAATGAAGCTACGATTATTTGTTTGTGAATATATTATTGAGAGTTCGTTTCAGAATATCAAATCCATCGAAGAGGTATTGTAGCCTACTAGTTATGTTTAAGATTATTAAACAAAAATATGAAAATGTTATAAATCAATGTGATTGGTCCAGTTTGATGACCTTCATTATATGATTAGGCTTACTGGTTTATAATTCTATTGAACATGTGCCAAACTCGGAAGTCACTTCTGGGACTCTTTTATACTTGTCAAGGATTGTACTGAAGAATCAAGATGTGATCACGTATAAGCGTAGAAATGAGAAACACTAGTCGGTAATCCCATTCTATCTACTAACCACTACACAGGTACCATGTACGTAGATGTCAACTATTTATATTTGATATATTTTATCCACGGAATTGATGAGCATCAGTAGAAATGACCATAATATGTGTCAGGAAACACGTGTATAATTGCCAATTGTTTGTAATGCGATAGATGAATTGTATTCAAAGAAGATCCCACGATTTTATGAACTTCACAAGAAATGATCGTAATATGTTTTACAAGAAATTTACAAGAAGACCGTGAACAATTGTTGAATGGATGACAATTTTGCAAGAAACAGATGAGTAATGAATGGGATTAAGCAAAGAAACTTGAGAAGATGGTCCAATGCAGATTGACTGTTCAACTAACTAGTCTATCAACTTGACTGGTTCAGAAAACGATGAAATGCTGTAAGGGGATTAATAATCAGAATCTAATTCTGTGTCAAGTGCTTTGGTGCTTGATGTGGTAGTCGTAACAGATGGAAGAGCAATAGAAGAAAACAGAATTCCGAGGGACTGGTGTCGAAGAATCATGGTTGAAAACTAGGGGAAAATGTAGAATGCTTCATTATTTACTATTACAACGTGATCCCAGGTCAACGATTGGATGTATGTGAGGAAGATTTCCAAAGCGCCATACGTTGGGGCCGATGAGGATGGAAAACATATCAAGAAATATGCAATCAAACAGCCTCGAGTACTTTCTTCGATGCCATGCATTTGTCAAGGACATTGACAAATTATTGTACCATCACGCAAAAATCAGGTCTGCTTAATTACGGTTTATGTGTCTCGTTGAAGAAGATGGTGTTCGTTACTTATGTCTCAAATCATAATCAATTCAAAGACTGAATCCACCCCACTGATAAAATGGCTGAAGAATCGTGTGAGAATCGTTCATCTTACGTTATAATCGTGAAGGCGGCAAGAATTGATCACTGTTCCTGGTGCGGAAGTGCTGATGAATTACGTTCCACTTGCCCTATTCCTTGTCTAATTCTTCTGCTACTGTGGTACATATTATCTTCTCATGGATCTGACCATCAAGTGTGTTAAGAAGGGAACCCTTCGAAAATGTCTCGGTGTCCTTGATTCTTCTAAATCTTGCTGTCTAAGAGATGTCGATAGTGGGTCTTTCAACACCATTGACCGTGAGTATTCCGATGCTTGAGAACAACATTTATTAGTTCTGTTTGTAAAATGTGTCAGCATATATTCTCTTAAACGCTTCACTTTCATGATTGTACTTTGATGGATGGCCACTTTATAGTTCTAATTTTGAAATAGCTGAATAATTTTATATCTTGAAACAGGGCTTATCAAGCAGCAGTAACCATGTTCAGAGTACGATAGATTTGATTGATATTCTATATTTTGTGGAGTTTTATCAACTTTGTTACCAGTACATTTTGTTATAAAGAGTCAGCATCATTTCAAGAAAATGTACCTAAATGGTCTCAAAAACTATTGTTTGCTTGGAAGGGGATGGGATCAGAGTTATCAAAATAACGGATGAATCCATCTATGTACCATCATTACAAAAATACTTTTTTTACTAAACAATAATAATTTATACTTGCTGTGATGCAAAGTTTGCTACAATTTGAGCCTAGGCCCTACTATAAAAATGTATTTGTTTGCATATGTATATTGTTTGTGGATTCTAAATTTGTCTTAGGTTTCCTCATGGACTACTCGATGAAATCCGTGGCGACATTCATAAGCCCATATAATTAATACATATTTGTATAAATAATTAAATATAGGCTTATATATTGACCAAACGTTCATTTTTGGATACGAAGATATAAGATGCACGGACTTGACATGGTCACTGTTCATTCAGTTAGCTGGAGAGTATCTAACCTCATACAAGTTGCAACGAAGAAGTAACAAAATCATGGGAAGATATGTACTAATTTTTCTCCAAAGTTGCCCAAGTTTAAAAAGAGAGTCTGCTGCCTGCCTATCTATTCGAAGGGCTAGAGACCCAGTTACCCGTCTAACCCCTGTCCCCTCCGACTTTTGTCTTGTTAGAGCTTGAAACATGAAGAGAGGAAGCAGCAGCTCCTGGTGCTCGAGCAGATGACGTCCGGAATGGGGATAGTAGCCGGCGAGAAACAGGAAAAGGAGAAGAAGAGTTCCAAGACCAAGGACAAGTCTCTGCGTGAAAAGAATGTTACTGAAGAAGAAAAAGAGCTCCGTAGAGAACGAAAGCTAGGAAAGAAAAGGGTATGGATTCACCACACCATATTATAGTAGATACGGTAACATATTTGAGTAATTCTAGTATAGTATATTTCAACCAACAAAACAATTTTCAGTATTAACATTTCTTACAATTAGGTCATCTTTCATGATCCTTAGAGACACTTTAATCAAGTGTGAATAGAGAGGTTATACCTATATTCTAACCTTTAGAAAGTCACTGATCGACCATAGTTCAAGATAGAAAGCTTGTGGCGTTCCTTACAGCCTACGTTGTTCCTAATCTGTATCGTGTATTTGCCATGTTTTTAGGATCGAGCTGAAGAAGCAGTGCTATTAGAACAAAAAAGGCGCAAAGAGGAGGATAAAGGTATCAACTTTATTACAATGATGTCGTGATGTACTACTATCACACTTTTGTTACTCGAGTCTTCGGTTTATGGTGGGAGATAATTTCATTCTATGTCGTGTTCCAGCTCTTGGGAAGATGGCTGGTCACCAAAATGGAGAGCCCCTTGTTGAACAGAGAGAAAAACATCATTATACAAGGGTAAATATTAATATTATTAACCTTGTACCGATGAGTAGGAATCAGTTCCATAGCTGTTCAACCAGGTATATACTAAAATTAAAAAATATGCTATTATCGCAGTGCAAATTACACTAGTTTCTTCTGCATTGACCCGTGCTTCTAATGTTCAGTTCTACTTAGACCCTAGTATATGCTTTGTAATCTTTGCATGCATACTAGCAGAATGGCAAAAATACGTATTCAAGTGATGTTTAGTTCAGCACTTTTTCTGTCTACATTCAAGTATTCTTTGTAGAACATCTTGCACAAACAAAAAAGTAGTACGTTATGTAAACACTTGTTAACATCCAGTATTACAATAATCCGATTCACAATAATGTTGAATTGAATTTCAATCTGAGGGTCTGCGTTGAGTATTGGGTACGTTGACAATTATCCCAAGAATTAATGTAGCCTAAAATAGAAATGTTGCAGTAGTGTGATGACTGAATTGCGAGGATAGTTATGCAACATGAAACCTGACACATACAACCTAAATGACCAAAACATGCGACATCAATAACTTTTGTAATATCTAGTAAAATAACCTTTCATCTCATCATTCAGAAACTGAAGTCACCGCTGGGCGTAGGTTCGAGTCCCGCATAAGGCATGGATTTTTGTAAACGTCCTTTCACTTATCACCATATCATACTTTCATAATCACCTGGTCATTCGTACCCCCGTAAAACCTATATAACCTAGCTGTTGGTGAGGTCGCTAAGCAAGAAATGATCATCTCATCATCTCGTATCTAATTCACCGACTTCAATAGATCATAGTCATCAGTACAGTGCGTTGTTAAACCTAATATAAATCAATGAAGTTTAATAGGATTTGTAAGTGTGTATGATTGTCTCTCAGCAAGTCAGGGAGGGAAGAGACAAAGCCTTGCAGGGAAACATTTGGAAATTAAATGTTTTCAATTTTTAATGTCTAAAGTAATTCATTACATTTGCAGTTCAGTCAAGTACACTGATCTGGACTGTGATTTAGTGTATAAACCACTTTATACACAAGCAACACGACAGCATTTAAAGAGTGGTTTCAGTTTTATTACTTCACTCTTGATGAATATCAATCAAGATAGGCATCCCGCATAACATATGAGGTGAACCGATTACTGATGTATCATTATCTAAGAAAATCTTGTATTATATTCATGAGAATTGGATACGTGCACCAATTCTTGCAGGTTGCAGTTTCTTGCAGGGATGTGCAAACATTTGTGTGTGTGTGTGTGTGTGTGTGTGTAGGGAAGGGGAGGGAGGGGGGGTTAAATGGCAATTTCACTCCGGTAAAAATTTAGAGTATTTTGACGTAACGTGTCGAGAGAAAGCGCCTCTACATTTTTACTGCTGCTTAAAGAGTCACCAACACCTAGGTCATTTCAGATTTTATATATACCCTATATATAGATATAGATAGGGCCAATTTTTTTCCATGACAAAAATGTGTCTTGTTTTTATCAATTTGTTAATGGACTTGATGGTAAAAAATTGGCGCCCTTCGGGGTCTGGCACTCCTAGGCTATAGCCTAGTTAGCTTGTACGTAAATCTGGGCGTGGATACAGTTACATATCTATTCTAGCTCTAGTGATGAGTTGTTTTCTTCTTACAGGACACTCGAGACAGATCCCGTGATCCAGATCGTGAGAGTCGAGACAAACAATATCCTTTTTAACGAACTAGAACTGGGTATACAGCCTACCTACTAGACCTACAATGTATTTTATATTCACATTGAAAATATTGATATGATATTTAATCATTTCTGTACTTCATATGATTTGACGAATTCCAAGGCAAGATGGCAATGTATAATGCTGAACAAAAAATTATTATCAATTGAAATTGCCTTTAGGTATAACATCTGCAAATTATTACTTGCGTAGTTATAAGTAAACGCTATAAGTTGTGTGGAGAGGAGAGTTTCTTACACTTTAGTTTGCAACTTCATTCATCAGCAAAACAAGTGATTATTTCTTCAAAAACTGTGTAATATTTTCTCAATTTCAGTGATACCAAAAAAATTTTATTCTGACAGCAACGAGAAATTGCACAAGTGTTATACTAGTTATCAATTTTAGAATTGTTTTGCTACTATTGTTTCATTCATATTTCTCTCAACAAATTTTCCAACCGACATTGATCATTGTTTTGATATTGAATCCCAAGTGCTAATGATTGAAAATTTCAAAACCGAACGGCAACCCTATTATTAATTAGGGTTGCCGGTCGATACGAAAATCGTGATCGAAATCAAAGTCTTCAGTATCGAAAATTTATCGAATCGAAATCCATCGAATTGACAAATCGAATCGAAAGGAAAAAAACTTGCTAGGTAGCAAAAGACGCACGTTTATATATCGCGCATGCGCTATATATAAGTATAACGTAACCACACACAACTACGTTCTCTGCTCAGAGTCATTGACTCCCGACTAATAACTGATAATGACGACTGCTGAACACTCACGGCTTGATCCACTTGAGTATCAGCAGTTGAATCATTCCATGTGCATTTCTGACCTTGAGTGAGTGAGAGAGATTGTCATGACTTCAGGAATGATACGAGGAGCAGTAAAATGCTTGGATGCATTCAGGCAATAACGAAATACAGTAAATAAATTATTTCTTATAACCTTCCATTTGATGCATTATATTAGTTTGTAATATTTTTTGGTGAAATGTTGTTGCTCTTTGCACTGAAATGCACTTGTTGGAGTGGTTACTGAAGTTGGTCGTACTGCCAGTCTTTTTTGAATAAGGTAAAAAAAAATTCTTTCTTGACACACTATTCACTATTTTCATCTAAGATTACGTTTTTATCATCTACGTGATGAGCATAGTTTTTCCAAACCAAACTCGTCTGTCCCGGTTGCATTTATAATTTCATTTCATCTGTCGTGGTGAATATTTTTAAAAAGCAATAATACAAACTTTGATTTTCAATCAATCACTTCACACTTGTCAAAAGTCAAAATCACACTTCACGTCAAAACGACTAGATCAGGACTAGACGCGCGTGCAGCGGGACAAGTGTTGACTCGAGAGAACCAACAGTTCGAAAATATCGGAACGGTAGGCGTCAATGGAAGCGAGCGCATTATAAAAGTTTCAAACTCGTGACGCCTCACGCTCTTGTACTTTTGTACGCATTCGATCTTTGAAAACTTTTTGATATCGATCAAATCGAAAAGTACATATCGGAATCGAATCGAAAACCTATAATCAAAATTTGAAAGGCAACCCTATCATCAACATCAATAATATTGGTTCTGGAAGATATGTCAGTTTGTTGATTTTCATATACTTGTACTTGTTGTAAGACTGAATCTTGACATGTTCCATTAGGCCCATTTTCAGTGCAATGGCCCATTCACAAACAAATTTAGGAGTAAACCTAACTTTGATAGCAAGAGAAAGTGCATTAAGAAACAGCCAATTAGATGGCTTGTTCAAACAGCAGCTGACCCAAGTGATAGGTAACTTTTCGTGTTGTTGTTAATGTTCGATTCAATTGACGACTCGAAATAGGCGTGGCTTAACCAGTAGACCAGTTGGATCTATATCATTTGTGGTCATTTAAAGATACCCCGATTGGATATTTGAATTTCACTACAGCCCTGTTGATTGGACGGTATGATTCGTGACGTCAAGGGGGCGGAGACTGCGAGTCGTCAATTAGCCGACGCTTACAGCTTAGTGTAATACTGTATCAGGCGCAATGTTTCGAACTTGCAAACAATACTCTCACAGCTGCTGTGTTTGGTGTGAACTGATATGTGGAACATCATTGGTCAAACCATGCGCTTGAAGTCAAGTTTACTCCTAATTTTGTTTGTGAATGGGCCTTGAATGTATTTTCATGGTTAAAATGACCATTTGAATGCAGTTATGTTTGAATGACTATTTGACGCACAGTTGTAGTGTATTCCTTAATGAAGATTACTCGACGTTCAGGCGGTGGCGAAACAAAACGAAGGTGATGACCAATGATTGAAGAAGAATCGTCATAATTTTATTATGGTCTAAATTTCAAATGTTTTTGATTTGCTAGATGTCAATGTACCTGTACAATGATGTCGTCTGTATATTTTACTTCATTATTCATAGGTGTACCCGTAGTTCTAGTGTTGAATCTATAATAAATGTGTTGCCCATTTTATATTATTCTTTAATTTGTGCGATAATCTTTCAAGTCATATTATTTGACGTCTGTTTAGGTACTACACATTCAATTACAGTGAAACCTCTATGCATCGTTCCCGGATCCATCGTTTTCCTGCTTGCATCATTAACTTTTTCTCACCCCACTCTGATATAATCAATGTTTCATTATATCAATGTGATCATTCTCCTGGTTCCTTGAAAAACGACAGATGGAGGTTTCCCTGTAGTTGAATGACCAGGATATGAAATCTGATATGATTGGTACGGTGAATGTAATTTAAAGCAATGAATGTACAGTACCTCAGTTTATCGTTTTTCAAGGGACCAGCAGTGCTATTCTGTTTATTTTCGATAGATAGCGAATCAATGGGATCTGATTCAAGTCAATTGGTGTAGTTACGGATTTGTTACAACTAAAGTGATTCTCTTTCTCTGGTAATAACGATTCGACAAGTCACTTCACGCGATCGTTTAATAATTGCAGTATAGAGTAAACCCTCATAAATTCAAAATGTAGGTGACCCCAAAAAGATAATTTCCATTAATAAAAATTTGGATCAACCATAATTAACTCTTTTTTTGAAATTCCCAAATTCCAGTGTAAAATGTGGAAGAAATTTTGTGAAAAATTGGCTATCCTCCTCAGGGCAGTGGTGGATCCAGGTCATGTTCATGAGGGGTTTGGAGAAGAATATGCTACATGAGAACAGTTGTGCAACGGTCCATTATCGCAAAGCTGGCAACCCGAGCAGCCCCGCAGGAATTTTTTTGAAATGACACCCATTTTTCACATAGTTTAGCGTGTTTCAGATGAGGTTCAGACGCCGAAATCATTTTACTCACGAAATGAAAAAACGGCTCTATATACTGTACCAAATACCAATATTTGTAGCTGCAGGGTCGTTTCATGTCATTTTAGCACCCCGGGCAAGCACTCAAATGTGCGTCCCCAAAACTGAGTGCATATCGATGGTGGTTGCAATGAGGGAGCCATGCCCTGCAGGAAAATTTGTGAAAATTCTTCTTTTTAAATACGATTCTATGGGTTTCAAGAACTACACGAAATTTCTGGAATATATGGATTTTAATAACAACACTAATTTTTCCTAATGGCTGTTCCAAGCAAATAAAATGCTGAATTAATCTATCATTCAATAACAGTGATATTTGAATATAAGAACATTCACTCCATCCAGTGATGTCGTCAATTTGATTTATAGAACACAATTAGCCCTACTGATGGTAAGTCAAAGATGGGTGCCGATAGTACTCCTTAAATTTGGCCACCCTTGTTCATCACAAACTTTATTCTTTCAATTCTAAAATGCAATTTCAGTCCAGCTTCGGTCAAGTTTGGGGAAGGGGGGGGGGGGGGGGGCTGCATACACCATTGCTCGTCACAATAATTTTCTGGCAATTCCATCAACCCTTTGTCACATACTCTTACTTCGGAGCAAAATCAGTGTATGTGACTTGAGTTGGATTTTCATTTTCAGTTTACCAAAATGATGATTAAAAATACATAATAATGAAGAAAGTGTACTCTTTAGTCTTTACATCGACCCACTAGAGTTGGCACACTCAATGGACACTGTTTCCAAATCCTAAACTGCCAACATTTGTTCATTAGCATAAATTTATAATATACTAGCATTGATACAGAAACCTATGCCAATAGATTCTATAATTACCTGCACTAGTAACGTAACTAGTCCCTATATAACCGGAATTTACAGAATAGGCCTACTTCATCTTTGATGCAGTGGTACATAATTAGGGTTTATAGTGTTAGTGTAAGAATGCATGAAATGTATTTTATTAATTTGAAAAGCATTAATGAATATAGATCAACTGTCCTAAAGATGTTACTGTAACAAGACAAATATGTTCTGGCTGAGTTATAGCAGCAAGTTGACAATCAATAGGGTAAATAAATAATCAAGATATACTGAAAGTATCCCAGAGGGATGTATATTTAGTTTAAATAATACATTTTTCTTCAGCATTTTCTACCCAAGTTACAATTTACAATATGATAATGTGACAAGAAAATTTGATAGTGACAATTGACTAGACTTACAAATTTAAAATGGTAACAGCAAATAATGATAATTTATAGTTGACAGACCTATATATTTCTATTTAGTAAGTCTTACAGAAAACCACTTATAAAATAATACTAAAAAAATACCGTAGCTACAACGCAACTTTGGTGAAGAACGTTGTTCTATAGTAACTCACAAGTTGAGGAAAAAACACCTGTCAGTAATACAGCTCATGAAGAGATTACAATTGAAAAAATACTGAACTGAAAGAATAAATCTCGAGACTTTTTCATGTTTTACGAACGTTTCATTTTCAAAGACGTTAAGATCACAATGCAATTTTTACAAAAAGTTGATTTCACACAATTATAAGCTCACAGGGGGATCAGATATTCGTCACAAATTTCAATAATGTCAATAACATTATTTTATAATCAACATTATTTAATGTCAATAACATAGCACTCGACAAAATAAGCTCAAAATTAATACAAAATAATACATTTTATGTTAATTACCGGTACATCAATTTGGTGTTCTCTAGTGATGCCTTCAGGTATACTTGGGCTGCTCATTTGCTTTACCAAAAACAATTTGTATTGTTGTAACCCACTGATTTACATGTGTAAAACATAATAGAAAAACATTTTCTTTGGTAAAATAGTTGATGAAGAAATAAAATGTCTCCTTTGGAACAAAGTCTACAAATTGAAGAAAATGTTTATGGGCCAAAGTAGCACATGCTCTAGTACAATTGACATAAATTCAATTGAATACCATTAATCAAATAATCAAATAATTAAATTTGTCGACACAAATGATCAACGGATAGTATATTAATAGTATGCACTAGGGATAACTTCGATGCTCAAATTATAATAATCTATTTTTTTTAAAAAAGCAATTTTCTTGAGGTTGAAGAGTACAATAGAACCAATTTTCTTTATAAAATGATTTGGTATTGTTTGTCAACAGATGAAAAATGAAAAAATATTTGACATCACAGGCACCATATCTTTCTTGTTTGTATCAATGTTTTTAAAATGTTTATGAATCATTTCAATTTTACATAGATAATGACTAGTTACTATTTAATAGCACTGTGAGCATTACATTTCCTTCAAGTTTTACAAGTTTTAATCCTACGATCAGTGAAATTAATTACATTTGTGTTGATCTGAGGTTTAGTTGATAACAACTTTTGTTAAATGGCTCTTGAAGATATATGGGTATTCAGACCTAAAAATGGTTCTAGATATTTATTAATTAGTTCTAGCTTCCAACTGATCTTCAAAACTGTATGTATCAATTATGATTTTTTGTAATAGAGTCCAAACTGTTGATTCTCTAAGAATTGATGTTATCCCTATTATGTACAATTGCGGTCACATAAAATACTTTTCCCCGAAATTTAAATTCAAATATAAATGAGATGTGCGGATATTCAACAGCTAAATTTTTCACAGACTGCGTAGAGTACGTACACAGATTGTCTTTTAGTTATAGTGCATGAAGTATCAGTAAATTATTTTCAAGATGCATTTTAATGTAGTTTGATTGGTTGAGGTCACTCTATATGATCGCAACCAGACATATTGCAATATTGCCACATTGAGACACTCAAGATAGATCAAGATTTCTATAGCCTCATGAAGAAGTCATTCATGCGTAATCATCATGTGTATACATTTATGAAGCGACGGGTAACATAATCACAACGGTTTTTGTCACTACAGTAGTCATATCCTATAATTCACATTAGTTTATTATTTTTCAAAACTTGGTGAAAACAATAACTATATTTACGGCTTAAGTACATACAAGCTAAATGCTTCTCTAAATACAATAGTAACATAAATCAAGTTAATCACGTCTAATTATTCTCGTCAAGGTATTGCCAAGTAAATGATCTGCAAACTTCAAAAACTAAGCTAAATATTATAAAAGTACTTTGGTTACACTGTATTCTTAGTTCATTCAGCGTTCATATAATCATTTAAAAAATACTATTTCTCATGTTAGGACTCTTATTTTTGACTAAAAAAATACTCATTTTATAGTTAAGGCAAATTTACCCGTCCAGTGACTTGAAATGTTCAACTTCTCTATAATATTATTGTTTAATGTCATACTTATTGATCTATTTGTAGGCTTACCATAAGGCACCTTTTAGATGAATATTTGTATACATTTTTACATCACATAAATATTAAATATATTTTTATAAAATAGACTACCGGTAGTCATAGTCTCATTCATATCAAGTATTATAGCATGTAATAAAATATTTGATTACCATTTACTACAATACACAGTAGGTAAGGGTTTGCACTTCGTAGTAAAGGTAGGCCTACATTACTTAGGTAGTAGTTTCCAACGTTCTAATGCTAAACCAGAGGCGTCATGCATTGATAGGCAGAATAAACGCACCAAACCTTGACAATATCAAAGGTGGCACTGCAGTCTTTTTCATTTAAATTTTCTTCCCAATTCAAGTGTCTATTAAAAATAAATCAGGTTTTCATGTTGATATATAATAATTACGATTTCATGCTTTTACAATAAACTGTGGCATGTAGTATGACCTAAATCGGAAAGTATGAATGTAGCGCTATTTGGGTTTAATGGTCAATTTTGAGGGTAGCATTTTATTCAATTTGTAAAAAAGAAATGTCTTTACTTTCTTGATAACTGGTACTCAATGAAAAATGATGAATAAAATACATTTTAGTTGGAATGAAAGGTAATTAGTTTTGACAAAAACTAACATTTCAATCCTAATGTGTTGTAAAAATGAAAATTTAAATGTAGGCCTATACAGGAAATACATTCGTAGAATGCAACAATTCGTTTGTAGATAGTAAAGAAATTTCCAGCTGCATACTGGGAAGGTGGTCCCCCTGTCCCCATCCTGCTCCTTGTGGCTGATCTAATAAATACAAAATGTAGGGGTTGAGTGGCATCCTCAAGAATAATCCTTGCCCAACATAGGATTTAGCTTGCATGGTGTCTCTGTACCAAATTTTCATCAATTCCTAATCGAAATTTACTTTTACATTTCTATGAAATATCCAAGGCTTAGTGTGTAAATACTTCGTATGAAATTGAGTTACAACGATTCAAAATATGAAGTTTCTTCTCCAGATTTTTCACCGTTTGTTTTTCGTCCAGTATACGTTGTATTTTTCTTTTACGCTTTGATGGACTTGCATGCTCCATTACTTGTTTCGTAGTTAGTGATTCCTTTTTACAGTGATTTGCATTTACGGTTGATATTTTATCTACTATGATACTACTCATTGACACAGATGGATGTACTTTTAATTCATGCTTTTGCAATAGGAAGTTTCTCGTAAAGTTTGCAGGGCACTTTTGACAGCAGAAAGGCCGTTCACCTGTGTGGGTAATAATATGTCTCTTTAGATCAGTAGACCAACCAAATATTTTCCAGCAAATTTGGCACGGGTATTTCTTTTTTGGTTGTAAAGGTTTTTTCTCAACTGTTTCTATTGACAATGCACCCATCAAGGTCTCAGCCTTGTCATCTACGTGAGAGTTAATCTTTTTTGGAGATCGCTGTTTGCGATTTGAGCTTAGCCTTTGACTCTTTGAGAAGTGTACACTGTTGATCAATTTTTTTTCTTCTGATTCTAATTTTCCCTCTTCGTCATCCATAGTAACAAGGCAAAACTTTAATGGGTTAAAGTCATCTAGGTCAGTATTATTTCTCGTAAGGGTAACAGTCAATTCTTGTGATTTCACTGTATCTGAAAATTCCAT
The DNA here is from genome assembly GCA_964007535.1 of Brachyptera risi. Classification (NCBI taxonomy): domain Eukaryota; kingdom Metazoa; phylum Arthropoda; class Insecta; order Plecoptera; family Taeniopterygidae; genus Brachyptera; species Brachyptera risi. The sequence continues at coordinate 6,334,684 of OZ023330.1, read as the reverse complement.
ATTTTGAGATGTACTGCTTACATCTGGATTCATTTCAAGAGATTTTGAAGTAATCTCTGAATTAGAGTCTCTTTTTGAAACTAGTTTAAAGATACAATTTTCAAGGCGCTTTTGGAGATCAAATTTAACAAGCATAATATTATTGGCTGATGTATCGACAGTATCCCGTGCATGAACAGACGTCAGCGGTAGCTGACATTTTTCTTCAGAAAAATATTTATTTTCGTGTATACAAGTGTCATACTCTGAAATTGGAGACAAATCAATACTCGTGGATTCAAGAGTACAGTGAGCATCTATATCAAAACTATGATTATTTGGAGATTGACGCAAGACTCGTTCTAAAATACTTTCCGCTTTCTTCTCACTCTCGGATTGAAGTACAATGGTAGACGGTGCATGATTTTGTTTGACCCCAACTGTTTCCGTTGCAACGTGCTGTAAGTTTTCATCAGTGAATTCATCTTCTGGATAAGAAATATGTTGAGCAAAATGTTTTAAAAGTGTTGACGCTGATTTATATTGTGCCTTACAGTCAATACAGAAGAATGACGATGTACAGTCTGGAAAGGAATGACGTATTAATTACAAGAAACATCTATAGTCTGGTACAGCACACTTTGGTAGCTTTTTTCCATTTTAGTGTCAAACTTTTTTTTTCTTTTCAATTTTACATTCACTGAGAATGTTCCTTCTGGCTTTAATACCTATTTAGTGTTTACATTTTTTTCACCTCACATGCCAGGAGCATGAACTAGTTACCTTATTTGAACTACTTAAACGAGATACCAGAACAGTGTGCTGTCACTGTCACCTTATTAATAAGTAATTTATAAATCTATTCATAAAGATCACATTTATTAGTAACAGTTGTGAGCAGTCAATAACCCACAGATAAAATACAGCCCCACCACTCTACCAGTATGGTATCATATACAAAACCATAAAGCATAGGCCTGAGAGAAAGTTGACGTCATCCTATTTGTGGACTATATTTTGATATTTGTATTAGTCTTTCATTTCGTGCCTTCATATTAGCTTTGTTTGTTTGTCTTACACTTTTCACTCTATTGTGCCCGAACCAATAAAGTAGTTTCTTAGGCTATTTGCCCGTCTTGAATTAAAATAACTAGTGTAATTTTACACGATGGCTCTATGTTTGCATCGAGTAAAAATGATCCCGAGTAAAAAGTGTAAGCTCTCTTACTCTTGCTCAAGAGGTCGGGTAAAAAATATACGTCCAGTGTAAGAGAGGAGAAATTGCGTAATATTTTGAAGGTGGTCACCCACATAGGCCTAATACATTTTAGGGTCATGTGCAGTGTGAAATTATGAATGGAATGCATAAGCTAACCTACTGTCCACCTTTGTCACCTTTGTGATCTCCCTTGTGAAGGTGGACAGTAGGTTAGGTTATTAGTATAGGTTAGTGTCTAAACCTTGCGTACCCCGCCGCAGGCGGAACGGAGCTTATATACTTGAACAACAAACAATGGCGGAGCTTGTGGTTATAGGAATTCCGTCACATTTGAGTAAGTTTTAACAATTAGATCTTATTAATTCCTAGAGTGCGGTGGTTTTTCTGAATAGATCTACTCAAGATCTATTAAAAAACACCACATTTTGGGAAAAAGTGGAAATTGGTTGTGATGCGGTATATGAGAATTTCATCATGTACAGACAGTTTTTATTATTTACTCTACAAACTGATTATAACATTATAGGCCTATCACTAATTTAATTTGTGCTTTTTGTATAATGATCAATTTTACATCTGCTGTCAAGGGAAAGAAGTAATCATTGCCCAAGAGACTTAGTTCAAAGTGGAAGATATCAACATTCGTGTGTTTATACTGAAAGACTTTTATCTACTGCGAAAAATTATGGTCACAGACAGCGCAGTCCTGGTGTTGAAGACCATTAGTTTTAAATAATCAAAATGGGGTGGTAAGATCGCCCTTGTGGTGCCCCGTCCAAACGATCCTATCTTTCATCCATAGCCTTAATTGGGGAACAATGATTTTGTATCAAGTTTCGATGTTATTAAAAAAAAAAAAAAACTGAGTGAACAAATGCCACTTTTGAGTATTCAATATTACACAAATGATTGTGGCACAGAATACGTTGAATATTCACAACTTTGGTTAAATAGGTTACACAAACAACAAAATATTCCTAGCAATATTTGAAAAATGTCGTCAATGCTATAAAAGGTCTAGTCATGATTATGTAAATAGTTGATAGAAGAAAGGCACGTTGATATGGAGGCATACCTGTATTTGATTGCATGTCAAGGGTACGTCACAGCAGAAGGGTGTGTACCAGTACTTCCTCCAGGCCCAGAGACTAGTATTGGAAATGATTGCATATGATCCTTTGAACCTGAAATAAAGTCAACATTTGATTTGATTGCATAACATCAGTATGTTATGTGGAATCAGTGTGGAAAATAGGTGTTTAATGAGCGGGTGATCTCATACTTTTGAGGTCACCAACGCCGTACTAACATCTATTTTCTCATTGGGAAAAGTACTTGGCTGTGAATGAGGGAGGATACGTGAGGCGTGATGGTGGGTTTCAATACTTTAGGTATCTAATCAAACTTGGAATGTCAAACTCGTCAAACAAATCAGGGAGGACTGTTTTATTAATAATAGAGATTATGCCAAAAATACATTATGTCAATTTATGGTTGGTGAAGTCACAGATGAATTATGTTAATAAAAATTAGTGTCTTATGCAGGACTCGAATCCACACCCGAATTGCCTTCGGTTTTTACTATTATAAGCAGCGACGGTAGTTGACTGACCAGCCAGATGGGCGGAAATTTTTGTTTATTCACTTTCAGACGAAAATTTTAGTCATGAATCAAGAATATTGTTTTGAAATCTTCACTAGACCAATCAGCTAGACCTATTTAAAATGAGATTTATAAATCTGACATCCATGAGATTTTCAACAATGATATATCTTCTAGCGCCGTGTCATCTGTGAATCAACATTTCTCGTAGGCCTAGTCCTATACTGCACGTATGCTTTACAAGTGACAACTACTCTTGTGTGATCATGAACGGGCATTTTAATGCATTTGATATTTTATGTAGGCCCAATGTTATTTTGGGCACAGTATCGTTTCCAAAAATTGCGCTAAACGGTTATAAATATCTTGGAATATAGGCTACATATAGAAATTTAGGGTGGGGAAATCATGTGAGAAATTTGTCAAAAAAGGGGATTAGATCGCTAAATTTCATTAAGAGACAACGCAAGACGACAGGAATTGAAATAAAAGATACTTGACTAACAAATCTCTAATTATACCCAAGCCTGAAATGGAGTGTGGTAGTTCAGTCTGGGACCGCCACAACATGGGATTAGTTGAGGCCATAGAGAACATCCAAAGAGTTGCTCTAAGAAGGGTACTGGCATTGATAGTACTGGTACGAGTCGGGAGATGGCGAGCCATTGGGAACAGAAATGGAGTGGTGGAGAAAGATCTAGAAAGACCAAGCAAAATGATTGAAGAACTGGCACGGGTAACTCTGGAGGAAAGAAGAGGAAAGGGTAGGCTTTGTAATTAATTTCTTTGAAGCCAAAACAACTTGAACGGTTAGAAGGAACTGAGTTCCTCTCAACCAAGGGGGCTCACAAAAGTGTTGCAGAGGTACGACGGGAGGAGATTAATTGGAGGTGGAGAGGGTAGGCCTGTATACAAACGTACCGGTAGGTCAGAATGGTCTCATACAGAGAACCATAAAACACTGGAATGAGTTTGAGAAAAAGAAAGAAATACAAAGAACAAGAATTCGAGAAAGCGTTGTACGAAAGCATCTTGCCACTGTGCATCGCACATATCTCTAAGAATTATGAGCATATATACATAGGCCTACATACTTACAAACTTTACATGATATTTTGGTATTCACAATATTGGTTTTTTATCTCTTGTCCTCTCAATCCCTTTTATAAAAGACAGAGTCTATTGCCACACCCTCCCTGGTAGTGCTACCTGGTGGAATTTTTGTGAACTTGTGCACAACAAGTGTGGTAGGAGTGTATACAAAACCGCAGGGCTGGTACCACGCCCCGTCAAGATCATCCGTGTGCACACCATGTGTGGCAGCAGTGCACAGATGACGTGAGGACTCTTACCACACACCCCAAGATTGTTATGTGGGCATTACTTCATTCAATTCATCAGCCAATAGAAAGGCTGAACACTGCTACCACACACCGTGCGCCAATTTATCTTATCTCAAAGCACGATGAATAGAGGGTAACGGTAATGGACCCAATAATAATTTTAAATTCTTCTGAAGAACATCAATTGTATAACAACTTGAGATCACACTAATTCAAGGTAATTATACGGTTATTGAAATTTGATTAAAAATGCAAGTCAAGTCGAATAGGCCTGGACCAATCACAAAGATTCTGCCACCTTTTGCCTGGAGACAAAACTCCTAATTTATTAAATCTGTGTCATATGATCGAATCTGAGTGTAGGCCTACCGTATGTTATTATTACAGTACATTAATGAATCTACTGTGTCTAGGTATGGGCTGATTCCACGGTGTATAATTGTTTACGTGATGTATCGGGCTATCTACGTGCTAGTTCCACCCAAATCCGTCGGGACGCCACCGTGATACGAGGCTAGTCACGTGGTCCAATTGACGTTGACAGCTGACGTCTTGCCGCCAACAATGACGTACATTTGGTGTGCGCATGCATAGAGCGTGGCTCACTGGCCTCGTATCATCGTGACGTTCCATACGGATTTTGGTGGAACTAGCTGCACTGTTGGTACCAGCTGAAATAGCCCGAGACATCACCTAACCTATTATACACCGTGGCTGATCCCTACTAACAGGAGAACACGTCAGACTAGTTTATGTCCTCGAAAAGTATTAATTAATCTCTTAAAGCTCACATAATCAACTATTCATAGGGAAAATTACCTGATACTTGATTGAAAAATATATTTCTATCAATATCTATGATAATTGGGTACATTTCATGACTTTTCCACAGCGGCGTAGGCCTAGGGAAACTGTCAGTTCCAGGCCACGGGAACGATCTTGAAAATGAATGCAAGTGGGTGTGTGGCAGTAGAGCACTGTGGTTTCTCATGCACTTCTACCACACATTGTATGCATAAGTTCAACAAGTTCCCATGAGGTGCGCTGGATGTAGGGGTGTGTGGCAGTAGGCCTAGACACTCTCTTTATAAAAACAAAATTATTATTTCTTGTTTCGTTGAGTGAGTTAACTTGCAGCATCTTTTTCCTTTAATGAGTCACTATAAGCACTATATTAGTCACTGAATCTATGAAAAACAGTAACGCTTGGTTCACTACACGACAAAGAATCAACGACTGATAAAATCCAGCTCTGTATTGGCCAGATAACGTCGAATTAAAAGTGTCATGATGGTGCCGTAGTGTTGATTTAAAATTTCAATACACATTTTTCCAAATTTGTGACACACCTGTAGGCCTTTGAGTTCTGTATGCCTAGGCAGGCTCAAGCCCACAAAATACATTATGCTAAAAATAGGACATGGCCTAATGCGTCTTGCGTGGAAATTTTAGAGACACCAGAAAAGATGACCAATAGGCCTAAAGAGATTGTCTCCTGAATAGCAGGATCATTCATTGGCAGGAAGGAAGAATAGGCCTACCCCACCATTGGGTTTGTTTAAAATAGGCCCCAGCCTAAACAAACTGTCATAGAAATTGTATAAAGATCTAACCCCCAAGTAGACTTGACTAGGCACAGGCCTAGGCTTAGTCAAAGACAATAATGTAGGTATTTATACCTAGGCCTAGGCGTGACAACTAGGCTAGGGCTAGACGAAGTCCAGACCTAGGCCTAGCCCTACATGAAGAATATCTCCTGTTGTTATGTGCCGCCCCATCGGATGAATGATGGTTAGACGTAACCCAATGGTTAGACCGTGGGTTAGATTCAACTGCTATATCTATCTGGCCTTATGACCCATCAGCTTTTGTAGGCCTACACTTCGACTATAGGCCTACGTATGATACTTTACACCTGAACAACATACCGATTAATTAATTTCCTTGTATTGTTTTCTTGAATTCAGTCCAAACCAAAGATCCTAACCATTTCCATGGCTCGCATGATTCGACTCCCCTTTCGCGAATGAATGTTTAGGAGGCGTAGTAAATTTTATTCACGGCGTCCATTTTGTTTAACTTGTGCCTTGTGGGTAGAACGCGGAGCCAGCTGTTGAAGCGGGCTGGCTGCTCTGCTCCGGATTCGAATATCATACGAATACGATAATCACTCAGTTTCAAATGAAGAACGGCCACGCGTAGAGGCGTATCATCCTAGAACTTGGGCCGTATTTGGCTGGCCTATACCAACTTTATGCCAAAAATTATGGTAATACACACATTTTCCCCCGTAAAGGTACGTATTCTTCATGAGTGAACGATACCGGTAAGCCTCGGGTTGTAGGCTTGACCTCTATACGCCTAGCCGAGTTACAATTTGGGCCTAGCTGTCTGAATTGGTGCTTTGCGTAAACTAAAGTTGGTTCAATTTATCGCATTTACTTGGCCATGGGTCATCGCAGGTATAGGCCTACATTAGGCCCACATAACGCTTCATATAGGTCCTAGTGTATGAAAATGGCAGCCGCTCTTCATCGACGATTAGGTCACCACATGCGGATGTTGTTGTTGTTGCGCGCAGCCTAAATTAATCTGAAGATCATGATCTAACTAATTTAATAAACCTAGCCAAACAAACATCCTAAAATAACCTAATCTGAACTATAATTAATCTCAAACCTACTTCCGGTTCAACGAATCGCCTCTTCGAATGTAAATACATAAATGACAGAAACATAAATTAGATCTCTGTGAACAAAATTAGATGAAAGTGAAACCACAAAATGTATCGTAACACGTGGTATAGACGCAGAAGCGCCAAAATGTTGAACAACGTTTCTCGATGGTGTCGTATGTAGGAATGTCGGCCTGGCATAATGTTAGGCTACTTGTGATGATTGAATTAATTGTATTGTAGGCCAAGTATTGTAGACGGGTTATATAGTACAACATAGCCACTGTGAATCTTCTTCGGTCTGACCCAAGATGCATTGAGGGTTTGTTTGCGGCTCAAACGGGCAAACGCAACCCACACGCCGAATATCGCCCTTTTATAATGTCGAACTCTAGTCTACTTCTATATTATGACATTTGTTTCCACTTATAAATAAAGTATATTCGATTATTATTATCAAGTCTGTATTTGGTCAGTAGTTGTATGATATAGACCCAATCGAATTTATATATTTTTTTTAAATGACATCGAAACTTGATACAAAATCATTGTTCCTTATTCACTCATGAGTAGGCCTATAATAGAATATAATGATAAATATATGAACACAGAAAGTATTGTCCTCCATGATTGATTTGATTGCTCTCTCTTGCAAATTTACTAACTTTTATTGTAGATTATGGTCTATGCATTTTTAAAAATGCATAACGAGTAACGACCGACTCAGCACCAAAGCTACTGTTATAGTTACATGGTTGGGGAGGGGGGCTGCGGGGGGATGAACGATTTACGAATTAATGGTGATGTTAACCAAATAATACCGAATAGGTTTATGTGTATTCTTTGGTCTATGGTGAAACGATGAAGACTTGATGATAGACGAAAGGACGTTTTCAAAAAGTAAAATACCCTATGCCATACAGCTGGACTCGAACCCGCGTTCGTCTGACTTCAGATTTCAAACCATCAGTGGCTCGTGAAATTATCGTCTAGGGCCTATTATAGGTCTATGTAGGCCTAATCATTTTTTCTTTTTCTTTGAAAATGAAATAATTATTATCGTGGGTAATTATAGACCTATTCTAGCAAAAGGGACAAACTGGTATGCCCATGGAGTAGCCATGAATAAAGATGCTTTTAATGATTTTTCTATTTGCTTTTTTTAGTAGAACTATCGTTCATACCCACTTTCATTTTTGAAGTTCAAGATCGAGTAGGTCTACTATAAGCCTATTTTATATTGTTGCATATCATTCGATCCTTTGCCTGTAGTAGTAGTAGGCCTAGTAGTAGTAGTAGTTTTTTTTTGCAAGGTTTTTTATTATCAAAAATAAGCTTATATATATTGAAACAGGTAAATTAACTGATTAACGTACCACGCCATTTTTTTTCATTTTTTTCAATTTTTTCTTCATTTTTCTTAAAGTATACAAGCTCCGTTCCGGTTTGTACACTAACCTGACCCTATCCTAACCTACTGTCCACCTTTGTCATCTTAGTCAGATCACAAAGCATCAACTTTAAGTGAGTAAAAAACATATTAAAACAAACAAAACACAAAATGTCCAAACTACACACCATAGATATGAACAAGATCTATCAGAAAACACAAAAAACGCGAACATAGGACAAAAATTGGCCATGGTACGTTAATCAGTAAAATTACCTTAGAGGACAATACCCGCAAAGTAAAAAATTTCAACTTGTCTGCGGGTCTATTAACATTTATGGTAGTAGTATAGTAGTAGTGGTAGTAGTAGTAGTATATATACCTTGATAGAAACTGTATTTACCAATCATGCTAGTTCTATCTCATACATTAAATTAAAGAACAACAAAAGAATAATCGATGGTGAAACAATATACCATAATACCAGAAATATAGCATACATATTTATAGGCTACTTCTTCATCAATTAGGCCTATATTTTCAATAGTGGGCCTGAAGATAGCGTTTCAAAAAATTGGTAGGCCTATAATCTGGGTATAATGCAACTAAATGGATGGAATAAGTAAATGGATTCTCTTCACAATGCATGCATCAATTTTGAAAAAAAAAATGTTGTAATCAATTGCTGTTCAAAACTGCCCTGATTATTTTTGTGATTAAGCCTTATAACCTGTGGCTGTGGAAATGTGTTCTTCTTCTAAGGTTGTCATCACAAGTTTTCCGCCTAATGTGGTGCATAGTAAATATTTAGGCCAACAATAGGGAACTTGGGCCTACATTTTGTGGTGAGACGTTTTCAGTATGCGTAATCTCTCTGCCTATATACAACTGTATGCTTTTAATTGATCTTTTTATTTAATTTCATGAATTAATCCTATGACTCAATAACGTAACGGGATAAGCAACATGGCGTAAGTCCTATCATTTTAACATTAGGCCGTTTTCACCATGATGGAATCAGCGCGCTTACGTGTACATTTGTGAGATTCGCAATTTCAAATCAAATCGTACGTATTAGGCTCGTATTTCAGTGTATAGTACATAGTTGTATACTTGCATTGTTCCTGACCTTTCTAGTAGATGATGAGTAATTATCCAGTTATCAAATGGTGAATATAGCAGTAGGGCTCTTGACTAGGGGACTAAATGCTTTTACAGACGTATTTTAAATTTAGATTAGCCAATTCAAATGAAATGTATTCCAATATTGCTTAATGCAGTTGGAAAGAGCTGGATTCACAGATTGCATTACATCCATTACTTGTATAGATCAACATACAACAATACCAGCAAATCATTATAACATTTGTGAGGCGGCATCCCTCTGATATACGCATGGTGCGAAAGGGAAGCGCCATGTTGCTTATCCCGTTACGTTATTGATAGTCATAGATTAATCTTATGTATTTTAGACATAGGCTTGGTAGGCCTATTGGTAGATTAGGTCTTCATGAAATAAGTTATCTTGCCTTCATCATGATGAGGTATATGGGCTATAAACCCCATGATGCACTATGAAGTCCATGATGCATTCATGCATCATACCTCTTCAAAATGTACATGATCCAATATTATATGTAGGCCTATGTATGTATGTCTTTATTTGAACGATATTTGTATAATAAATAATATAATAAAATATGATATGGTATGATATGATAGCTATGCAATGATTGTTCAACATATAGGCGGGGTTCACTGCAGAGAATGGTCTTATCATTTTTCTGTCATGAGTGCAATGTAGGCCTATGCAACTGCATACATTGTTTTCAGGTCTATGTCTGCAGTTATTTCTATCTGTCACATTAAAATATATACGTGATTTTGGTGAAAAGTGATTATCATTGCTGATTATACATTAATATTTGTCACTATTTCAAATCAAATTGAAAAAAATATGCGAAAATCGGACAAAAGGCCTACATTTACATATTTTTCAAATGCTGAAGTTTGACTTTGACCCCTTTGCTGATGGGCCTATATGCTCACGGCTAATTTTTTTGAGCACACTGAAAACAAAAAACCGTTTTATTTCTCAAAAGCCTATTCATGCATGTTCTATTAATTTTTTTTTTCTTTAATAACATCAAAACTTGATACAAAATCATTGTTCCCCAATTAAGGCTATGGATGAAAGATAGGATCGTTTGGACGGGGCACCACAAGGGTGATCTTACCACCCCATTTTGATTATTTAAAACTGATGAACTTCAACACCAGGACTGCGCTGTCTGACCATAATTTTTCGCCGTAGATAAAAGTATTTCAGTATAAACACAGGAATGTTGATATCTTCCACTTTGAACTAAGTCTCTTGGGCAATGATCACTTTTTCCATTGACAGTAGATGTAAAGTTTATCATTATACAAAATGGACAAATTAAATTAGTGATAGGCCTATGTTATAATTAGGCCTATCGCTCTACTAATTAATGGTCGTGGCCAATTAGTACTTCATCCAAGCATTACTTTTAGTGTAGACCTATGCGAATCTTCTATAGTCTATTTATAGGCCTATAGTATAGGCTCAGCTGTATAGGCCTACAAATTACAATAACATAAACTAGAAAGATGCATTTTTAATTGACCTTTGCCGGAAAATAGTATGCCTACATAATGATCAATGATTATATCCTTCAGTTAAAAGACTATTATAATGATCATGCTACCTTATATAGTACGGTAAAATTCCCTCCCATCATGCTTCATTTGTCATTTCATTTCATTTTATTTTCGTACAATGGAGGATTTACAAGTTAACCATTGAAATAACAACAATAAATGGAATGCATATCATACGGACAGTCAGTTGAAAATACATAGTCTAATCATTATAAAAATGATATATCATGCCATGAATGCCGCCATGCAGTCGTTTGGATTTTCCAGAAAAATATTGAAAAGTAGGCCTATTTGATGAATTGAATGAATAGGCCGAGATGCATTGAGGGTTGCGTCGGTTTGAGAAAAGAAAGAAAGAAGCGGCAAACCATCGCAACCCTCAATGCGTCTTGGAATAAGCCTATAGGCCTATAGCATATAAGTCCATAACCTATATATTTATTTTTCGAGGGTTATTTAAACGTATTTTAAACGATACAACATGGGTCCCTATGCAATCTCGTATAGGCCTACAGGCCCCGACGCAATAGCTAAACGTGCTTCAATTAGGCCTTACCAAATGAACAGTAAAATTACCTATAACCTTTTTCTTCGAAGGAAATGCAGAAAAAACGAAAAAAACCTACTATGGGCCTAACCATAGCTCCTTTATGTGCGATTACAGTATAGTCAATCTATATCGAAAAGATTTCTTAAATGAAAACAAAAAAAGATTGACTACAGCGAGATTCGAGCTGGCGACCTCCGGGTAAAAAAATCAAAAGCGCAACCGCACCCGCGACGACAAACGACATAATATTTTCGATCCATCAGCCGTTCTCTATGGACCTCTATAGTCTATGGTAGGCAGCAATGATATAGGCCCAAGCTAAAAATGCGAGTATAGGCCTATAATGTGAGCAGTGTGTTGGATCTATAGGCCTACGGGATTGTAAAGACGTGCGCGTGAACATTGCGTGTCAAGTCTTGAGTATAGTAGGCCTATGGCCTTTATTATGTTTTCTCTGTAAAGGCCTATAGGCCTATACGTATAGGCATACTTCGATGAGCCCGATCTTGTCCATATATATATAGGCCTAGGCCTAATGAATCTTATCCACGTGGACTGCAACATATATTTTCTTTGGGCCTATGAGAAGTAGGCCTAAAAGTTGAAGATATTATTCTATGAAAAATGAAAGTAGGCCCATATAGGCCTATACAAGTATGTATTCCTAATTTTAAAGAAAACTAGAAACCATCATCTTAATTTCAGAAGGTGATAATGAATTCATTTGTCCTCCAGGGACTCTTCACTTCATAGTCATGACATAGGCCAATAGGCCTAGACCTATAGGGCCTAAAAAATCGATCGATGTCTACACGTCACGATCCAGAAAAGGGGGTGGGTCCTCGAAGACAAAAACATGATTATGCCCATAACGTCTGAAATTAAGATAATTTCTATTGTTTCTCTGAAACTATGTAAAAATAGCTGCTATATTATCCACTCAAATCTAGCCCCAGGGTTGTGGTCTTCCTAATCCCGCTTGGGATATTTATTCTTGGGCGTACTTTTAGGGCATATGCCTTGTTTTCTACTCGGGAATTATAATTGCTACTTTCATACTGGGCTTATAGGCCTACATAATAGTAGGCCTACTTATCGACATATTCTCCTTTTTATAAGTTGCTTGCCATTGTATTTGAGTTTGGATTTTACATCCATCATGCCATGCTATTTTCAGAAGGAAAAACGTGTTACATAATTGTTGTAACTAGAAAAGACCATAATAATTATTATAGACGTTCGGACGCTCCTGTCGGGTGTGGACGCGATAAAACCTGCGCACGCGTAGTTAGCTCAATGACGTTGATCTTGGGTCTACTTGTCGGCACTCGGCCCCTGCCTGCTGTAAGGTTGCAAAACGGCAGGTAATTCCAAGTGTATCTAAATCTACATTGGAACAACATTTTATTTCAATGAGCAATAATTAAATTTCAAATACTCTCTCATCATCATGTAGTTATCTGCATTTGTATATGTCTATTTGTAACGTTTGCTCGGGACTATTTTAATCAATCTTGATTTGGGCGGTCGATGTTTTTAGTTTTTGTATCATACAGCTGCATGCGCTCGCGTTAAACTCCGCCACCTACAGGCAGCAATGCTCAACATAAGTACAAAAACTTCGCCACGCACGCTACAAATGTTGATGGTAATATTATCGTCAAAACATCATTGTTATCGTATATTGTGTCCATCTACGAATTATTAAAGCCTTAGATTCTCCTTATGATCGCTGAATAGAACAAAACCCCTGTTATTATAAACAAAAGTGTAAGTTGGAAAGCACCGTGGCGGGAAGGAACGGGATACGGAAGTCATAGGACGACGCATGACTTCGACTACGTTCGACTATTTTGTACTTCGAGTATTTCAACTTCGTCGATACTGTGCCTGGGATAGGAAGAGGAGGGGCGAGGTAGAGTGGCTCTAGGGGCGAGGGGGTGATCAGCACACACACAAGCTTCTAGCCAGGTGTTGCATCTTTGTGTGTTGCGACCGACATTTTGTCATCGCATTCGCACGCGGTTTGTCGCGTAATAGTGGTCTGTATATATTTTATATTAATATATGATTAGCAAATCATTAGGTACTTCGCAATGTCTTCTTGTATGTTCAAACCAACCAGACTGCTATAGGCCACTTCTGATTACTGACGGGTGAGACACACTGCTTAATAATAGTCAATATGTTCATTTTCTTGGTAAAGTCTACTTCAAAATAGGCGAAGCCTAGCATGAACAAAATGACGGTCTTTGTCCGCCATTGCTAGAATTTGAAATGTCGGTTGTGTTTCAAATTTGAGCCAATTGTTGTTCAGGATGTGTATTAGATGTATTGAAATGGAAAATTGTTAGCTCTATTGAAATATATTATTGATGCGTTTTATTCAACATTCACGGAAGCCTGCCTTACTGAATAGACGATTCTAGTGACTATAGGCCTATGGCGTAGGTATGAAAAACAAATATGGTGGACCTTTTGAAGATGGCCGCTTTATCCTAAATTCTATCATTCATAATGTTGATAATTTCATTATGGATATTTATTTTTGGAACATTTATAGTTCCATTGGTAGCCCATAGGCCTACCATAGGTTTTGGTCAAGCCTATGGCTAACTGGTAAACCTGAACGCATTATTCATTAGAACTATTCAGCTGAATGGCAATTTATTCATTGGTATTTTGACGAAAATATGTAAAACGTAGGCTTGATAACTATTTGAAAAAAAACTTGTGGAAGCCAACATGGGTCACACAAGCTACATCTAAAATGACTTCAAAAACCAAATATTATCTTATAGACTAGGCTTACTCTCATCATATCCTTTCATATATAAGACTGAGCAGCTTGGGGCCTATCAATAATATTCTCTGAGTAATAGGCCCTGGCATGAATCACATGAATACATATAACTATAGCATCAACTTGAGAACTTGAGAAGTGTAAATTTAGGCCTGGCCTACCGGAGACGAAGAGGCCTGGGCCTATAGGTCTAACAAATGATTTCATCTGTTCGATGTCATCTGTTCGATGTCATCTGTTTAATCTGTTCTGTTTATCTGTTATCTAAGCCGGGTTCAAGCCTTACCTTGGTCAACTATTACGATCGGTAGAGGTTTATGGTCTTTTCCAATTCAGTTCGTAGGCCTAATTAACAAACTTGATGACTGGTTTCATGTATGAAAATGATTTTTTGATTTTCAAATGATTATAATGATATTAATAATTCTTTTTATTGTCCCAAAGATCCCAAGGATATACAGACAGTCGTGATAGGTTATTACATGCAGTTACAAGCAGTATATGTATACATATATAGGCCTACCGTACTTTGAAAATAACATTTAAAAAAACAGTTGAAATATATTCAAAATGATAATCTGTCATTATATATGAGAAAAATACATACACATGATTACAGACAATAATCTCTATATGAGTAAAAACACTTGTCTTGATAGGCATTTTCTGAAGTCATCTCCTTTTTTCTTTTTTAAGAATAGCGGAAGTGCATTTAAAAATTTTGAGCCCATGTGAACGAGATCTTTCAGATATATATTATTTTTGAAGCGTTCCAATCTTATGTTCGTTTTGTTATGTGTGTTGTGATATTGGATTGGTTCACTGTTCGAGACCATATGGGAATTTTCAAGGACGTACATAATTGTAGAGAAAATGCATAAACTGGGCAAGGTAAGGATTTTAAATGATTTGAAGAGATTAGTACAAGAGTCTTTGTAAAAAACTTCGGCACTAGGGTTATAGCTCGAATTTGCTATATATCTCATTGCACGTTTTCGGAGAGTGAAAAGTCTCTTAGTGTGAGTGGATGCACCATTCAATGATTGAATGAATGTTAGGGTTTGAAGACGCGTCTACAGCTAGAGGACATTTGGCGATGATTAATATGCAAACACTTCATAAAATTGTTTATGGATGAACAAGATTAGAAATGTATGAAATTGATTGATTATTTTACCTGCAAGTTGGTAGGCCTATATTGGATTTTGAATAATTTGGTAATTAAATTAATGGACATATTGTATTATGATGCGGTAGTCAGTCAATTTTGATATTTTCAATCAACTCGATAGGTATTTCAAGACTTTGATTCACAAGAATATAGAAAATATTAGGCCTACAATTACTCGAAATAAAATGGTGCCAGGAAAATGGAAAATAGCCAGGTGCATATGCTGCAGGATGTCAATACCATCAAATTGGATTACGGTGAAACCTCTGTCCATCGTTTTTCATGGGGCCAGTAAAATAAAACCATCCATCCAGGAACATTCAACATTGATTAGATGGGAGTGGGGCAAAAAAAATGAACGGGACAAGCAGGAAAACGATAGATCCAGGAACGACGCATAGAGGTTTCACTGTATTTGATGTTTGTCGAATTGATATCGAAAAATAATCAATATTGATTTTGAAATGATGCGCTGCTCCCGGATTTTTCATATTCATTGCAAGAAACTGAAGCCTTGGCCAATCAGTCAGAAGAAAACCCTGACATCCTGCATATGCACCTGGCTATTTTTCATTTTCCTGGCACCATTTTATTTTGAGTAATTGTAGGTCTAATATTTTCTATATTGATTGAACATTTCGAGATATTTCAATCGGTAGGGGAGACTGGGGCCAGTTGGCACACTTTTTGCTCTATTATTTTCAAATAGCACGTGCAGTAAGAATGCATTATTCATTTTAACTGAAGTTATATACCGGTAGTAATGATATGTTGCACACACTAAAACATGACATTTTGACTTTTATTTGTTGACTTTATCTATGCCTAAAAATCTATAAACAAACAGACAATCTGTTTGTGCCAACCTACCCCACTCGCAGGGAAGGTTGGCACAGTACTCGACTGATTAGGACGAAAAATTTATGAAAATTGTAACTGATTGATTGTTTATAGTTTATTTCTGGAGAGATTAGTCTACGACTCACTAAATTGTGACACTAATAAACACCGGTCCCCGGAGTGCACAACTTGTAAGCCCACAGTTGATATATTTTGCAATTTGATCAAGTGTCTTTTTACTTTCTTTTGGGAGTATGGTTTGACACAAATAAGGCAAAATGTATTATTGTCCTCATTTCCGACAGTCACTTCGTATTTTTACCTGATGCATAAGTTTCCGGCTTCTTCGGACTAACACTAATTTGGTTTTAGAATGCTCACACCAGCTATTCTCCTTGGCTAAAGTGTTTTTCATGAGTACATGATCTTAAGTAAGAAGAAGCATATTATTAAATATATGTGGACGTTTCGTATTCATGAACAGAATCTTAACTAAGCGGTAACCTAATCTTGAAAAAGTGTGCCGACCAACCTCATGCAAAATGGAATTTCTAGCAATTTTTCAAACTGTAAAATATCAACGTAGGCCTAGTATACGAAGTTGCTTCCAATGACATTATAACACTTATT
Organism: Brachyptera risi; assembly: GCA_964007535.1. Taxonomy (NCBI): domain Eukaryota; kingdom Metazoa; phylum Arthropoda; class Insecta; order Plecoptera; family Taeniopterygidae; genus Brachyptera; species Brachyptera risi. The sequence goes on along the minus strand of OZ023330.1, from coordinate 6,317,800 downwards.
TCAACTACTACAAAAAGATATCTGGGTTTTAATTGAACACAATCAGAATATGTTTTATATGATCAAGTGTAAAACAGAAAAAAGTTTCTTCTTACCTGTCAAAATGAATAAATGATGATGAAAAAAAGAACGCATTGACAGATCACCATACGATTTCCAGTGTGACTTTTAAGTAGTGTCCTCACCATCCACCAAGGTATCTAAATATTCCAGGCCCCTAGATATCGAGATGAAGCATTTGTGCCAACCTAGGCCTACCTCTGTGCCAACCGGCCCCGGTCTGCCCTGTCGTTTGCAGATTCTTTATTGAATGGCAGCCCTATATTATTAATCATTCTATATAATTTCCCATGTATCAATCATAAGAAAGGGGTGTTCCGAGTTATATTCTGAGTAAGTCCGAGTATACTGGCAGATGGTCAGAAGAGTTCTTTTCATCATGAATTAGGCAAATAGGCATACTGCTAATCACTTGTAATATAACTCCTGCCCTCTATTATTCAACTATATTTAATTTAGTCACTAATCATAATTATACTTTAAAAATGACGATATCTATATATGACCATGTATATGTCTAACGATTGAAATAAAATACAATACAATACAATACAATACAATAGGCGCCTACCAGTCAATTGGTTTGTCTGACAAAACAAAGCAAAGCTCTACCAAAAAACATCAGGGCCCGGACTCAGGAAGCGGGGTTTTGAAAACAGGAACTCTTTGAAAACCCCTCTTATATTCTCCCCGTAAAACCCCCGTTTTCCAAGAGCTAAAACCCCGTATTCACGAACGAGGATTTTGATTGGGATATCGAAGGGAGAATGTATATCAGTGATGCCATCAATAACTGGTGACATCACTAACGATTTACCAATGAGAAAACTTGAAATACAGGTTGTGAACAATTCACCAATAAAAAGATAGTGCGCAGGATTTCTGACATCCCATCAATGACTTGATCAAAAAAATGCCTAAGCATATTATCTTTTTCCAAATATCAATGTACTATTATAGTTATTATCACCTTAATTACCATCTTTATCATCATTATAATTATTATTAGGCCCAATACAATCATCATCATCATTATGAATTTATGATCAAAGAATTGATCAGCAAATTAATTTATTTTCCAGTCAAACTAATTTCATTTGAATCGTATAGATATTGAAAAGAAATAATTTTCGATGATATCATCCCATGGACTGCAAGCTTACCGAAAATGTTTTATTTGATAGAGACGCAAGGTTATTCAATTCCACATTTAAGAGTTTATTGTGAACCATATGTAATTGTACACATCTACAAGATGTGACAAGTTGAGAAGTTGAGAAATATATATAATATAATTTAAATGAATATATATATATATATATATATATATATATATAAATATATATATATATATATATATATATATATATATATAAATATATATATATATATATATATATATATATATATATGTATATATATATATATATATATATATATATATATATATATATATATATATATATATACCGGTATTTATATATTTAATGTATATATATATATATATATATATTTATATATATATATATATATATATATATATATATATATATATATATATATATATATATATATATATATATATATATATATATATATATATGTGTGTGTGTATAGGGTTGCCTCAATCTCTACCCCTTGGAAAGTTGTCACTCGTTCAAGTCGTCACTCAGAAAGTCTGTTCTAATATATAATTAAATCTATTAATTGCATTTCTACCCCTCGGAATGTCTGTTTCATGGAAACAGACCCGCTATTTAAATATACGAAAACAATTACTGAAACTGTGTTCTGTGGAAAGTCTTCCCCACCCAAGGTCGTCACCAATAATATTACATCTCTCGTTGCCGCGAGTGTTTCGACTGAAATCTGTTTCAATAATTTTGTGAAACGACTATATATATGAACACGTGTAGTCAGATTTCAGTCGAAACAATCGCGGCCAGGAAAGATGTAATATTATTGGTGACAACCTTGGGTGGGGAAGACTTTCCACAGAACACAGTTTCAGTAATTGTTTTCGTATATTTAAATAGCGGGTGACGAGTTTCCATGGAACAGACATTCCTAGGGGTAGAGATGCAATTATTACATTCAATTATATATAAGAACAGACTTTCTGAGTGACGACTTGAATGAGTGACGACTTTCCAAGGGGTAGGGATTCAGCCATCCTTATATATAAGTTCATGCATATATTGTTTCAGTAATGAAAGGAATCACAGCCATTCAACATCGAAGTACTGGTAATTGATTTTTAATATTTGTATATTTATGTATTCAATAGCCTATCATATAATATTTGTCGAGAGTGTTTGTTCTGTGTATGCATATAGCATGTGATGGCATTATTTATGCCATCATTAATGATAAGTCCTATTGTTACAGAATCTACACCATCACATTGTTATCAACATGTGAGGAATATGGCTGCCAACTATTACAGTAGACTGTCAGCTCTCCAGTACTGCTGATCAATCATTCATTGTCACTCAGAAGTGGAGACTAATTCAAGATATTCAATATCTACTTCGGTAAGAATAACACATATTACGATATTCCCTAATATCTGATGTCAAAGAGGTATATATATGCAAAAGTTTGCTGTCCATGGGCATATAGGATTGATTTGCTCCCCCCCCCCCCCCCCTAACCATAATTTCCATATTAATTTCAAAAATTCATAATGATATTCTCTTTTAAAGACCTAGGGATGCTATTTGAATAGGAGAAAGGAATAGACATAAGTCCAACCTTGGTTTATAGCTATTTTTTTCATTTTGAACTCGTTTAATTCTCATCTTACACACTTTGAAATTTTTATTTTTTTACAATTTTTTAATGAAGATAAGAAGCCCACCTAGAAAAAATTCTCTGTGTGTGGGCTGAAATTTTGAAAATATTAAATGTAATATCCAATATGTCAGTACCTATTATAGTAATGGAATAAGTGGTAAAAGTTATGACATATTAATAGCATTAGATAAGTATATAGTCAACATTCAATAATCTGCTTTAATTTCTATAATAATATTTGATGAATAAAAACAGTTGATTTAGGCCCGGTATTACCAAGTCCAGTTAGCTTTTATCTGACAGTTCAAACTTGTTATCGCCATGGTTACCTGTGGTATTTGTTTTCTCCAACTCTCAGATAAATACTAACTGGACTTGGTAATACCGGGCCTTAATCTTTTTCTTCAAAACGGCTGGTTCAAACTGTATACAAAATCGTGATAATGTATATCATTCATGTATACACATTCAGAGAAAATTTCATTTCATTTGGAAAGATTTCAACTTTTCTTGTACATTAAAAATTTCATGTCAGATAATATCCCAGACCCAGAGGTTTCAGATTTGAAGATTGAAAATGATTTTAGAGATTTACCAGCTGTTTTATCCATACCTTCACCTTAATTTTAAACATATTCAAACTCTTGAGTCATCTACCTAATTGAGAGTGGTAATTGATTGTAAATTTTGTGTCCAATAAAGTCTAAATTTTGTTGACCTTTATGTTTGTTTCTTCTAATTCTCTTTACTGTATATTGGTCACGATCAGTTTTCCTTGTGCAGTGGATGGCGGGCATGTGAACATATGTGATTACGTAGCTTAATAGCTCCTGATGCAGTCTCCAGAACCATTGAGTTGATAGTTTATACAACACTATATACTCAATGCCAGAACTAAGGAACATGAGGGTGAATTGTTGGATCTTTCAGTTAGGCATGGTGATGAAAGTTCATACATATCACATTGTGAATTGGATTATTGTAAATTGTGATCTTCAACGCTTACTTGTTGCTTAATGTCCTACTTCTTCCAATTGGTGTGAGATTTTCTACAAAGAAGACTTCAATGTAGGCAGAAAAAATGCTGTTCGAAAAAATTACATATTCACTTATTTTTGTTCTTCTGTTTTCATGCATGAGAAGATTATGAAGTATATAAAGCAAACTAAACGTTGGATATGCAGCACAAAATAAACGAGTGTAATTTGTCGGTACTGTGGTGAAATCACATTTTTTTGTTTCAATATTTAGTTGGCTGCACAGTTCTATAACGCTGTTGCCTATCCATAAGTACGATAGCTATTCTCCAAGGTATAATCCACGTATGTTTTCGGCTAAAAATCAGTAATTCCATGTCTTCATTAACACAATATAATATTGTATGCATAATACATAATATTATAATATTATATATAATATTTATATGATGATATATATATATATATATATATATATATATATATATATATATATATATATATATATATATATATATATATATATATATATATATATATATATATATATATTTAATATATATAATATGTTTAATATATATATATATATATATATATATATATATATATATATATATATATATATATATATTTATATATATATATATATATATATATATATATATATATATATATATATATATTAATATATATATAATATGTTTAATATATATATATATATATATATATATATATATATATATATATATATATATATATATATATATTTATATATATATATATATATATATATATATATATATATATATATATATATTTATATATATATATATATATATATATATATATATATATATATATATATATATATATATATATATATATATATATTATGTATAATATTATATTGTATGCAGAAATCACATGTTTTCATTTTGTGAATTGAAACCAACGCAACCCTCAATGCATCTTGGTTCCAATCATTGTTGTAGTCTTTCAATAGAATGTTTCGTCTAATTAAAAACTTATTGTCTTTTCCATGTTATTGCATTTTAATGCACAAGTGTGTATTTTTCCCAGTAATTCATTGTAAGTTTCATATTTTTTTTTTTAAATTTCGTATACTTGCATACTTATTCCGTGACAAACTTTTGAATTCATGCTGTAACTTTCGTTGTCTTACTTAAGTTTTTTGTTTGTTTGTAGTCTAGAGTTATTAATGTTTGTTTTCACCACAGTCAAGCCCTAATAAGGCTTTGTGGATAAGCGATGTAAATTTTGTTCATTAGAAATTTTTCCCGCTTGTTCTCTCTATAGGTAGCGTATAAAAAAAACGTATTAGAATTCTTTCAATCATTCTTGAAAATAGTAAAATGATTGATTGTTTGGTTATCAGTCAAAGCTGCCTCTCATGTGTTGGGACAGCACTCATTTTGTTCTTGGATTTCTTGTGTTGAGTTGAGGTGGAATTGAACTTCCCTAATGGAGTAGGCCTACCAGGATATTTTCAGCAATATTAATAATTGACCCCAGTTTTGACACCAATGTCCATGACGTGAAAAAGTTTTAATTCGACGATTTCATGTTTTGAAATTGTCGACTTGAAACTGAAATCATGAAATCTGAATTGAAACATGAAATCGAACCCGATTTGTCTCGCCCGGTATGTGAAATGAAAGTCTTCGCTACGTTCATCTAAAAATTAAGATTGTAATTATCATAGTAATTTATTAAAAAATTCCACTTCAAGGTAGGGATAGGTTTTGTAGGAGTTATAATGAAAATATCACTCACGATGGTACTGCTAATAGTAAATTTTCTTTAACCCACTTTTTATTGTAGCACTTTATCATCTGGTGAAAATGCCAGCTGATTGTTACTGTACCAATATGATGGGGAATATCTAGAGATTTTCGATATTGAACACGGAATATTCCATTACCCATGCTAATAGACCCATGCATTTTATTTTAGCTTGTCAGTGACTGTGAAATGAATGTTGCAGGGTCTCCATCTCAACACCCTGACTTCAGCTGGACCATTCGATGGAATTAGCAGCACAGAAGACCTCGATGATGGTCCGAAAAGCTGACGTTGATGTTTCTGTTTTCAAAAAGAAAGAACTTCGTTCTTCATATAAGCGTACCCCAATTGCAAATGGTACTGATAACTCTAAGTGCATTGGTACTGTGAACGTCGAGTCGAAAAAATCAGCCAAGAAAAATACAATGGTGCTTTCAAAAACCTTGACTATCAATCCTGGTCAATCATTACTGTCTATGAAGAAAGAAAACGATGAAGATGTATTTCGTGCTTCGCATGGAAATCTACTGCAAAGAGAATCGCAAAATTGTGCCGTGCCCTTGAATTCGTCTGATCATGAAATAACTAACGAAATTAAGATTGAGGGGGCAGGCGCTAGTCTGACTAGCTTGATTAGTAGTCTAGCGCAAAGAAGTACGGAATTTGGCATAAATATGGACGATGAACTATTTGTCGTTGATGCGGACACGATACCAATGAAAGACTCTGGTGTAGTGCCACAAGATTCTTTGGATCATTCTGGAACATCTGCAAGCCTTGATTCTTCTTTACTGGATTGGGAATGTGATGAAAATGAGGATGGAATGGGTAAAGAAGGTTGCGTCACGATAGATGGCATCAACTTTCGAACATTTGAACCTTATAAAAAGAAGATAAAATTGGAGAATGTGGAAGGAAATGTTTTTGAAAGCGACAGTGTATTTGAGACAACTATAGATGACAACTGTTTACAGCGTGAACAAGACAGCAGATCTCTAGAAAACAAAAGCTTGAATATAAAGAGCCCCGAACTATTACAGAGACCGGAAGACAACAGTACTTGTACAATGGACACCGATACTAACACATCAATTATTCCATCAAAGACCACAGATTTGACAAAGATTAAGGGATGGAGACATAAACTTTTTGCATTGAATAATAGTTTTGCCGAGTTGAAAAACAAGCCAGGGCCAATTGAATACGACGAGACTTTTATTAAGAGTGCCGATATAAAAATCGAGGAAAATCCCATTGTTGATACGTTTGAAAATGAAAGTATGTCTCATTTTTTCAGCTTTCTTCAAGAAGATCCACTGGTGCAAACATCGAAACCAGTTGAACATATTGTGGTACCTGTGCGAAGGGGTAGACCGCCTCAGTCTAAGAAGATTGCCAAGTATCAAGACGGTATAATATGGACTGCTCCTCGTCCCTTAGGCGCTCCTTTACCTGTTTCAAGCGGCAAACCCAAGACTAAAGCTGAATATCGCCGGATGCTGCTTAAGGAACAACAAGCTGCGTTGGAAACTAAACAAAGCACACCAACTAATATCAAACCAAAAATGAATGTTGAATACCGTCGACAGGTAGATCCCAAGGAATGTCAAGAAACTGAGCCGAATATTCATGCAAATGTCTCATCGAATCCCAAGCTATCCTTGAAAACTAAAATTAACCCAAAATTGAAGACGAGTGAGCGTACAGTCAGTCAGTTAGATCCCAATTATATGTATGTGTGGATGGAAGGAAGACCTATTAAGATAAGTGGAAGTAAGGGCATTAAAAAGATTATTCCAAGTTCAACAGCGGCTTCGAACAGCAAAAAGCAAGAAGTACGTCAACGTAATCAAACACCAATTCCTGTTCCAGTAGTCAAGTCGAAGGAAATGTCCAGCTCATCCAAGACGAAAAGTCCTTATTCTATTGAAAAACTTGATTTTAAATCGACAAATCCCACTAACACCAAAGTCCAAACGCCAGTTACAGTCTTTGGCATAGGTGTTTATCCGTCAATAAACAAACCTTTGCAAACTTCGGCGATACAACAGTTGAAGCTGCTTCGTAATGATAGAACTGACATTGATGACGATTGGATCAAGTTTGCAGTGTCGGTTGTGACAACGAGTAGAACTACGTTACCAACGCCCAAGAAAGTTGTTTTACCAGTCACAATATCAAAGACATCAGAAGGACAACCATGTTATAGACCAGCTAAATTACCAATGAAGAAAAAATACATTCCATGTTTTTCAGATGGCTGGGACAAAGGTTGCAAAGAAGAAGAAACCGCTAAGAATATTGGGAGCAGTTTCGATATTGAAACTATTCTTAAAAACGTGGACCTTTCAAATATTCCAGATTCAAGTGTACAAACACTTCCTGCTGATATAGTTTCTGTTGTCAAAGAAATGTTGATTGAAATGGTAGATTGCACAGTAAATAGAGATTCAATTGACTCAATTGTACAGATTGACCCGAGTATCTATGTACTGGAACAGGAAAGTAGCAGTAGTTGTACTCCAAAGGATGTTAAACCTCTTAAATCTCCCCCAAGGAAAAAAGGATCCTTATTATCCAATGAGCTACGACGGCTCAATGTAAGGATGATTGTCGAGGACGAAATGCCGGTGAATTCAGGCAGTACTACAAGTACCGCCGTTTGTTCCAACGAGTATTGCAGACTTGGTTGCGTATGTCAGAGCTTAGAACGCAGGCATTTTGTCAGTGCAAAACATTGTGGTAAACTGGAGTGTATGTTCGAGTGCACCTGCAAACAACAACCAATTTCACAAGATACATTAGTGAATCAGCAATTTCTTTCGGAAGGTACAGTTACAAAAATAAATGAATCTATGAAGAATCTCGCAAAAAAGGAGAAAGAATTTCAGCAAACTGTGGTACGAGCAAAAAACGATGTTATTATTGTTGAAGGATGTAATGTTCCTATCTCGGGTAGACGTAGAAGAGAAATCAAATTGCCTGAAAGGTACCGAAACGATAATTTTCTGTCAAATAAAGAGTTTGATATGGCAGAATCTATAGAAAACGAGCAGTTTAAACCTGTATCAGGTTGTAAACCAAATGTCAAAGATAAAGTACAAAAGACTGTGGCAACTAATGCAAGATATACACCCAACCATACTAAAAATCGTATCGAAAAGCTACAAAATCTTTCTCTTGACTCGGTAAAAGCTATGCAGCATTATACGAAAAAGTTCAAGTTGAGATACTGTTATGTTTTAATGTACAAAGCAGTTGGCTTGGACAATATCTTGAAATTTTGTCTTTTTCATCAAAAGTATGGTTGTAACTGCCTCAAGGTTGACAGTGAATCAGTCCAAGAACGTACAGCTTCGCGTGTCAGTACGGCTTCTACTGTTTCTACCACCGCCTCTATGGGCCCTAGTACTGTTTCTACTCATGGAAGACCAGTGCAACGTAATGTGGCAGTGAAAAGAACTGCATCGTTACGATACTTGCACAACTTGGAGCGATTCTGTGCTCGATCGTACGGGCTACATATCGACTACAGGCGGCGAAATAAGTGTCCTACTTACCATCCTGTGTTACGTAAGCGACAGAATCAAGCATTGTCGGATGAAAATTACATCGTTTCACCACCGCAAGTGAATGACACAAATCTACTCTTACGCTCAGACGAAAATACTACCGTTCCCAGTACTCAGTCAGAAGGTCAAGCTGTAGAAAACAGTGTCATCGACCATTCTGCAGTAAATCGTCCTTGTTCTCCGCGAGCGCATGCTTCAGTCCAGGACAATAGTGATTCTGTACGACATCTCAAAACTAATACGCTACTTTCACCGCCTACGAGTAGAGCAGGTCCTATTCAAAGAAACGTTAGACCGGATTCTCCACAAACTTCTGAACCAGCCAAAGGAGACGAATTTTCAACGATTTTCGCAGTGCCCGGGGAGAATAGCCTGGTGTGTCATGAAGCCTTACCTGATGACGAATGCTCTACAAATCTGTCGAGTGTATCGAAAGACACTGGAAGACAGAAGGATATTGTTCCTCATACTGCGGTGCTACAATCGCAATCACCTGTCCATGATGTTGGCCTTTCTAAACTTATTCAATGGCGAGTTTTACAAGAAGGCTTTCTTAATGGATCACTTCAAATGTGGATAACGCCTCAAAACTGTAGACTGCTTGTTACTCGGAATAATGTAGAGCCAAAAACGGTTTGCCATAATCTTCGTAATTTCCGAACCGATTCCGTTCAAGATTTCCCACCTCTTGTGGCTAGTTTGTTGAATGTAAAGCCACCTCCTTTGTCAGCAAATTTGGCTAGGTTTGAAAGATACGGCATCATGCGTCAAGTTGGAATGGATTGGGAGGTATGCGGTCTTAAGCTCTTACCGAAAGGCACAAACCCGGGGCAGCCGATAAAATTTCAACTCCGAAACGCAGTCTTGCAAGTGCCGCTTCCTCGAGTGCCCTCACCATGCCGTTGGTTCATTATCCACCTTGACAGCAGCTTTGATAAGCTCGTCTGTAAGGGATGTACGGTAACTTACTCTCAGATTCAGCTTCTCACACAAGCGGCCGTTCTGCAAAACAAGGTCAACATTTTGCTACTGAAAAAAAACTTTCCATCCAAATATAAAGTCGCTGATGTACCCTCATATTTTGGGTTCTACTCTGCTCCAAAACTGCCACTGAAAGTTTTCCTTGGACCTTTTGGTTTGGCACATGAAGATTGTGTAACCATGTATAAGGAGAAAACTACGAATGTTGGTGGCGTATACGTGAAGAAGCATTACGATGTGGTCGAAAAAGGAGGGAAGGATAAAGTGTGTTGGTTATATGCTGAAGGGGCCGATGATAGAACCAATGTGTTACCATCCACTGGGCCTGTCCCAGTAATAGACCTAATAGAAGAGATGCCAAATGTAAGTAAACTCAGTGCATCTGGTCAGACAACAACCTCTTCCCAAACTCTGAGTTTTGAAGACGAATTAATATTAAGAATAAATGGAAAACTACAAGCTACAAAGAAATTGCCTCAGTCTTCCAGTATGGTTTCAAGATTGCTTCGACGTGTAAAACCAAGTGTTGCGGCTCAAAAGTCAGTGCAATCCTTACTGAAATCTGTGGATGTAGCAACGTCCACGTCTATGCCACGTGCATACGTTGAAATGGAAAGCAAGACACCAAAAACACCATCTTCATCTGTCGAAGTTATCGACATGTCTCCAAAACAATCGAGTGTAGGCCTCCATGACGAAATTGTCGAAGCCGAAGTCAAGTTCATTCCTTCCGTGGTGTCCATTGGGTATATAACCGGATGCCAATTACCAAATGGACGATTCCTAATAGAGAAGTTTGATGGTCTAAATCCCGATGGCTCATTTGAAAATGTTGAAGCGGTGAACTCGTGGTTGGTCAGGTACAAATATAAATTTTACTTTATTATCGTTTCAGCCTCTGGGAAGATTCACTCCATAAATTATATACATTTTTATGGTACAGTGAATCCTCTTGAATTTTAAATTCAATTGATGCAAAAATATATTTTTGAATTTTAAAAGTTTGAATTAGGCATTGGAATATTTACATTGAGCTAGGCCCTAATGGTTTGAAACTGTAGAGACCAGAACTATTATTTGAAAAGAAGAAAAATTTGAATGACTGTATCAGAGTTTGAATCAATTAGGGTTCACTATATGGACATTTGTTACCTCGTTCCTCTGCCAACTTTTTTTTATGAAAGTTTAAAAGTGAAAGTAATCAAAGTTTATATAAGTTTGAAAGCATTTTCATCTATATAACACGTAGTCGCAGTGTATAAAGAACTACAATAAATATAACAATAGTAGAATAATGTACGTTACTGGCTTGATCTATTAAAGATAATTTAGGCCTACTGACCTTTAAAGTGCACTGTATATCGATAATATTATTTCATTTGGCCTCAACTACAACATTTAAAGAAACCATAAATAAAACGAGCTATACATATATAATAATGTTGTCTGATGTATAGTAAAAAGATGCAAGTATAAATACAGTAAACCCTCATTATTTCAAGCTTGGTTAATTCGAAATTCGTGGTGAAACTTGGTTCCTACCCCCAGGTACAGGAAAAACAATGTTGAATATTTCGACATTCGGATAATTCAAGATTCAAACTCTTTTTTATGTTGATTCTCGAAAGAATAGCCAAGCCAACTTTTTACGATGGCATTGCTGTGTTTCCTACATAGCAGTTTGGAGACAGAAAATGCACCTGTCGCACAACTCAACCCTCATTGAACAATGGCATTGATCTTGCCCTCTCATTGGGTAGCACAAATGTTTTTGATGTGCCCTGCTGAGAAGATAATTATGAACTACATACATTTGTTATTTGCATTTATTAATTAATCTATGAATATATTACCAATTAAATATTCATTAAGCCTCACTGGTGCAAGAATAGTAAAACAAATAGATTCATGAAAGTAGGTAGGGCCTACTCTCTAAACCGTTGGTATGTGCCCAGGACATATTTTGTGTGATTGCTCAGCCGATCGCAATTTATAATTTTTGAAAATAAACTTCCAATTCATTCTGATTTCTCAGTGATTTTTAATTCCAATGTTGAAATATCAGAGAGATTTAATTCACTGAAAAGTGCACCAAAATGAAATATAATGAAGTAGGGCCTATTGGTTGAAATATTGACTTGACAGAATATAGGCCTACATTCAGATTTTTTAAAAACAAAATCATCGAAGTTGTATAATTGCTCAAAAATATAGCCATGCCGGTACGTACCTAAAAAACCCACGAAAAGTGTATTGAAGGTTGATGGCATTGATTTTACCAAGAGTTAGGGTTGGTCCAACATCTATATTTTTTAGTCTAAAGATGGCACACGGAAAACCATATATTGTGTTTTGATGTTCGATTGGCATAAATATGGAGAGCATAGAAGACCTATACATATTAGAATATGATGTAACACGTCAGATCTACCACAGATTCTAGTATGAGAATTCGGTGAAACGTTCAAAGATATTCTACTGAATTTAAATTAAGAACTAATAAATTAAAGTTCTGATACCTCTCACTATTCAATAGTTATTACTGTACTATCAATCTGACTCACTAAGGCTCAGTATTACCAAAGCCAGTTATTATTTATCTGAGAGTTGGTGAAAACAAATAGCATAGGTAACCATGGTGATAACAAATTTGAACTGTCAGATAAAGGCTAACTAGACTTGGTAATACCGTGCCTAAATCAAACCAAATTAAATTAGATGTGACGTCTTCGTTGACAGAATAGGTGATTTCAGCTCCTTTATTGTTTTAATACCAATGAAACACTACACCGTTGGTGTAGTGTTTCATTGTGAATGAGCCTTGATACTTTTGTGATGATTTAAATAAAAATGTATTCAACTTCTTATCTTATTTTCACGCAGGTACTTCTCTGAGAAGATGATTTTCATACCAAAAGAACTCGACCTAAAATGGCATCCGAAAATGTTCGAATCTCAGTATCCCAGATGCAAACCACTAAATCCGAGTATACTAGATGGCAAACATGTAAGTTCCTCATGTGATTACTATCAGTCATTTGCTGTCGTGTTAAGAGCAGGTTTCTAAATGGAGTGTTCGCCTCACCGAGCTTGACTAGATGTTGACATCCATACACGAGTTTTGTCCGTAGTACTCAAAGTATTGGAATTTCCATATTCCAATTATGTTATGTTATACTAGGAAAACGCTATATACGCGTTGTTAGACGAGCGGAAAGTAATAGTATGTCGACTTCATTACCAAACTTTTGTCTAAATTCGCCAATTGGGTGACATTCAAGTTAGAAATGGGTAAAAACTGCCTCGACTGGTACCAATTTGGCACATTTTATGGTTTATCTTCGAAATGGTTCACCCGATCAAGCTGAAAAATGTCAGAAATGTGTATCAAAATGTAAGTCAACTTCACGAGGAATTTCCTTTTTTTTTTAAATAAAAATATCTTCTTTTTTTTCCGCCGTGTTATTTTAATGGGCATTTTTGAAATTTCTTAAATTCATAAAACAAAAAGTTACCATCCGATAATGCCACAAAACTATACAGATCTAAGTTAGATGAGGAACCATTATGAAAAAAAGTTTGAAGTTGATAACTGTAGCCGTTTGACCTGTGGAGAACCGACAAAAAAACATAAAAACAAAACAAACAAAAAACATAAAAACGAACACCAATTTTTTTCAGTATGTCAAATTGAATCCTTGCTAAAGCTCGTCTAATTATATTGTACACACCAAATTGATACTCTGGTTGTGAACATTACTATACTGTAGTATATTGTAGTATTGAAGTCTATATTGTAGTAAAAGTTCTATTGATTCATCTCAATTCCGTAACAATCAATCTGAAATCTTTTAATGTATCATCATTATTTGTTGTATTATTTGTTTGATATAATATAATTACTAATTCGTTGATAAATCATAAATTATGGCTTACTGCCATACTCAATTGTAATGCTAGTATTTACTGTATAAGTTATATTGTAAAATATGTAAATTGTGTACCGATTTCCTCCAAAGAGGGTTGAAGGAATGAACACTAATACCACTACTACTCGTACTACTAGAAAGGTTTCTCGTCGTAGTAGTTTAATCAATGAATATGATGGCAGTCAGGAGGTTAGCAATTATTAGTTCTGCTATTATAAGAGCTGTTTATGAGGATGACAATGTATGCAAAAATTGATGTATGCAATCAGATTCGGACACAAGTAATACAAGTGATTTTGTAACCCCTTGGATTCCGAGTATTCTGTGGTTTTATAGCCAAAACAATTTATTCCATGTTTGAATTCTGTCCTGTGTCTAGCAAGCTATTCTAGCAAGCTAGTCTAGCAAGCTAGTCTAGCACTTGTGAGTCGTATACATAATCTTACTAATCCAAGTTGACTTTAATGGTGAAAGAATTTTCAAAATACAGTAAACCCTCATTGATCCAAAATGCAAGGGAAGGCAGAGAATATCTCAGCTGGCTTTTGATTATTATTACGCGTCAAATGAAAAGGATGGAAATTGCCAATTGGTGAATTAATTATTAACTCGAGGAATTCATTTGAACTATTTCGAATTATCCAATCCGAAAACAGTGCTAAAGCAATCGAAGAGTTCAAATATTGGTTCGAATTACGGATTAGCTGGAATTCGGATTAACCATATTAATTAACATTGAAACGCCTATAGGCCTACCTTCAGCCGGGGACCGACCAAGTTTGAAATGTGTCATATTTCGGATTAACCGAGTTTGGATTAACGAGGATTTACTCAAGCCATCTTCATATTAAACCCATCTAGTAGATGAAAAAAAGATCTCCAAATGACTATTGTCCCCAATAATAATCAGTGTTGAGTAAAGTTATCAAATGGAGGAATTAGTTCCAATTGGGGTTACTTGATTACTTACTTGAACATAACAAATTAGAACCCTGTAGTAAAGTAATTACAAGCCATGTTATTTTAATGAAGAGTATAGTGCAAATGTACTATGTATTAACGAAAGTTCTTTAATAAGAATGTAAGAATATTTTCTTCAATTAATTATTTTAATCAATTTTTTTCAACAGTTCTTTAATAAGAATGTAATAATATTTTCTTCAATGATTCTTGAGATATTTCAAAAATATTTTGATCACGTTGTTTTAAAACACTAACGTAATTTCTGTCAAGATTTTTGAAAACACTTGAAAGCTAATTTCTACTTGCCAATAAAAAATTATTTACTGGAGCACAATGCCTGTGCCTCTTTTGGAACATTTAAGGCTGTGCACAGGCATTGTTATTTCAATACAATTTCTTTTGTCTTAATATTTTTATTTTTTGGTTTAGGTACTGACCATACACGGTGTTACTACTCTCGAGAAATATACTTTGGCTAAAAACCAGATGGGATTACTCAAGAGGACATCCGAAATGCTGGAAAAGAAACAGAAGAGACGTCAAGAAATCAAGGATTGTGCCAGGAACCTCAAAAGATTGCTTGGCATAGGTAAAGAGCAGCCGAAGAAATTAATCCTGTCACGTGCTATCGAAGAGATTCATAATGTTCAGTCAATCGAAGAAAAGTTACGTGAGGAAAAGACACTTTTGAAGAATCATAAGTTAGAGCTTGTAAAAAAACTTGATGAAGAAATAAAAAAGGCTGGGGACCGTGAGCTGTCTCTTCAACTTCTCAGCAGTGTTCGAGAAATTCTTACAAGTACTGGGAAAACCAATGTCGATATTTCGGAAGAAATGGTTGATATCATCAGCGATAGTGATGGTAAGCTTACAAGTTGAATGGAATAAAGTTGTTTGTACAAAGTTGACCTATACCAAAGTACGTAATACAGAGTACCTGGCATAATATAGCTCTTATTCACTGCATTATACATCCCCATTATTCAATCATTTTTATTAATCATCAACATTCCAGTTTCAAGGAGATTGAACTAGAATCCTAACGTGACTTTAAAGGAAAATGGTGTACAAGTCGGTCATCAGTATCAATCATACCATAGTTCGGTAATTATTGGACATTTATCAGAAGAAACTTGATTATAAATTGAGTGAATAGTCGACTTGGGCCTAACCTGAATTTCTCAAAGCAAGGGCACAAAAATGTGTTCATATAATATTCATTTATGCAAAATTTGGGACTATAAATGATCTCATATGATGTCATATATGTATATTGAATACATTTATATATTCATTATCATATAATATACTCGGTACACCCTTTAGACTCTCTAGTACACATCAATCGCCTATTACATTCCCAATTTACCGCCAATATTCATTAGCTATAACCCGTCTAACCGTCCTGATCTCACGAGTTTGGTTGACAGTGAGACGAACTCACTGTGAAATGAGATGAAACTGACATTTCACGTGAGAAAAAAGTTGATGAATCGCGATATTAGATTTCATCTCATCTCACAGTGAGACGGTCTCATCTCACTGTTTGAAAAGTTAGTGAATAGGGGTCCTGAGCCTCTAGAAAAAGACGAATTTTCAAATGGAATTTTGATGAATTTTCAACGGGTACTTTAAAAATAATAACAGAAAAACTGTTCAAATTTGTACTACCATTATATATTTGTAGCAAAAAATCATTTATAATTTTAATACTAGGCCTACGTTGAATGTATTTATGTCTTCTTGAGGCTAGAATAGACTTAATCTGAAAATAGGCAACCATGATTTTCACAATAT
The DNA here is from genome assembly GCA_964007535.1 of Brachyptera risi. Lineage (NCBI taxonomy): Eukaryota > Metazoa > Arthropoda > Insecta > Plecoptera > Taeniopterygidae > Brachyptera > Brachyptera risi. Next base: position 6,300,922 of record OZ023330.1, on the reverse strand, counting down.
TTGATTTCATAATTTTCAATTCATGCTGATCTGCTTTTCAGATGAACTACTATCAGAAGATGAATATTTCTTTGAAGATGATGAAACTGAACCAGTTGTCGATTTGACGGATTTACCAGTCTTTGGGAGAAACAATTCTGATCTCACATCTGTAAGTATTAAGCAGCGAGAAGTGAGTACAGTCAAGGTCGGGTCAAGTATGAACTCAAAGGTACCTACAGCAACGTTGACAGAAAGTATGAAACGCGGAATGAAACGTTCATTGGCAAATGCAGAGTTTCATAGGCGGAACAAGCGCCGTGCACTTGCTAATCAGCTGGTAATTCCAATGTTGGATCTCACTGCAGATGAAGAAGAGAATTCTCGAGTAGTTGAGACTGTCTGCTTGGATAGTGACGTGGTTATTCCAAATTGGGAGGATAGGCGTATCTCCGATAACCAAACTGTAAGTGAATTATTAGTTGGAGCGCCGGTTGTTGTCAGATCAACAGGTGTGACTCTCTCATCAGTTGAGACGTCACCCACCTCGTCACGTGCCAGCCAAAGCGTGGCCTCTATCGTAAATAATGTGTCATCAAACTTACCAACAACCAAACCATATCAACATGATGTTGCTACAAATGTTCCGGTCGTACACAAGCCGCGTAAGAATACCAAACCATTACCAAAACTACTGTGGGAAACATCTATTCCAAGTGCTGCACCAAAACAAGCTACTAGTTTCCCCCAGCTCAAACAGACAGTTGTGACAAGTATTCCTTCGAGTCCACAAATTGGCCAAGCCCAAAATTCACCTGCGTCAGATTTGGTAACTTCGATAATTAAGAACTACAAAACTGGTAGTGGTAACACACTCTCCAGTTCACAAGAAGCAAAATTGAGAGGACCAAATCCAGTAAACGTTTCTGCTGCAGCAGCAACTTCAACACCTTTTCTCCGTGCAAATTTGCAGGAAGGTGTTAAAACAAACACAGTTATGGCCAAAATTATGCCTCCTACGATTCAAAAGCCTCGCGTCGTTTTGATGGATCCAACAATTCGACATGTAAATGGACCGTTTCGCCAACACCTTTCCGTAAGCGTAAGACCACCTCGATTGACTAGAGTGAACCTAAATCCTTCTGTAGCGAATATAATTCGCCTTCAAATGGTACCGAGAATGGCGAGTACATGCGGTCAACCTATTAATGTATTTCGGTACCACAAAAACCGCCTAGTACCAGTAACTTTGCCCGTCAGTTCAGCTCTATCACCATCCACGTCGGTAGTGCCAACGCTTGAAAGTGCGACGCTACCAAATAGTACCGTCGCATCACCGGCAGTTGAATGCGTCACTTCAGTTCCAACAGTCAATACAATGTTTCAAAGTTTACCAAGACTGAATGTTATAACAGTCCCACCGTCTATTAGCATCACAACTGATGAAGTCAGTTCTACTGTGCCTCAAGGTTTACCATCAGACACCAACAACGTTTCTACACCTAAAACTCCTATTATAAAAATGTTCTTTCAGAGTGATCCTAAATAAAAGTTAGACCAAAGGAGAAGTAATCTTCATTAGAAAACTAGAACCTATACTGGTAGGTCTAAATATTATTACTGTATACATTTCCAGCTATAGGCCTATACTGTTCCTACTCTTCATATTATTTAGACGTTAGAATGTAAATACCTACACGGAACAACAGTTGTCATATTGCTTGATTGTTTCGTCAGAATTAAGTTTTTTGTATCTATCTTGTCAGCGTAATCTTTCAGGTAGGCCTATATATTGTACCACCTTGTGTGTAAAGTTTTGCATATACGTGATCTTGCATGCATCATCAGTGATTCCATCAGTTTTACTATGCATTTGAAAATAAGTACCGGTGTGATAGTGTACATAGACCCCAGCATTGGCTTCCTATTATGAAATGTAAAATACTGGTACAGTAGGCCTACTTTCATGAATATTTGTTCCGATTACCTGGCCCGGTCCAAGCTGTGAAGATCAGGGTTCTTAATTGTGATAACTTCTTATTGTTAAATATTGAGTTGTAAATGACTATGCCTGTAGATAAGTGAATCAACATTTATTGTTTAGAAATTGTTTCATATTCATTGTTCTAATTTATCTTAGTCAAGATGTAATTGTTAAGATTAGTGTTGCTGTTTGATACTGAAATTCGATACTCAATCAATGTTTGGCCATGCCATTTCGATAAGAGAATGGAAATTTATCAATAATTTCATACTGAATTCACTCAACATAATTGTTGGATTATTTACATGTAAATCAAAGGAACTAGCTACTGATTCTCAGCTATACCGTTGAGTTTATAGTGTTCAACACTGTAAACTCAATGGCTATACTCAAAAAAGTTATTTCACTGTACCTGAAAATCAATGTTTTTGCGTGAGAATTGTGAAACAAAACATATACCGGTAATCTACATTTTAGATTTTGCTATTTCGTCCTATTAATTGTTGGTGGCAACCCTTATTGAAATAAATAATTACTTGAGACTTGATTATTTGCTGACTTGAATTCATTGCATTGTAAACTGAAGTTTTGATGAATTTTCATGTTTATTGAATTTGAAACTTATGTTAAATGTCAAAACTGCAGTCTGCACATGTAGAAAATGAATTGAATCATTTATCCAAGAAAATATGATAAAAGTATACATCTGGTGATATTTAAGCTTTGCCAGCTAGGCCTATATATTATAAATTTGAAACTGATTACCAAATGCTTGAAGTGGGCCTATTTCTTCACTTGAAATATTGCATAGAAAAAGCTTGTTCGCTATGGACCTATCTTTTTACATAATTTGTGTAGGCCTAATGTGTATTAATTTATATCACAAATATACGAGTTTCGAGTGCCTGTAACTTGGTAGTTGGTACCCAAGTTAGTACCTAGCATTCTTTCAGCCCAGCCAGCAAATATCAGATAATTTATATTTTATTACTACATTTTGACTGACAAAGATGATGATAGGCCTATTTGTTTTTTCATAGTTGATTTATAGTATAGTTGTCAATTCACGATTCAAAAGCAGGCAACAGTGTGTTGTTGACTTCTTGAGGCTACCAATTTGTATTGTAAAGATAACTCCTACAATTAGTAAATCTAGAGTGATTCTATTTTAGATTTTTATAACAAAAATATGTTTCTTTCATATAATGTAGTAGGCTAAATACCTGGCTATATATAGATAGTGCTGTAATGATGTACATCTTGTCATAATTTACATTTTGTAAAGTTTATAATAAAAATATAATGTAAACTTTTCTATATCCATTGTCTCATCAGTCAGAAACATACCGTATTAAGAAACATACCCTGCATCAATCAATACCCGTGTGCCAATTTTAATATTGGTACGTATTATTTTATGATACATCGGCAACTAAACATTAATAAAACTTCATGATTTTTACTTTTCCTCATTATTTTATTTTATCAACATCAAAAACTTGACATTGTTAATTAAACCATTGTTTAGCTATTATTTTCCAGTAAAGGCAAAGGATAAAAATTTAGGATCGTTTGAACGGGGCACCATGAGGCCGATCTTACCACCCCAATACATTTACTTACGATGAGAATTCATTTTTATAAAAGTATTTTTCAAGAAAGAAATTACAGTTTTCAATAGAATTGTATGCCCGATACTATGCCTTTAACTGAACTTGCATCTCCCTATGTAATGTTGTATGTGATGTCGTAATCAATGAAGATGGAGTCCATTCAATAGTTGCAATTGATGCTGATGGTTAATGAAGATTATTTTTGTCCACGATGTTGATTCTTTTGATATACAACGTGACATTATAGTCATAAAAGTGTAGCGAAGTTATGCAATATACGAATGATATCAATTGTAAGTCCTACACATTTAAGTTTTTTTTTAAATCCTCATATAAATTGTGTATATATATATATATATATATATATATATATATATATATATATATACGGTATATATATATATATATTATTTTGTGTACGGTATACACATTTGATACATTACATAAAAAGATCAAGATTCAATTGATAATGTGAGTCAGAAGAATAACAACTAGGAAAATGCGGGATGCGCGTTGTGTGATGAGCTTAGAAGTATGGGAATCTAGAATGAAAAATAACTTGTCAGCTCAATTCACATCTACAAACCTTGGATTACTTCAAACGTTCAAAAACCTCACCTGCAACTTGTTGATATTTATAGTAACCTGCAACCTGTCTCATAAACACTTTGCAAAACCTAATGATCCAAATATATTCAATAAACTGTACACTTTTATTGCGGTTTCTTCATTATTTCTCATTCGATTGTTGCAAAAACCTCTGAAAAGGTGTATAATAATATTGTTCATAATCGGTACAAATTTGAGAGCTTCTGAAAAATTCTTGTTTTTCAAGTATTTCTCCTCCGGGTTATTCTCATGAAGATTTCTCAAACTTTCCAATTATTTTCGGAGAAACCTTCCGACCGATTTTTCTGAATAACAATCCCAGCCTATTCTGGTATAACAAAAATATGTAGAGAAAGTTTCAAGTTGATAGGTATTTTTTCCTGACCTGTATGACGCATACAAAATTACAAAAAAAACATAAAAACCAAGCCCATTTTTTTCGGCATGTGAAATGGAATCTTCGCTACGCTTATCTAATAATATTTCATTGATCAAATAATATTTATCAATTTGAATACTTGTAGTCTGTACGCAGTGCGATACAGGTTTGCTAAAGAAGGCCATGATAAGCCAGATGAGTGATGCAATTCGTGGATAACTCTAGGATATGAACAGGGTATAGAGGGCGAGGGAAATACAGCGCGCCATGACGAATGGCATTCTCACTTGCGATGTATGCTCAACCGCATTAGGAAGCACTGACGACCAAAGTACGACGTGAAAACTTGATGAAAATTCGACTTTTTTCAATCTTGAGAACAAAATATATTGAATACCCACATAATAATATCATTCATTTTTCTCAGATATTCATATTATTATGCCATTTTCTCTGAGTAAACACTGCTTCCTAAGCTTGCACTGACTGCTCGTCCCTGGTAAAATGCAAGGCACACAATGGTTGGACTTTGGAGGATATAGAAACGCAATGAAAGCAAAGCTTGCATTGTGGCATGGAGGTTCATGATCAAAAACTAATTCCCATGAATTCTACAAATAGTTTTGTTAATTTTCAATAGTAGTTCTTGAAATTCAAAATAAGGGGAATGTCATCTTTGCAATGCCCAGTTAGGCCTAAAGCAGGGTTTCCCAACTGGTGCCCTGCCGGACCTTTTCAAGTGGCCCGCGGTATGATCTCCGCAATTCTGCATCACTCGTAAATTCATACAAACTCTGCAATCATTGCAATTAAGTATAATATTCTGGGGGTGATTCGAATACGCATTTTTTTTGCGAGAACACTATATCCCTCGTGAATTTTCTCCAGACTTGTTAGTTGCAAATATGTGAAGTAGATGGATCAACTTCAGGATATTGAGAGGGCCAAAATGTTTTTTCTTTTAAATAACAACGAAACTTGATACAAAATCATTGTTCCTCAATTAAGGCCATGGATGAAAGATAGGATAGTTTGGACGGGGCACCACAAAAGTGATCTTACCACCTCATTTTAATCATTTAAAACTAATGAACTTTGACACCAGGACTACGACAGGATTTTAAATGTGCTCAGTTTGTGCTGAGATGTGTTGTTGAAAAATCTCTATGTGCTGCTATCGTTTATTAGTTATTCCACATTTGTGGGGGGAAGAGGGCACTAAATGTGGAATAATTAATAGATGGTAGCAGCACATAACGATTCAAAAACATAATAAAAAATATACGTTACAGATTTGGGGGGAGGCGGGCTCAGCTTGGCCGTCCACAATTCACTATGAAACGGTTACATATCAGAACGATTTCTGTACAGCACACTTCTGCACAAAACAAGCACATTTTGAAAACAACATGACATACATATATCGGTGTTTAAAAAGTGTGGAGTTAACCTGCCCCCCCTACCCTTCCACATTGAAATTGAAATAACTAAAAAACGATGGCAGTACAAAACATATTTTTGCAGCACATTTTGGCACAAAACGAGCATCATTTCAATAAGTTTAAATTTCGAATGTGGGGTGGTTGACCATTAACTCAAGTTCCCCACACTACATGTGGTTTACACAGAACTTGTAGTGGCATCAAACAACGATTTTTACAGCTCATTTTAGCCCAAAACGATCAACATTTCAGCAGCATAAAAAAGTATGCATTTCAAATGTAGGGGTGCCATTTACTTGGCATTAACTTGGCACCTCCACAATGAAGAACGGTAGCAGCAAGAACGATTTTTTTTGTAGCACATTTCAGCACAAAACGAGCGCATTTTATTGGATGAGCAAAGCGAAGACTCAATTTCACCATACTCGAAGAAGAAATGCTCTTTTTTTGTTTGCGCTCCACAGGTCAAACGAAAATTCAAAATCAGTTGAAACTTGGCATACACAAGTGCCCTTATCTAATTCTATACTGTATAGTTTTGAGGCACAATTGGTTTACCACTTATGAGAAAACTCATTTTCAAGTTTTCAAAAATCCCATAAGAATAACCCAGAGGAAAAAATTTGTGAAAAATATTCCATTTGAGAGAATTCAAATTCTCAGGGAATTTCAATATAATAATCATACACATTATACCGAACTTTCAGTCGAATCAGTTCAGCCGTTTCGATGTAAAAAAATATAGAATCTAATTTGTTCAAATCACTCAAAGCTATTAACAGACCAATTGAAACCAAGCAACAGGTGTCATCAATAGGGAGCGATTAAAACATAGCCTTCTTTATCATCATTTTTTTCAAAACATTTAATTCAAAGATGCTTATTTGTCAATTTAAGATTATACATTCAAGTTCACAATAATCCACAAAGCCTGTAAAAAGGCTTATCTGTGGTTTGCATTATGATTAAAACACATGAAAAACAATAATATATACTGATACAAAATAATTACAGGTACAGTGATGGCATATTTAGTTTTGTGAATCATTCGAGTTCCAATGATAGTATAATGTGCCAATAATACAATACATATATGAGTTTATTATTTTCCTCATTATTATAATTCTAAAATATATACATTTCCATTTGACATAAAAATTGAGAGTACATATCGATGGTGGAAAGCCAAAATGTCGTAAGCGACATTTTTTTTTCCGGTAAATACAAGCTAGAAGGTCATGTCCATCGATGTGCAAAGTGTCGTAAGCGACATTTCAATACTTTTTTCGTAGTCACCAATTTAATTTTGTCGTTCCCAAGTGACATGCGCAGTTCTCTTTTGCACATATTTGTCGTAAGCGTCATCTATTAATAGGCAAATAGTATTGTGATTGAGTCACCAGTTATTGCGCCAAGTTATCAAAGATAGTGGTGCGTGCGGGGACCTATCTGATGATTGATTAGGATGAAGTTTTAAATACAAGGACCAGGTAAAGTTGTGTGACAAGAACGTAATCCCCTCGAAGTTTCACGCAGAATATCATTCATTCTCTTCTCGTCCAAACGTACCAGACCAGTTACACGAAACAGATGAAGAAGATATCCTGGACGATTGAAGTGATTCCAAATAATGTGTATTGTTTCAATTATAAGACTAATTATTTTTCTTCTCGAGTTTCATAATCATCATCTTTGTACGTTCATTGATTCTTATATTTCAATCATTCACTTTTACTGAAAGACTCTTGATATTAGGTTGCATTATTGAGCATAACACATCCTAATCAATCATCAGATGGAAGTTGGATTCATCCCTCAGGATGGATGTATGATTATTATAATACCTTGTTTTTTTTTCAATAAAAGTATGGAATTTGATCAATGTGTTCTATTGTAACAATTTATGTGGGCCTATTATTGATGTTATAACGACACAGATATTGTAACGAAATATCATGGGATCTATCGAAAGGAATGACCTGGATGAACTCGAAGCACGTCTGAAGATGAGACACAATTTCAGAAGATAACTATCGGAAAACATGTCGTAAGCGCCAAATATGTCATGCAATTTTCCATAAGGAGAACAACATTTTGTCGTAAGCGCCAAAAGTTTGTGAAAACTCGATGAATTTCCATGAAAATTTGTGACGATCTGAGAACGTATGCACAAATATCACATATGAATTTTGAGAATCATATCTCGAATACTGAATTTATTAAACGTTTTTAACCTCCTGTGAACAATATTCAAAATGGCGCTTACGACATTTTAGCTTTCCACCATCGATATATATGATGATTTTATTATTTCAATTCAATTCAATTTGAATATTATTTTATTCTTGTTCATTTAATGAAAGATTAACATATTTATAAGTTATGCATTAACATACAGTTACAAACATACATTTGAACATATATTTTTATAACAATCTCATAATACTAAACTCACAATACATTGAACCAATATCTCGACTCTATAATGTATGCATCAATTATAAACGTTTTAAGGTGAAATGGAATTGATCGCAAGACTTCAATTTTAATTTTAAGAAAGAGATTTCAATTGTGGTGTTTAATCTTAATTTGGAAACAAGAAGCCCGCGTAAGAGAAAACTCTTGTGTGCGGCTGTCTGAAATAAATATATGTCGAAATGGTAAGTTGCGATTTTAGTCTTGACTTATTATTATTAATTAATTAATTTTTATTCATTTTTTTAATGATTTATAGAATGTGAGATATGAAAATGATAATATATACAAAACACAAAATATGATGTATGCAACATACACCCTTGGTAATAATTGGAAAATGTTCTACGCTTTATTTGATGATTTTTAAACTGAATTCATTAGGTCATTTCACCGAAATATAAATCAAGATATATTGCAGTGTTCAAGGGAAGTTGGATAAAGTGCAGGAGTTTCGTTTTTTCAAAAAGAATAAGTGGAGTTCAACTGGAATTGAGCCGAAGTACAATTTGTAAAATATCTGGTCCAGCTAGCCATAAAGTAAGATTCTTTTTGAATGAATAAAAAGTGTAACATTGTTTTATATATAATGGGAGGTGGTTGAATATGAATGGGCCTATATAATCAGTGTGTTTTGTCCAATACGCTTATGTCTTTTGGGTACCTCTAAAGTGAACTGTTGAAGCGGTTGATTGTTTGATCTGGTATTGTGAGTTAGTGGTTTTTTTTTTCTAATTTGTAATAACTGATGTGTGTTTAGGTATGTAGGATTACTGTTTCAAAATAAATTCTCTCAACATCTGGCATGTTAGTTTCTTCAAAAGTAAATTTAGAGGAGTATTGTTTATGTTTATTCAGTATGATTTTAAGCAAAAGTTTTTGAATCTGTAAGAGTGGCAGAATACTTGTTTTATAGGCTTCGCCCCAGCCAATTATACCATATTGTAAAATTGATTGAGCTAGAGCTCTATAAACTTGCAGTAGCAACGATCTTTTAAGTATATGCCTTAGTCGATAGAAGACGTATAGAAAGTTACAAATTTTGTTGACGCAGGCATTGATGTGATCTTTCCATCTAATGTTTGTATCAATTATTATTCCAAGATACTTTATATTGTTAACCTTTTGTATTATGAACCAATAGAAATCAATTAGGAAATAGGAGGGCAGTGACGTAATTTTTTGGATCACAAAGTGGATCAGGATAATAATATATATATATATATATATATATATATATATATATATATATATATATATATATATATATCGATCATAGATCGGATATATATATATATATATATATATATATATATATATATATATATATATATATATATATATATATATATATCGATCATAGATCGGATATATATATATATATATATATATATATATATATATATCCGATCCAAAGATTTGTTGATATATTGTTCCAGCTCATCCATCAACGCGGAAACATATAACGCGTTTTCCTAGTTCATAAATAATACATATTTCAAATGTGTGTGTGTCCACGACATATGTACGACGTTTTTCTACCAAGTGTAATGTGTTCACAGTTCGATAGATGGAGGCACATGCGTGAGTAACCTTGCTTACCACGTGTTCGACTGCAGACATTCTAGTCGTACTTGCACGTGACTAGCACGACTCACCAGGACCAGTTGTTTTGATTATTGTCAGTGTCAGTCGGCGTTTGATCATCAACAGAGGCGGTAGTGTTAAGCTTACCGGTAACAAGAATATCTCCACGTGTTTATATTTTGACAGTAGGTTCAATATCCATGCGTTAATGAACTGTTCCATTTGAAGTTATAGTGTGCGCTGCTACCCTGCGTGTGATAACTCGCATTACTTTACACTGGATTATTATATTGAATTACTTTTATCAATTATTATTGTTGTTACTTTGAGGTTAGTTTATAAGAGAAAGTGAAGGAGACGATGGATTTACTATGCGTTGAGCAGTTGAATACGGCAGATAGCTGTTTGGCAGAAAGAGACCGTGTGATTTTCGATGATATGAGAGTGTTGGACAATTTATTAGATGTGGAACCAGTGTTCATGCCACCATGTAACTATTTCACGTCAATGCAGAAAGATGTTCGACCGTTTATGAGGAAAGTTGTTGCCACGTGGATGATGGAGGTATGTTATATTTATGCAAGTTATTGTTGCACCGTTTTTCGCAATTATAACTTTTTGAATAATTACACAATAATTACCCGTTCCAATGTTTTACATCAATTCTGCATTCCTAATACTACTGCAGCAGGCCCAGGGAGGGGTCTACTTATATTAATGTTTGTGAACGCATGGGATTTCCCTCTATACTACTTGGTAAGGCGCGGTATTCGAGGTATTATCAGGTCCAATTTTTTGTTCTGCAACTTATTACTAAATTATCAGATACTGGATTCACTCCCGATCGTTCATCGTTGATTTTTTTTCTAAAACCTCATGCAACAGGTAGTTAGGCCTACTATTTTCGGTACATTTTTTGGTTATTTCTAACCCTTTTTTCATACAAATGACGTCAAGTAACGTGAGTCCCAAGTCCTTTTACCCAGATGAGTTGTAAGATGAGTTGTAACTTGCTCACCGGCATTATTGTCAGAAAATACACGGTTTTTTTTTTCGCCAGATTTCCTTTCCATGGTGAATTCTGACTTGTGTGAGAAGTGGAGTCTAGCTGCTCGGTGATGATACAAGTGTGCATTGTTGACATAGTCATTGTTGGCTATTGCCTGGTTGTACCATACGAACTGACAGTGGATTCGCAGATCAACTTGTCATCACATTGGTTAAGGACATACGAGTGTTATTTTCGTACTTAACTATCAGCGAGCTTATTGATGACTAAGAATTAGTAGAACTCAGTAGGCCTACCCACTGTAAATAAGTTTATTGCAGTGACTTATGTATGTCTTATATGAATGATAACTAAAAATAAAAAACAAACGAAACTCTCTAGTTCTCGGCTGGCTCGCCGTGAAGTGACCATTGTATCTGGAAACAATAATATTGACAGGTAGTACACCTTACGTCTAGATCGAATCTTCCGCTCTTAGATTTGTCTAAAACTGCATTCGAATCTCAAATCTTTTAGAACTAGTCCATAATATAGATTGAGTCGAAATATAGATTCAGATAGCTAAATTACACAACGATAGTTTTTGCTGTCTATTATTGGCGTTATAGACCCTAAAATAAAATACACGGGAAATCAAGAAGTGATGTTACCTATTGTTGAACAATGTCCTCCAAATTGTATCCCTATAGCAAAGATATTTATATAACCTACGTTTCCCTATAGCTTCCAAGGTATGAAATGTTTGATGTGTAATTAATTAATTAATTAATCAATCATTATATCCATTTCTAGAGAATTGGTTTGTGATATACTCTGACCCTGCCGAAAATCGTGCTACCGTATTCATTGTTTACTTATTTAGGTTATGTTAATTTATTTTAATGTTATCATTTTTGTGCATGTTTGTATAGCCTAGGTGTACTTGTTCCATACCACTTTACTACCGGTATATGGTTAATCGAATTCAAGTGAAGAAATACTAAATAAATTACCGGTAATACTTTTCAAATGATTGTAATTCACCAAGTTGACCCTACGTTCATTCTGTTAATGTCCTGTCTTGAGAAAATTTAGTACAATCAGATGTGGGTTCCAGATATTGTTATGCACTCGAAATAAACTAGCCGTTGCCCGAATTAGTGTGGAAAATATTATCAAAATTATTACTAAAAGATACCAAAATTACTTCAATGATTTCGCCAAGTAGGCCTAGTTGGGCCCAAATACCCCAATTTGATAATAATGGAGTTTATGACCAAACAAGTAGTGATTATTATTGTTTGATTAACGACCCCAACGACAGCTGATTATTTGGGGGTACGAACGAGCGGATGATATAATCATTATTGATATTTACAAAAATAAGAAAAAAAGGGGGACTCGAACTCACGTCCTTATGATTTTCAAGCTTTGACTGACTTATAGCCAGAAAGACGGCCCAGTTGACAATTAAAAAACTGTCTGAAAACTAAAAACTGTCGATTACACTTCTGATGGTCCAACTATTTGATATTTTTTTTTTTTAATAATAATAACATGGAAACTTGATACAAAATCATTGTTCCCCAATTAAAGCTATGGATAAAAGATGGGATCGTTTGGACCGGGCACCACAAGGGCGATCTTACCACCCCATTTTGATTATTTAAAACTAATGAACTTCAACACCAGGACTGTGACCATAATTTTCCGCCGTAGATCTTTCAGTATATACACACGAATGTTGCCACTTTGAACCAAGTCTCTTGGGCAACATGATCACTTGAAATATTGTATTTAAATTCGGTAGTCTTATTTTAAGATGTTATCATTTGTTTTCTAGGTTTGTGAAGAGCAACAATGTGAAAATCAGGTGTTTCCATTGTCCGTCAACTTTTTGGACAGATTCTTATGCACGGTGGCAATTTCTCGTCAGCAACTACAATTGGCTGCTGCTGTGTGTTTATTACTTGCGTCGAAGACGAGACAGTGTCGTTCACTCACCGTCGACATTCTCAGCTATTACACCGACCACAGCATTACAACCGAACAGATCAAGGTAAGTCACCCACCATGCATTTAGTATTGATATGAGTTTTTTTTTATATTGGGTTTTAACAACGCACTGTAATGATTACTAAGATCTATTGGCGTCGGATGAATGATTAATGAGATGATGGGATGATGAGATGAAGTTTTTTTTTATGGATAGTGGGAAGGATAGTGGGAAGGAAGCGGTCGTGGCCTATATTATAGGAACCATCCCGGCATTAGCCTAGACTACAGAGGGAAACCACGAAAAACCCCTGTAAAGATGGACGGTGGCGGGGATCGAACCGGGTCCGATATATCCCTTCACCTCCCGGATCACGAAGCAAGTAAGCTAACCACTCAGCTACTGTGCCGGTATGAGTTTTGTTATATTACCAGTATCGTTGCTGTCCATTGAGTTGCAGGCCTATTCAAAATTGTTTATTTTGAATATGAATTTTATTCATTTAATAGGCCTACTTTCAATGAATAACTGGGTAATTTTTCAAGTTAATGAAATTACTACACCTTAACTAATGTGTGATCTATAGTCTATACAACATCACGATTGAAATAATTATGATTTTTTTTCTATTCTAGCTATATTTAAAATGAACTTCTACTTTTTTCCTCACAGTTTTCCGGCATTTGCCCAGTAATTCAGAAAACCCGGGAAACGACAGGTCGTTGACTGATCGTAACAAAATTACTTGAAACAAAATTAATGAGACATGTTATAGTAGGCCTAGTCTGAGATTCTACGTTTTTCGTCACTAGGCAAACGCAACATATGCGTTGTAAGATGAGCGAGATTAGGTATAATAGTCGTTAAAGTAGTTTTACCCTTGTTACTATATCAACTCTGACACACCTTGACGCATATAAAGAAGACTTCATTGTTGGGCAAATATCGAATCTCGGCAACCTGAATCTGCTTTAATTTCCATCATATATTTGATTAATAAAAACAGTTAATCTAATTATTTTTTTCAAAACGGCTGGTTGGAATTGAATACAAAATCGTGATAATGTGTATCATTCATGTATACACGTTCACAGAAAATTTCATTCCATTTGAAGAGATTTTATTTCTCAATTTTTTTTGCTCAGCCTAATCTTATGGAGTTTTAAGAAAACTTTGAGATAATATTTCTCCAAATCGGTCCGACCGATTCATACCCAAAACTATACAGATCCAAATTATATAAGTTTGCTTGTACGAAAAAAGTTTCTTGTCGATCAGTCAGCCCCTGCGACCTGTGCAATGCCCACAAAAAAAAAAAAGACAAAGCTCTATAAGAGTGGAATGGAGACTTCGCTACGCTCATCTAAAAGTATCTGTTCCTCGTCTCTTTCTATTCCTAGACGAATACAGAAAACAAAAAATGATAATGAATATTGTATAATAAAATATAATGATTACCAGCTTGCCCATGAGATGAGACCTACTGAATGTCAGTGTAGAATGAGAAGAACTATATACAATCGTTCTAGTATACCTCCACATCTCTCTTAACTAGACCATCTATTATAGATAATATGTTGTGATTGTTTCTAAAAGGGTTGCTCATACATATTATAAACTCATCGTATATAGTAACATTGTATATTTGAATGTTGGTTGAAACACGTCGTAATTTTTTTATTACTTTCGAATAGACATGGCTTTTGTAAATGAGCAACACTCACTCCAGTCTATACTCAAACGGTTACATCCTTGATTGTAAAGAATGGAAATGTATATGAATTGAATGGGACGGATGAGAAAGTCAACCCTTCCACGTCCCTTTATTAAAAAGTATAGTAAAATTTCATAGTGGCCTCGACTCGAGTTTAGGCTCTAAAGAAAGATTCTTTCAAGAAAACTATGCGAAAGAATATAGAAAAAGAGGCCGGTAACAGGATTTCGGGTGGTTGATTCTCTAAAGGAAACGGATGTGGATGACCAAAGAGGTGATCTTTAACCCCCCTTTGAGTCATCAACTCCTGATGGCAACATCTAGAAACAACTCAAGACGTGTGCCCGTTAATTAACATAGCTTACGCGGAACGGAAATGAAGAAAATCGTCACGAAACTTACAATGGTACAACATTGCAGCGATGTTTGGTTTGTTTTCGTTTTCCACAGTCGAATCTGGTTTCATTTCGAGAATTCATACATTCATTCCCCCCCCCCACCCCCACCCGCCCCCCTTTCAATTCATGGGATAATAATTATGACTTCATTTTAGGACGACGTTTTTTGATCATCGCTATAACAATATTTGTCCTTGGAGCTATTCTGATCGTTCCGTCATATTTGATGCTAATCCAGCAGTTACGATATTCTTGTGACATCTATTTCGGATAAATGAAGTGAAATCTCCCATAACAACAGTAAATTTGTAACCACCTCATGAGTCAATAATAGAGATGGTTCGGACCAATCATCTACCGAGTACGAAGCGTGTCGACAAGTGCATGTACTCGAACAACAGGTGTATAAATCTATGGTAGAACTTTGTAGTCATTCACTCGAAAACAAAGACAAGAAGTGACGTTTTGATAGAAGATGACCTATGGATAATGACTGACCTCAGGATGTCTTACTATATTATGTAGGCGGAAAAGATTTAATGAATGGTTTTTGTTCTTCGGCGTACAATATAATAGCCTTGACTCTGTATACAAGTACCCGATATTCATGATAGACCTAACGTGTTTCTCTTTCACGTCCCGTGGAAAGTCTGGCCTCTTCGGAGCAGTTTTGACATAAGGGCTATCCTCTGCGCAATCAGCGACAATTCTCTAATTCTTCATCTTATTAAAGAGATCACACAAATACATAATTATATTATCATATTGTTTAATTCAGGTATTGCGTTGAACGTTTTCGATTATCCTTTTAGTGTGCGCGAATTGATTGATTACGAGCGACTGATTGTCGTTTATGGAGATGCACAAAAATGCCATTCGGTCTAGTCCTTTTCCCGTGGCCCGAGTTTTATAGGTCAATAGAAATGACCATTGGGGTTAATATCAATAATTACAATGTAAAACTGTATGTACATGAATTTTGCAGTGATGTCACTGTCAAGAACAAGCTGCGAGATGGAGTAATTTGAAATATTACCACCATACAAACAGAAAGCATCGTATATCATTCGTATGGTGTGTCATTTCGACTTTTATATTCTTTTGATTATTACATTTTCTACATTGATTTTATTTGTCCACGAAGCCAACCACCGAGGCGAGGCGGGAGTTCGATTTCCGCCATTGTCGACCATTCTTACATTGGTTTCTAGTACACTAATGAAATAACCGTTCAATTCATCATCCCATTCATCAGTCACAGACGCCAATCAGCCTGTGCATATCTTTACTGGTGTCATTGATTCCAAATTTATATCAATTCTGTGAAACTTGCACAATGTATTTGGTCGTATTACAATTCAACTTCCACACTGAATCCAGTTTTTTTTTTCACGAGTTCGGACAGTTTATCCTTTATCGTGTTGAGGCTCATATAATAGGCCCATATAAATATAAGTTATATATATAAATATATATAGTATATACACACACACACACATATATATATATATATATATATATATATATATATATATATATATATATATATATATATATATTTATATATATATATATATATATATATATATATATATATATATATATATATATATATTTATTTATATATATAATCGTTAATCGTTTAATCCATACTCACAACATTATCCTTACGTCTTTATTTGTAAAATTACATGCACATTGCATGATGGCGTTCATTGGACGACTTGCTTGTGAAGCATCACTGCATTCCGTACATGTGAATATTCAATTGAAATGGCGCTTTTATCCAATACCGTATGTCGTTCAATTCTGTTTACGCTCTCTTAACTTGGGAAAGGAAGACACTTCGTTTCCCAATGGAGATGTAAATGCGACATACGTTTGCACCGGGTTATTATGATTATTATATAAAAGAGGCATACATTTATCTATCTAAAGCCACAAGGCAGGAAACGTAATCACCGGAGCATGGTTTTAATACTGAACACTTGCACTGACATCGGCGCGCGCAAGAGTTTTCAATAGCCATTGCGAAAGATAGAAAAAGCGTATTTTTGAAGGAAAGCCATGGAAAGCTATATATTTATGCAAAATACTTATGATTATAGGTGTTGTCCCATTGCTTTCCCAATATGCATCTCTATTAGTGAAATCATGAACAAAAATATGAGCTGAAAACATAATAATACATTCTCGCTCAAATTTACTAAAATACTGACAGGGCTGATTAAAATAACTGCTCTGCGTAATATTCATGGCTACAAACCTGATGGAAATAAAGTCAACACAATCACAAGCCGATAATGAAGGAGGCTTCCTTGTCGCCCTGCAGGGAAATTTCAGGAATTTTATTTCTTTGTATAATATTACGTTGGTGCATGTAATGCTATTCTGTGATGATGGTTTTTTTCTAATAACATCGAAACGTGGTAGAAAGCATTGTTCCCCAATTAAGGTTATGGATGAAAGATGGGATCGTTTGGATGGGGCACCACAAGGGGACCTTACCACCCCAAAATCTAAAATATATAATAAATCTAAAATATCTAAAATCTAAAATAATATAATAATATTATATAATAATTATATAAAAAATATAACTATGACACATTGTTGGCAAACAATGTATAGTTTAAGACTTTGGGATAAGGATACAATATTTAGAACACTTTTTCTTGTAATTCGTTTTCGTCTCTGCGCACGCCTATGCTTGCACAAGTATTTCTTTTACACGTACGTGTAAGCTGAGTCGATCTCCTTGACTCATCAATATAACTCTGGTAAACAATACCTTAGGCCTACAACTAACCTCTGGGAAAATCGTTTGGAATGTGCCAAGTGTGGTGTCGTGATAAGTGCTATATGTGGAATATTATCCAGAAACTCTCACTCGACTTGACACGTCGAAACATCATCATGATGTCGACAATCTGAGTATAATATCATACAGGCATTTATGAAAAATATTCATGTTTATTCACGAGAGATGAAGGCGTGAACCATCCGTGCGCCAGCGGTGTGGGTCAGGAGAGACGGTCAATCGGTACCTTCGTGCACGTATATACATACACATGAGATTTAGTAGCCGAATTCAAAATGATTCTAATAAAAAACCGTCGATAACTGTCAGGACTGCATAAAAATTCCCGTGTGACAATTGTTCAGCTATATATAACTATTTTACCGCACGTGTGGATCAGTCGTCAGTCAAGGCAAACTGAAGTCAAGATGGCTGTGGGTTCGAGTAAGGGAATACAAGAGACTATTGCTTTTTGATTGGGTCGTCATCGTTATGCTTTTTTGAAAACTGAAATCAAGTCGCGTGCTGGAATATTAACATTATACATGTATCTTCCGCTCATTCGTCCATTCATACGTTCGGCAGTCAGATGAGGTTCAATTTCAGTTTCAATCTTTCGGCTTTCATTATATATGTATAAATATTTCATTTTCACAAAAGTTCACACTTCACACACACGTGACCTGTGAGCTTTTGTGATCTCTTGAATGAAATCACACCTTTTATTACTACGGTATTTTAACTCTGACTGTTTTAATTTCCTTATTTGACTATCCATATAAATTAGATTTTAACCTTACTTTTACTATGTATTAAGTGAGATATTGTAATTCCTAATTGGATGAAAATAAATAAATAAAAACAAATAAATGAATATGTACTACCGTATATTAGCAGCATAGTTTAATATTATGTTGTTATTTTGTACAATGTACATTTGACACGGGAATATATATGATTAGTATTCATCGGTTTACAATTATTCAAATAATCGGATTTTCTTCAGTTAGTTTTGATAGGTTATTGGTTTGTTGTTTCGACGTGTTTCATTCATGGCGAAGTCAAGACGCGTGTTGTTTGAAGCGCGCTCACAGTTTCATTCATGGTCTAGTCGACCAATAACCAACCGCATGTCTATGATGTAGCACTCCTTTCTTCTTCATCTTCGCTCACAGACTCTCATCCGTGACCTTGCCCTTGGCACATATCTTCTGATAATGGTCTATCCCATCCGGAGTTCAGTGTACAGCCTCCACTTATCACCCACCTTCGCCTCCCGACACAACAGATTCCAGTCTTCGTGTTGGTGTGTGACATCTCAGAAGATAATGACATATATTTCTATTGTCCCATTCTCGCGCCCACCGTTAATTTCTTTGACACGCACCGCGTGAATACACTGAAAGTCGATCCAATCGACACATGGTTTGTGTAGTCTCGATTGAAAAAAAAAAAAAATGCGGGTAGTTTTCATCTGTACATCAGTCCTCGCTCGGCACTTGTTGGATGAGCGAAGCGAAGAGCCGAAGACTCAATTTCATCATACTCGAAAAAAAGTTTTTTTTTTGTTCGCGCTCCACAGGTCAAACGAGAATTCAAAATCAGTTGAAACTTGGTATACACAAGTGCCCTTATCTAACTCGATACTGTGTAGTTTTGAGACGCAATCGGTTGAACCACTTCTGAGAAAACTCATTTCAAAATTTTCAAAAATCCCATAATAATAACCCAGAGGAAAAAATTCGTCAAAAATATATTTCCTTCGAGAGAATTCAAAGTCTCAGGGAATTTCAATATAATAATTGTACACATTATTCCGAACTTTCAGTCAAATCAAATCAGCCGTTTTGATGTAAAAAAATATATAATCTAATTTTTTGAATCACTCAAAGCTATTGAGAAACCAATCAAATCCAAGCGACAAGTGTCACCAATTAATTGGAAACGATTAAAACAAAGCCTTCTTCATTAACATAGAAATTAATTAGGAAATAGGATGGCAGTGACGTAATTGTTTGTATTTTAAGGTGGATATAATATATAGTAAGTTAATAACCAATCCAAGGATAAGTTGATATGTTCTAGCTCATCCATCAACGCGGTAACAAATAACGCGTTTCCCTAGTATGAAATATTTGTGCATTCACTGAATCGTTCTTCTTGCAAACAGTTATCGTTTCTGCAGTGACAGCCGAGACAAGGTACCGGATATTGATAAGGCTCTACAGAGATCAGTTGCGAACAGGGTTCATTCACTTTTTTCATTCTTTACTTTTTACGATTCATATTTACCAAGTTTCAGTTTATCGTAGGCCATGATACAACTAGAATCACATCTGATATATGTATCGTGTTTTTATTCGGCTAAAGAACATGAACGATACTTCTGTATAATAATTTGGTCCATTCGTGCAACTCTCGACTTCCGAATAGTTTCATCTAATTCAACTTCATCTGCATATACTGAATAGTGCAATTACGTTCCATATGTATATAAAAGATCCTGCTGTCATTAATATATCTGTAAAGGCTACGGATGTTGTCGAGTTCTTTATTTGACTGGGTTCTCAGCCGAATTATATCAATGGAATAATACGAACCTGCGGGATTCTTTATTAACAGCAAATTGTCAACTATATATGCTTGGATGTGCGCACAGGTATATATAATAACACGCGCATATTAATTAAGGGTTAATAGAGGCACGCCGGAGTAGTGTGGTGGCCAACGCCGAATATATATATATATATATATATATATATATATATATATATATATATATATATATATATATATATATATATATATAATATGCTGTAGTGTAAAGAACCGGAAGTAGTTCCAAGGCAACCAATAGAAAGAAGTCACAAAGTCACCGGAAATGACGCTCGAATCATTTCAAGTTTTAGGGGTAGACTATTCTATGCGATTATATGAAAGAGGAGCGTGAAATGGAAAGTCAAATTAATTGAACTGCCCCAACGTTGGTTAATTCGTATTCGACGTGAAAAACATAACTCAATTCAATGATGCCTGAGAGAAATGAAAAGTATGCCTTGTCATACAGCATTGTTTGGAAATATAATAAGTTTAAAATGCGTCAACAAATGTGTGTCGTATAGGGTAATTCCGATGGTGTTTTTAGAACGGAGGACCAATGTTATCTGAAGAAACTGTTGATAAGGTGAAAATAATTATTAAAGAGAGCATTTGCGATTAACATTTTCATTCGTAAATATTATCGCAGATGATTGTACATTGCTATATATTTTCAATTCAGCATATAACCACCCCCCTGTCTCAATAACAATGGTGTGCTGTGAAAACGAAGATGTATGAAATATAAAGTTTTCTTTGGAACTTGGCATTTTCCGGAAACAGTCCCAGCTGCCGTTACTGGTATTCTGCTTGCTTTCGTGATACCATGTTTTCTTTATAATTATGAGCAATTAATACATTATGGTTTCTGCATAACGAGAGAGCTCGTTCAAAATTCATTGTTAGAATCTCTTAGAATATACTGCATAATGTTCGTATATAGCTGAGAATCGTATGTTTTTGTCAACAATGTTAGACAAAGAACATTTTTTTTACTAATGGAAGACGTTCCCACGACGGTTTCATTAAAATGCAGAATGCATTAATGACGACAATATGTTCCATGTTCATGGTTCGGCAAATCGAAGACCCTTATCAAGTTTACCTGGCAGCATTCACGAGGGGTCCCATCAATATGAAAACTATAGTTCCTGTAGGTCTACATCACATATTATTCTTCACAAAAAGTCACTTTTTTTTTTTAAACACTATCAATGTGGATGTTGGAGCGTTTACTCTATCTTTTTTTCTATCAACAAAGTTGCAACACTGTGTTTTTTTTTTGTTACAATGATTCGAGTGCGGATGCAAAATTGTGGTCTCAGTTTTGCTTCCTGTAGATGACATGAGAATCTTTTTTATTTTTCCTTTTTTTTTTATATATAAGATTTGCCGTAACGATATTGTTTTTATATGTCCTCGTATTTTACGCAATAGCTTTTACAGCGACGTCTAGTTTTATTCTTGGCATCTTTGTCTAATTGTTCCAATGAAGCGAATTAGCGGGATGGCTCGAGTGTCATCCTGGTGGTTAGTATATGGTGGGTGAACGAAAAGAACAATGTCAAGTTAGGAGTCTATTTATGGACGGCATATTGCTCATTGAAATGAATGAAACGTCTCGTGTCTTCTTATTGTGATGCCTTGCAGATATTTGCTGAATTATTCAGCTAGGAATGTAACAACACGGTATAGACTAGAGTGAATGATTCATATCAGTATAGCTAGACGAATTGCTGTAACTTTTCAGTCGTTCACGTTACTGACATTTTCTCATTAAAATTTCGTTAGTAATGACTATCGATGGAAGCGTATATGAACAAGAAATTCGTAAGATGAATTATTAACTATGCTAATTTTTAATATCAGAAAAATGAAAAATCGCGATGTAGTTTCAAATTCGCGCCATTATCGACACTATATTTAGAGGTTTCATCACATAATTGGTGATGATTAAGAATACATATATTCCTTGTGGTACATGTGTCTTCCCGCGGCCCCGCCGTCCTTAAAAAGTTCGTAACTTTTTTTGCCAATTCGTTCACACATGGAAGACTCGAATCTAACCGAGCATTACCGACTCACATATTCGTGAACATCTGTTTTCATTGAATGTCGTCGAGTGGAAAATGATCCCCCATAGTCCTCGCTTCGCTGTACTCTTTTTTTTTTCTCGCCCACCCTCCCATCTGCAAGTTTATTTAATAATAATTCCGATTATTTGATAGAAGTCGAGTTGTCCGAAGTCACGGTGAAATGGTCTCGGGTGCCATCTTGAGATGGAAACGTCACAGGAAACAACAGGTTGCTAACGAGCCACGTCATTCAGAGCCCTTCTACGGCCGGACATTGGGGTAATCAGTTAGGCTAGACGGTGAGGAGGGTAGCGTAAGAATAGATGGGGATAACAAAGGATAAACAATTAGTTTTGTACTGTCGAATATACCCCTCGGAACAATTAAGTGAAATAAATAATCAGTATGAAACAATAGCTGGTTTCTGAAGTAATTTTAATCTAAAAAAAAAGGATCGATTATTTCCGATTGAGATCAAAGACCGCGACTCGAGCTGATACCGGATGCCGA
Organism: Brachyptera risi; assembly: GCA_964007535.1. Taxonomy (NCBI): domain Eukaryota; kingdom Metazoa; phylum Arthropoda; class Insecta; order Plecoptera; family Taeniopterygidae; genus Brachyptera; species Brachyptera risi. Next base: position 6,277,775 of record OZ023330.1, on the reverse strand, counting down.
ATTGTTATCAGTATATAAAGAGAGCAATGCCCATTTTCGAGAACATTTCTTTAATCGTCATTTTTTTATGAATGTGACATTATATATAAATTACTAACTTGATATTAAATCACAGACAAGAATAACATCATGCGTGCTTTTCCCTATCTATACAGTGTCTTCATGTATCAGTCTATGAAGGAAGTTCATGTGGTGTCCCGACGTGGCTGTTGGCGAGTGTTGGTGATCGCCAACACTCTTGAAATGCTTTGCGATATATTTCCTACAGGAGACTATGGCCGGTCCCGATCGTAGACCACGTGTGAACCCACCAAAAAAAAAAATATATATATATATATATATATGTATATATATATGTATATATATATATATATATATATATATATATATATATATATATATATATATATATATATATATATATATATATATGCTTAGCAATCAATGACTTCTCTCGGCTGCTAGCCAATAGACTAATGTGACGATCCATTGTCTTTTCAGAGTTGGGAACTTCTTATCTTGTCGAAACTCCAGTGGAACGTGACGGCAGTGACAGGGTTCGATTACGTCGACCACGTGCTGGAGAGAGTGCAGTGGTCGCGAGAAAATCTCAACATACGACGCCACGCGCACACGCTCGTCGCGCTCTGCTATGTCGGTGAGTACTGAGTACACTTTTAATTCCTCACTTGACTCTCCAGTAATCGCTTTCTCTTGGTCTGTCCACTCTTTCCTTCATTCGAATTTTCTCACGACCTCTCAAACATCTTTCTTCTCATTCTCACCCTCTCTTTTTTTTTTGTAGGCCCATTGGGTTGTGACGCCAATAGATCGTAGTCATCAGTAGATGCCTAAGATCTATTGGCGTCGGTGGATAATGAATGAGATGATGGGATGATGATATGAAAGGTTATTTTATTAAGTGTTGATATTGGATGGTGGGAAGGAGTAGGTCGTGGCCTGTTGTTGAGGAACCTCCCAGCATCAACCTGAACGACAAAGGAAACCACACAAAAAAAACCTGTCAGGATGGTTTACCATGGCGGGAATCGAACCCCGGTCTCCCTAATGACGGTGCAGTGTGTTACCACTCGGCCACGCGTCTCGGTAGTGCACTTTTAATTCCTCACTTGACTCTCCAGTAATCTCTTTCTCTTGGTCTGTCCACTCTTTCCTTCGCTCGAATTTTCTTACCACCTCTCAAACATCTTTCTTCTCATTCTCATCCTCTCTTTTGCATATGTCCATACCAGCCAATCTTAATGCGTTCTTTTTCCATTCTGAAGGATAGTCTCTCCCGAGGGGTTAACAACTCGCAAATTTGGTGTACACCTGATTTCAGGTTTCAAAATTTCAGGTGGTGATTTCAGGGATTTCAAGAGATTTCAGGGATTTCAAGGGGATTTCATGGCAAGTGTAGGCCTACACCGGATTTCAGGAGTTGTTAACCCCTCTGTGTCTCCACTCCAACTTCATCCCTTATCTTGCTACATCTCAGTCTTTTCATCACTGATACTCCAAATAGCTCATTCGCTTCACAAATTTCATTTCCACTCTCTAGATTCAATTTTCCCAAAACAATTATGAAGTAAATATAAGTTCTCTATAGGCCTATATAGTGTCTTGACAAGATTACTCTTCTGCGAAAGACGTGCGTACCTATGTCCCGAAAGAAGGAACCATCCAAGTGACCCCTTGCCCTCTATTTGAATGTCTGTAATATCACAAGAGTGAGACATCTCTCGGGGGGTTTCAACCCCCCTCACCCCCTCCCATACTTTATGGCCATCGAACTTCTCCCCCTACATTATGTATGACAGTGTAATAATTGATAACCGATAAGGTATGACAATGTTCGTCTTGGAAAGCGATATCTGAAAGCTGTGTACTGTTACCATTGTCAACTGAAACGATGGCGACGATGAAGTCATAGTTGTCACAGGATGTTTGCTAAATATTGAAACCTTCCATCCATCCAATGAACACACCGGCATGCTTTTGTGAATTATTATATTGTTGGTAGTGATCAAGGACGTAATAGAGCAACGAACTGGGTAAACTGACGTGTGATATGCGGGCTTGGTTGGGATCTTTGACAAATAGGGATTAATTAAAGGTAAACTTGATGGCCTCTATACATAAAGTAGACGCAGATGTCATTACACTTTACTGTCATTAGTTTTCATGTTCGCTTACATTGTTGCCTTGGTTTTTTTTTGTCATTTCCATTTTATCTTATGCTTCTGGGCGTCAAATATGTATTTTTTTTTCAGACCCCCATTCTCGGTTTAAACAGAAAAGCTTCCAATCTTGATCATACTTTGTTTTTATATGCCTACTTCATTAAATATTGAATATTAAATACCTAAAGAACTACCTAAATTATAGTTGAGCTAGGCCCAATATTCTTATTCTGCGTGAATTTCAGAGGAACAATAACAAAGATAATTGACGAGCCATCAAATAATTAACATAAGGAGACCAGATCACGTGCATTACATACGAGGTATATTTGTGTGTGAGAGAGAAATAAAAAAGCTTTTCCCACCCCTAACCGAAGGACGTAATTCTCATTTCGCGTCATGATTATTATGTATAGGCCATAGGGATGTTTTTTCTTCATCAAAAAAAAAATATGTGGAAGTAATCCAACCGAATCCTTTTGCATCTCTCTCGGGTATACCCTCTACCGGAGCATTGTACCATTTGTACGATCGCATCATATACTCTTATTTTCTACAACTAAGAATGTTCAACATCGGGCTTGAAAACTACGATTAGTTGTGAACCTAATGACCTAGAAAGGGTATTGACCAGTCCCCGATATACGCCGTCGTGCGTCGTACCCGCAATGCCTTCAGTTTGGACAAAGAAAACGATGTAAAGTGTGTACGTTGTTTCCGCCAACATATACGGGTCAGGTGCAAGGATATTATATGGGGTAAACGAACGTACAACACGTTCGAAATGTTCGTTTTGTCATAATGACCATAATCGAATAGCCATATTCCCGGTGTGTTTCCCGAGCCAATGACCTGTATCCCGGACTTTCGCAGAAGGCGTTAGTGATCTGGAAAAAAATGAAATGAAAAAATATATAAACCCCTTCGCGGTGCCTTTTCTCCTTACTGTTCATGCTCGTTTTCTATTTTGATTATAAATCAGTGTGCAAGTATCCTTATAAATACAGAAAACTATCAATATCGATCTATTATTCTTCAACATTAATTATGTTCATTCTGTACCATGATTGTTATGAATTCATTAATCCCAAAGAATTTGAATGGTGACATTTTGAATGTAAAAGGATAGAATTTTTATTCTCATGTAGGGAACGCTATATGTATAAGTACTTACCCAATATTGGGGTCACACACAGACGTCGATTTACGGCGTCTCGACGTCGTGCCCAGAGCCAATTCGTTCTCTCAGCTAGCGAAACTGCTAAAGGCATGCACTTTCGCGCGCTATTTGCTGCTCTTGGGGTGGCCGTACATATATATATATACAACCATGTAGTCCACATAAATTTACATTAGAATTGAAATATGCACCCCAAACTGTGGACAATAGATTCGGATAGCCCTATCAGATGATACATCTTTTCACTGACAATACATATCAAATGTTTCTGATTCCTATATAGCCTCTGGTGTAAATGTAAATCAAATGTATCGTATATGAAATGAGTTGAATTAACATTGGTCTGCACAACATCATCATTTTTTGTCTCAAAATTACCCATTACCTGGCATGTGTATATTTGTCGTAATAGGCCTAGATGTTTTTTGTCTTATAGTAGTTCGTATCCATGGCATAAAGAAAAAATACATATAATATGTATATATATAAATATATATATATATATATATATATATATATATATATATATATATATATATATATATATATAGTAACTAGAATCTTAATTCGCACCCTTCTTTTAATTGATCACGGTTAGGCCGAAATCTGAATATTTAGCCACCGATCTGTATGATTAGGCATGGTCATGGTTCGCTTTATATGTAGTACATATTTATATATATATATATATATATATATATATATATATATATATATATATATATATATATATATATATATATATATAATTTAGTAAATAATTGCTTGGCGTGATTATGATTGTTTCTTGATCTCAAGTTCCAACTTCATAGAACTGAACTCACGTGTGTAGCAAGAAAGGCTAATCATCCAATACTTGATAATCACGTTATGATAATAGTACTTCCGGTTTCATCAACTGAATGTTAATCCTTGATGATACATCTAGCATTAGTTCTTATTATGAAGATTTCTGTCAAATCGATCACGTTGTTTCGGCACGTTCCAGGAATTTTTGTAAGTGAAGGGTGGAGGGGGGGGGGGGGGATCTCGTGTGTTTGTTCAGGTTAATCTAGGCATATACCCTTGAAAATCGTGATCCAAATCAAGATATCATTGCGCCGTAGAGCGATTATATTCGACGAGATAAATACATGCAATATAATTGATGTTCTATCTCGATTAGATTTTTTTTTTTCGAAAAGTGTAAATAATGAATGATACTATCGCATCAAAGTGGTAGTTGGGCATAATTTGATAGGGCCTATATCGTAAATGGGTAATTAAGGGTAACAAACAGTATACACGAGTATAGGAATAGTCCTACTGCAGGTGGTTACAGTGAAGTGAAATTATATTTTTTCTATTCATGTATCAGTCATAATTTGGGTTGAATTGTGTGAATTGTCTCATGTCGTGGCTGTTGTTTTACAAAGACCTGCAGCCTCGAGCCTTCTGCGGCTCCTAATTTAGATAAATCATTATCAATAATTAATTGTATTATTCAAATGTGAAGAATATTTCAATGGGTGATACCAATGTGACCAGCTGCATGCATTACGTATAAACTATATGAAGATGCAAGTATATGAAATGAATGTAGGTAACTCAATATCTTGAAAAAAAAAATCAATTGATATAAATGATTGATACAAACGGATGAAAGTAATATTATCATCTCACAAAGTGTTGAATTTTAAGAAGTATAAATAAATGCGATGAGTTTTGATGAAGCATATAGAACTAAATCTTGAGTGTTTCAATATTATTATCAGTGAATAGTAAAATAATTATTAGTTTTTCAGTTCCATTATTCCATATATACCTACTTCATTTAATTAACGAACTTTGGCATTAATTTGTATTAATTTCTCTGTGCAAAAGGTATACGCTTCGGCAATGT
>OZ023330.1:6237530-6267530 GCA_964007535.1 Brachyptera risi | reverse complement strand
CAATTTTTTATACTAAGCCAATCAAGATAAGCTATGCCAAGATAGAAATCTGCATATTCTTTTAAAAAATATATGAGATGCGTTATTATTAGTCAAGTATGCGTTCGCATTGTCAAACTAGACGTAACACATAGGCCTATAAGTGTTTCAATTGTTGAATTTTGCGAATTCATAACCAACTTTCTTGAATCACTGCTTACAATCTCACTATTAAATATATGTTCTTGAATAATATAATTTTTTTTTCACAAATTATACAATTACCGACCGGCACAGTAGCTGAGTGGTTAGCTCACTTGCTTCGTGTGATCCGGGAGGTGAAGGGACATATCGCACCCGGTTCGATCCCCGCCACCGTCCATCTTTACAGGGGTTTTTCGTGGTTTCCCTCTGTAGCCTAGGCTAATGCCGGGATGGTTGCCACAATATGGGCCACGACCGCTTCCTTCCCACTATCCTTCCCACTACCCATAAAAACCTTCATCTCATCATCCCATCATCTCATTAATCATTCATCCGACGCCAATAGATCTTAGTTATCATTACAGTGCGTCGTTAAAACCCAATATAAAAAAAAATACATTTACCGTACATTACATAAACTGATGTGAGCTGCGAATCCGAATCTTGAAAGAAAAAAAACTCGTTTTAAATCACCAAGGTGGGTAATTTCGTGAACGTTTCTCTGACGGGCAGGTGATGGAAGTCTTGATGACGCCGAACCACGTGGTGTTCGTAAGATACCAGCTCTTTAAACTCGGTATAGGTGAATAGAGCAAGGCCTTCTATGTCTTCGGGCTGTTCTTGAAGACGCTGTGAGAGAGAGAGGTGTAAGCGTGCCGAGAACGTGTGGCGTGGGGACGAGTGGCAGGTGCCAACTCGAATGGCGTTGCGCTGTCTTCAAAGATCTTACTGTATCGAAGATGAAAGTTTCATTGTATATATATATATATACCGTTATTATGCTGTGCCGACTTGGCAAGTCCTGCAGGGTCCGTGGACTGATTTATAAAAGTTTTGTGCATCGTTTGTAATAGATATCCCGCTTCATCTGCTGGGGTGATATTGTAGCTAGAATTTAGAATACTTTAATGAATTTCATTGTTGATTTACTTTTCCAAGTTGTTCACGTTTATGACTCTTATTATATTAATCAAATAAAGTGTTGGTACTTGTGACACGACACGTTATAATCGTACAATATATATATATATATATATATATATATATATATATACACACGACTATTTTTATATTCCAACATGTATTTACTATTCGTTATTTTTTTTCGTTTATTCAACTATTATTCGTTGAAATGACATTCCTATTTTATCATAACAATTATCCTACAGTATTTGTTTCATCTTATCACAAGTAACTTTGAGTACGACACACCTTGGTATTGTATATTGTAACAATGTCTAGTGAAATAGCATAGTCGTTTTCATTTCTACCACTTTCCATCGAGTAAGTACAACCGATCCAAAATTAAATTGTAATGGCTTATATTTTTGCATTGTAGAACTAATTTAGCAAACGTGAAAAGTGCGTATAAGGCACATATTTTAAAATAAGGCCTTCCTTTACTTATCGCCATGTGTCGTAACAATTATTTCTTTCTCTTCTATAAATGTTTTCTACAGAAACGTATTCACCGACGAAAGCACCGTATACATGCACATCGGTTTTTGCCTGACTAGAATAAGTTATGAGATGTTTTCGTTTTCCTCCAGTACTCAATTTCATTTGACTTCCCTTTCCCCGAGTGGTTTTTATCAACGGTTTATCGTTGTTTAAACTGACCATTGCAATGGCCAGTTATGATTTACAGTGCCGTTAGGCATGTATAACGCGAGTTTGATTCTCGTGGACAGCCTATTTGTAACCATTTCTCATAAAAGGCCCTCAAATCTTGCCCAGACCCATAGACAAATAATATGTACAATAAATAATAAGGAATATTTATTAGACTATAAGAAGTATAGGGGAACCGGTCCGAAGCTGCACAAGAAGGCATAATGTTTTTGTGCGAGAGGCCGTAAGGTCATGTGACCTCTTGCGGTGCTGCAGTTTCGTCTAGTCAAAGCTCCTCAATCCCCGGTTGTGATAAATCTTTTAAAAGTATTCTCACACTCCCAAGAAAATGCTCAAAGATTGATATTCACCATAGATCTTTCTCGGTGGTGCAAACTCACCCTCTTCCCCACCTCTCTCTCACTCTCTGTCTCTCTCACTCTTTCGCTGTCGAGCTATTCTACTAAAACCGCCCCAGGTCCCTGTCTATTGTATTGACCCCCAATTCAATATATGAACGCTTACACATAAGCCTCATACGCAACAATACAGTTATGGCAGGGGTAGGGGGTGCTTCTCGTTTCAGTGCCATACTATGCCTATATAAAGAGTTCAGGTTTTTGCAGCTCACTAGTCTAGTCCTGTTCGAGGTAGCACACCTGGCATTTTTTCATTATACATATTACGTTGAATGGTTTTTCTAAAGGTTGGCAATTGCGTGAGGTGAGGAGGGGTAGAGTTGTCTTGGCTCGTGCCAGTAGAATATCAAAGACGTTGAGAGAGGGTGGGTTGATGCCAGGTTATGTCGTCGGCGTCCGTTTCCTTCGGTACATTTTACAGTTACAATTTACAACTGCTAAAATGGTAAATACCAACCAACCTATATGCTGAATTGTTAAATTGTTGTTAATTGTTTTTTGCCTATCGAGAACAAATATAACGTGATATTTTTTATGTAGGCCTATCTGTTGTTCTTATCCTTGCTCAATTTTTACAGAAATATCGATAGTGACATGTTTAAACCGGAATTATTGAAAATAAGCAGGACCATAAGCTGAAGCAGTTTCTTACACGATTGACTTGTCTTGACGCAGCCATCGATTCTTTCCAAGACTCTTGGAATCAAAATTTTATGAAAAAAATCGTAACTTGAAATTTATTTCTAAAGAAATATTCCCCCGCGGAGTCTATTTTCCTCGTCAGGTCTTCCGTAACTAATTATTCGATCAGCTCGATTGATCCAAGTCGTACCCCCCCCCCGTCCTCCCTTCGCTCACCCATATCTTTCAATGCTTTGTGTGTACCCTTCCCCCTCTGATCTTTGTACCCGCGCAGTTTGAATGACGTCTGAAGCACCCACCCTCTCCCTCTAAGTCAGTCGAACATTAACGGTGCTCCTTCAGACGTTGCCCCCCCCCCCTTCCCCTCCCACAACTCTGTACTGGATACGCGTGCCGGGGTCGCGTGTGCTGAAGACGCGCCGCTATCGCGCCGTTGATCCGACCAACGACTTCCTTCCTTTCGTCTTGCTCCCTCTTCATCGACAACCTTCTCCTCCACGTCTTGTACACCTACACACCTACCATCTGGTGTGCACCATCAGGCATCATTTCAAGAACTCGTTAACGGCAATCGTACACATCGAAGATATTACCAATTCAAATTCGACTTTGAACTTGGAATTAGTGATTGTGATAAGGTAATTATAGGGTAAAAATACGTTCACTTTTCATAAATGTTTTATTAATACACGTTTATGACTTGAGCCTATTTAAAACATTACCGTGTAGGCCTATATATAGTACATGGTCTAGTAATTAATTATTTGCCTCTACTAACCTGATGAAATATATGGATCAGTTGGATTATTTAATAGACATCTTTTAACAGCATATGGTCAAAATTAGTCACGTATCTTGATCAATGTTTGAATCTACACACTTCTTCCAAAGTCGACAGTAAAAGTAAAAGGTGGCTCAGCCCAACAAAGTTGATTGTGAAAAGATTTTGAAAAAATGACAATAAATGTTGCACGGTGAATTGGTTTCATCTCATTTGTGAGTCGTTCTTTCTCATGGAGATTTTAATATATTATATAAACGATGTCATTGGTGTTACAACTCGCTCGTCCGACAACGAAACGTGTAGCGTTTTCCTGTATAGATTTTGTTTTCAAATGCACACATCAAACTCTCTTGAGAGTCGAGAGCGGAAATGCAATGCAGATGAAGTCACACATATATACCCATTGTAATTGTTTACATCTGAATGGAAAGCGCACATTTTGTCTTCAATCGTTAAAAACGATCTCTTTTGTATTCGATCTTAAGGGAGGGTAATCATCATAATATTGGGGAAGGTTCTTGTAATATTCTTTTCATCGTGTTTATTTTCTGAGCATTTTTTTCCTTTCACATTCACCAATTGTCTCCAAAGGTTAAGAAACCCTTCGTTGAGTAAATTGAAAAGTGTATCGACGAATATAGCTGCATGAGAGTACGTGTATGCAATGTCTGCGCATCAGTGTATTCAAGTATATTAGTAAAGCCCATTTATTCTCTGGTGTCAAACCTTTTATCGACACATGGTTAAGTAAGTATATGGCTTCAAATTCAATATATCAAAAATCAGATTTATGTTCAAACCGATACGCATATGCAGACATAAAAGATTATTTATATGACGAAACCCTGCATGCTCTACATATAAGCCCTACAAGCTCTCTCTCTCTCTCTCTCTCTGTCTCTCTCTTTATACATATATGTATGTGTTCTTTGCATCCCCTTACAAAGTAATTGATTCAGTCGCAGATAACGATCCATCGTTTTAATGTCCTAATAAAGAAATCATCCTTTGATCATATTTGTATTGTAACAATAAATATAAATATATATTATATAATATAAAATATAAATGTACACTATAAATGTTTATACGAACCAAAATGATTTCCTTGGAATCTTGATTTAATTTCTTATTTGTAACCCACATGTTATTGGTGATATGCTGGATGAGTGGATGTGAAAACGGCTATGCCGAATAATCCCTGCAGGATAATTTCGCCAGTGATACAGTTCTTACAACAACAGTAGTAATGATAAAGTTAATAATAATCTCATACAATTTCGTTAACTGCAAGATGCGTTGCATAATTCTAAAAGTGCATCGTGTTCCGATTGCCCATTATAGCCATGCACTGTGAACAATGTCATACAAACCAATACCTGTCCAATCCCATTCAGTACATCGTGTAATTTGTAACTCATTGAAGTAGGCCTACATTCAGTGCTACTTATCCCCGAACGAGTTTGATGTAGGCCTACATGCATGTCTTGGAAAACTTCAATCGCATCTCATATTTGTCCAAGAATATATATATATATATATATATATACCGTATATATATATATATATATATATATATATATATATATATATATATATATATATATATATATATATATACACATACATACATACATACATACATACATACATACATACATACATACATACATATATACATACATACATACATACATACATATATATATATATATATATATATATATATATATATATATATATATATATATATATATATATATATATATATATATATATATATATATATATATATACTATAGTACTCTTTAGAAACCGCTTTTTATTGAAATATGGCCGTGTAGACCGAACCTCGCACTTTGTCCCATTCCCTCGACGTTTCGAGTAGATTGCAGATTTAGCTCATGATTTAATCGCATGATTTAGCTCTAGACAGTTGTCTCTAAGAAGATGAGTGCCATCTTTATAATATCTTTATTAATAGTAATAGTAGTAATAGTAGTAGGCCTATAAGCAGCTTGATCCCCACGAGAACCGTAATATCACATTTTATATATATTTATTTATTTTATTTAAATTCAAATTTTTTTCAAATTTTTTTTTTTTTACAATCAATTCATTTTTTATTTTATTTTATTGGGTCTTGATGCATTATAATGATAACTCAGATATATTGGCGTCAGATGAATGATTAATTGGATGAAGAGATGAAGGTTTCTTAGGTAATATGGGAAGAATAGTGGGAAGGAAGCGGTCGTGGCCTATACTGTAAGAACCATCCCTGCATTACACTAGACTTCAGAGGAAAACCACGAAAAACGCTGTAAAGATGGACGGTGGCGGGGATCGAACCAGTTACGATATTCCCCTTCACCTCCCGGATCACATGCAGCGAGCGCGTTAACCACTACGCTGCATGTGCCGGTAATATCACATGTCCTCGAATACCTATAGGAAATGACATGTATGTATATATATATATATATATATATATATATATATATATATACATATATATATACATATATATCTATATCTATATATATCTATATATATATATATATATATATATATATATATATATATATATATATATATATGTACATATATATATATATATTTATATGTATAGATATATATATATATATATATATATATATATATATATATATATATATATATATATATGTATATATATATATATATATATATATATATATATATATATATAGACATATATATATATATATATATATATATATATATATATACATATATATATATATATATATATATATATATATATATATATACATATATATATATATATATATGGACATATATATATATATATATATATATATATATATATATATATATATATATATATATATATTTATATATATATATATATATATATATATATATATTTATATATATATATATATATATATATTTATATATATATATATATATATATATATATATATATATATATAAATATATATATATATATATATATCTATACATATATATATATATATATATATATATATATATATATATATATATATATATATATATATATATATATATATATATATATATATATATATATATATATATATATATATATATATATATATATATATATATATATATATATATATAAATAGAAAGAGAGATATAAATAAATGAATATGTATTGGACCCCTTACAGTGCACTGTGATCATCGTACAGACTTCGTCTCAATGAGGGAAATAAACAGCTTAGACGAAAAATAATGCAACGTCTCGTACGTTATTCTTATATCCAAAGGACAATACATTCTTACGCAGCTGTGCTCTCCTTATCCTTGTATATATCCATCTTCCCTCTCTCTTCCACCCGTGTAAATCTCATTACATTCATCGCTTACGCCACCTTTTATCATGGTCGTGTCCCCCTCTCCCCTTTCCCACTCCCATTCACCCCACCCCCCTTTATTTTGCCTATATACCTATACTTCTATCGCTACTTTCTTGAACTTTACCCCTTGTTCTTTTCAATAGCGGCACAAATCCACCGAACCGTAAGGAAAATTAAAAAGTGGCTCTGCGCAAAATTATTCTATTGAATTTGGTTACGAAACGAGTCTATTGAGAAAAAGAAATGTGTGGAGAAGATCGCGTGTACAGAAGTCCACTGAGTAGTCCCGGGGCATTAAGAGTTTTGATAACCTAGGTCCAAAAGACTTTTCGTCAAAGCCATGCAGGCATGTTGTATAGATGGTACGGTTATCAAGTAGTCGAAGAAATCGACCCCATTCGATTTTATATTAACGCACAACTACTTATATCAGGACTGAGATAACAATGCAAACTTGTTGTGTCGCCCGCCATGCGTAAATCGCTTGTATTACTTGTAGAACGAGTCATTAAAATTAAATATCATCGTTTTGTGTATAGGTATTTATAATTCGATAATGGTGAAGCAGACCTAAGTAACTTTAATTGGGCAAGGAGCCCATTATTACTGAAGAATCGGATCAATTAAATTTTGCTTTATATTAATTTAAAGTGGTTTCTCTTTCTCTCCCTTCCACATATACAAATAGGCCCAATTTGTGTGTGCGTATATGTAGGCTCATATTAATATATTGTATATTTATATTATATATATATATATATATATATATATATATATATATATATATATATATATATATATTTGAATATAATAAATATTTCCGGGTGAAACCGTATATATTATAAATAAATGTATTCATTTATGGAAACCTTCCATTTTGAACCTTTTTAATAAATTTTGTAAACCTTACATATAGGCTATATTTATTCATTATGTAGAAGGGAGATTTCCATCAATACATTTATTTTTAATATGTGCGTTTTCACCCTGAAATATTCATTATATTCAAATATATATATATATATATATATATATATATATATATATATATCGTATATATATATATATATCGTAAATATATATATATATATCAACATTTCGTTCACACATTTATGTATATATATATATATATATATATATATATATATATATATATATATATATATATATATATATATATATATATATATATGCATACATTTAGTTATTTAGTTATATATGTATACTCCCAACAATTTAAATTGTTTGAATTTTCAAATGAATTCAAAGGAATGAATGTTGAGTATAGCTTTATGGAGCTCACCATGAAACCATTACAATTATTGTATAAAATACATGTGTGTTTGTATATACTTTCCCCTAATTACCCATAATATTATTAGTTCAACTATTTATCTCGAGCTCCATATTTAGTTCTCAATAATCAAATGCAGCAAAAGTGTCCGAATACAATCCATAAGTGGTGTAAATGCCACTGACGGCACGTGCCACTGTTTTACTAGACGCCGTAAATATAAATACTTATTACTTCTTATGAAGGTATGTGTGTTTCATATACGCACCCCATATGTCGTGTGTTTGGACGGGGCTCGTTTTTTTGTGTCGTTGAATTACCGTAGTTATGGTTGTGTCGAGGAACGAGGGCATGCAGTGTTATCTCTGGCATCGCATCTACCCCCGTTCGGTTAATTAATGCCGGTAATAATGATAATACTTGTGGAAAAGTTCACTCTGTTCGGTTGTATGCTGGGTTTGAAGTAGTGACATATGTTTGAGCAAGGTGCGCGGGGAAAAAGAAGTTGGGAATACGGTAAAATTTAAATGAACCACATTTTATAATAAGACTTGCATAAGACTTGCAGGCTTTTATAGTTTTACAGATTTTGATCGAAATATGTTTGAAGACGGTTTTACTATGTTTAAATTAGTTTGCTATAATCATACCCAATGAGGTTTTTTGTTATCAATTTTTTATCAATTAGGTCTGTATAAGAGACTGATACGACTGTTATTTGATTTTATTCGTTTTGTCTGACGAATTGTTCGAAAATAATGCATATAGGTTCGTCACTTTAGAAAATTCTTTGTCCGATAATATATAGACTGAACAGGAAAATGGAAATATAGTCCAGAGCTTATGGAAAATTATAATTTTCTAACACAATGTGGAGCGTTTTTCTTTTATTGTGAATATTATATTTTCAAGATGACAGCAGAAAAAAGAACCCTAAATTTTCCACCTTTACTTTACTTACGTAATGGTATGCATTGTTCTTTTTTTACCATTTAAATGTTGATATCCACTGTTCCACCTGACCTAATTAGTACACAAGCTTTCGTGCACCAAATGTTGCTCTAGAGAAAGGCCGTTACAGTTAAATTACACTCCGTCTGTTAGTATAAGCTAGCTTATAGATAAGAGAGAGATATACAGGAGTTGAGAAAATATAGGCTAATTTCTGTGGGTGGAATATAGGAAAGGGGTTATAGAGACACCTGTTCTAATTACAGTTCCAGCAACAAGTATAGGCCCCGAGCTCCAAGTACAGTCCAAGTTTTTATGGACACAATGTCAGGAAAAATGGAATTAGTTTATTTATTGTCATTATTATTTGCTTAACGACCCCACCAAACAACAAGGTTATTTGGGGATACATATGAGATACATATTTTTACATACAAAAATATATGTACCTTTCGCGGGTTTCTATCGCAGAGCGTTGGCTGTATAGCCAACAAGGCATTTCACTTGCGAGATATGAGTAAAAAGTCGAGTTTTGTGTTTTTCTGCAACGGCTAAACGATTGACTAAATTAACGGGATGATACGAAAATTTCAAAGTGATAGTTACTTTGAAATGTTCAAAGAATGGACATTTTTGGAAGAAATGATTTTGCATTTTTTTGCAGTCCCGAACTCATTGTTCTCAAATATGTTGGAACCGATTTTGCCCGGGGAAAACTCGGGTTATATATATATACATATATATATATATATATATATATATATATATATATATATATATATATATATATATATATATATATATATATATATATATATATACATATATATATATATATATATATATATATATATATATATATATATGTATATATATATTTGTATATATTTATATATTTATATATATATATATATATATATATATATATATATATATATATAATTAAATATATAAATATATATATATATATATATATATATATATATATATATATATATATGTATATATATATTTGTATATATATATATATATATTTATATATTTATATATATATATATATATATATATATATAATTATATATATATATATATATATATATATATATATATATATATATATATATATATATATATATATATATATATATATATATATATATATATATATATATGGGAAGTTTGGAGCTTGATTTGGAGGTCACTAAAAATATCATCCCAACGAACATATCCCAATGAGTGAAATGTAGTTTTTATATTATAGCTATTTATATGCCACTGAATGAATATTAGGGCGCCACGTTCATTCACTCAAACGAAAATATGAATCATTTCATTATTACATGTAGCCTATGCAATAAGAATATATAATATCACATGAACAATCGACATTCGTCTAATTAGTAATTAGATGCTGGCAAATATCTAATATAATAAATACTCACACAGTTAGTACATTCACAGTCTTACCAAGTTTATAATCATTGATATGTCTTTTGATCATTGATCTATTCTTCTTTTTTTTAACCGTCGAGTAGTGATATACAACTTCAATATAAATGTTTAGCTACATTAGTGGTTTCGATGCAGGTACGTGATGGTTATAACATTCGCTTTTGATGACTTTTCATTGTCTAAACGTCGATTCTGATGAGTCCACATAATTGAATGTACAGGCGGTAAATGACCTCGCTGTCGATGCGCCTCAAAACCCCAATATTCTTTCAATTGAATGTACTACACCATATTATGAAACGATTATTCATAGAGCACCAATATTCTAGGTTGGTTAATAACGAAGTCTTAAACAATGAAGTTTTCACAATTTTTACTCAATCGAAAATAATATAACATTTGATTTTAATCTCTGACATTGTGTCTAAACTTTGTATAGGTATTTCCTACTTTGAGATTCATTATAAGATAAAGTAATGGTATAAAAGTTAATGAAAACACTAATTTCATTCTAAGAAAGACAAAGGCTGGTGCAAAATGGTGGATACGGATGGAAATAGCTTTATTATATTAAAAAATGTGTTCATTGAGGTTCATAATTGAGCCAATTCTATCAAGTGACATGGAAAATGTTTATTATATCTTTCACTTGTAAACACCATTCATAATAAACGCAGGTGGAACTGGAAACCTTATATAAAATACGAAAAGTAATTTTAATTTCTCCAAATCGAAAAGATGACATATTGAACTGTGCACACACACACACACACACACACACACAAGCAGATGAAAATGGTTGATTTATATTTCGTTCTTTCGGGTTACTACAAAAATTAATTTCATTTACATAGATTATATTCTTTTGAAATCTAACACAAATATCTTGACCCTTCATACGAGAATGAACAGGATATCAATTCACAGTTTCTGATGGAAACCCAACTCATTATTTCCAACAAAGGCATGAGTTGTTTTTTCGCTAAATAATTGGCAACTGTAAAACTGTTCAAGCTGCGTCGGACTGGATCATTAGCAAGTATCGCCAAGATGGGTCACATTTGATCAATGGGCTGAAAATGGTGACAACTTGTCCATTTCATTAGCAATTTGAGAACGTGTCTGACAAAGTATGATCATTTAATTTCTCGGACAAGGAAGTGGAAAGCGTATTTTTGAGAAATGGTTATGTCGTCGATTAATAATCCGATCTCTAGATGGTTAACTGTTGCCCAACCAATGTGATATTTTACAGTCTGCAACGAAATAAACAAGATTTCTTCCAACAACCATCTCCACGCCAACTGGGATATCATATTAGCATAGAAAAATCTTCAATTTCATTAAGTATGGTCATCAATTGGTGTTACAGTCAGAGAATATCTGCAATAAGATTTGCATTTTATACTATAATTGGCCGAGACAAAACATGAGTGACATTTGTTATAGGCTTACAAGTACCAGATACGCAGGTGAAACAAAAATATAATTCACTAAAAATATTGCAAAGTCTAAAATAATCCTTTTCTTTAATTGGCAGATTTATACATCCAAGTATAATTTTGATCTGTGTCAGGACGCTAAGAATGACCCCTGAACGCATGCGCACACTCGAGTTCTATGCGAGATCATGTTGCTTCTCACCTGTAATGGTTCCGGCCCGGTGTAACGTCTACCAATAAATATTAATCAAGGCAATAATAATCAGGCATATTATCTGAGGTGTTTGTGCATTTTATTGGTGACGTTTTGACCTCTCGATTGTTCGGAAGGTAAATCAAATTGGTGTACGCAATTCCGGTCTGTATACATCGTGCACGTCTTCACGCTCTCGTGGGCATGCATCTGCTGGGCGCACATTGACGATAATTAATCAAGTGATATATTTTATATTGGTACGAGTGGTTCTTAAATCAACAATGTAGTCAATAACAGTTCATTCGTGCTTCCGTCATAATATTGCGTACCGGTATATATACCTATTTTATAATATACTGTTTTCAATTTTTATCGTTTTAATATCACTTCACCGAGTTATTGCCATGCTAGCTTTCTGCTGACAACATAGTTCATGTGCTGTATACTTTATACTATTTATTTCGTATATAATTGGAAGTAAATTTATTATGTGATTTTCTAGTTGATATTATCAATTGAATATGCTCTATTAATACATTACAGACATTGCGTATTATCAAATCTATATACAGTATAGGCCTACATACTAATGGCATTTCAAAGGGAATTTTACTTTTTTCGCTTTTCCTTTTCGATGATTCTTGCTTCTTTATTTAATAAGTCGATGTATTTTTACTGCATTGCGAGTAAAATGTGTGTGTGTGCCCTTGGCTGTAATATAAAACACCACATAACACCAAGTGATGCATGCACATCACATTTCTGACAGCCGCAACCAAGACCTCGTTGTGATTAAATCAAAGCAGTGCTCGAGACGCCCCTTCGTACCAGACATCGAATTCAATAATGGCATTGCACTGACATTGTCACCTTTCTGTGGAGATCGAAGTGGTTGTGCGAGTGCTGGTAGTAACAATCGACCGTTTCCCCTATACAATAACACTATCGACAAAGAGTTTCGATCCAGCAACATACGTGATTCAAGTATGTTTTAGTTTGAATGTCTCGCTGAGTTTAACCTCAGACACTTTTGTTCGGATTGTCATTGAAATTCAGCGATAATAAATGGAAGTGGGAAGTCGGGCTGACCTCGCATATTCCGATTCCATAGAAATAGGTCAGTTTGTATGGATGGGAAAGTGTTATATATTATTATTTATTTGAACTAAATTGTGTTTTTTTTTTTTTTAAGAAAGAAAGAGAGAGAAGGCGTGTCTGTGCTGTATAAACCGGAAATAATATCTGAATCTCAAAGGAGGAAAATTATAGAGAGCATAGATGAAAATGCAAAGAAGGCGAGAAGGAAAGGGGTAGATTTCAATTTCGTTGTTGAACGTATTCAAAACTGTGACAATGAGCTTTCAGTTCATTTCACCCTCACGCAGACATTCCCGCATTAGGGACAACCATCAAAGTGTAATTTAATATAAAGATGTAATTGTTCTCATTTGTGGATGAAGAGTAGATTGAAAATATCGACAGATTCTTCTATTATTAACCATATTAAGCTAAAGAGAAAAAACAAGGTTTATCTAATGATAGGGTTACTGGGGCGAATTGAATTGCAGAGGAAGAAAGGTACCAAGAAGATTTCACACGGATTTAGGGAGAAGTCCATATGCAGTCTCTGTCTGCCCTATACATTTCTTACTGGGGATGAATTTCTTTCAGTTTGTGTAGTCCCATGACAAAAGCACTGCAATGTATTGTGACGTGATATAGCCTATACATACAAGGGAAAGGTAGACAGGAAGAAAAGGGTGTACAATTATGTAGTTGGGTATATACGATATTCACGGAGCACGAAGAAAAACTTACTAACGAAGTGGACACATTTTGTGTTGTTGTTAGTATTATTTTTCCACTTTTACTATTTTTTTTTGTGTGTGTGTGAAATGATTTCTATTCAGAATAATACATTCTTTGGTGAAAACCTGTCCCACATCCTCCGAGTCACCCTTATTATTATGCCAGGGAGTTCAAGGTGACGTTGGATCAAAACAAGTCTACGACGACTACTTATTTAGTGATATATTCTTATGCAAATTTTTGACATGCGCATGTCTACTACATTGCATATTACTTGGGTTTGTACCGAGATAGTATCGTATTTCGTGGATTCGAAATGAAAAAACATGTCTGGACATGGTCGTGGTCAGACTTGCCAGGTACTTCGATCTTCATTATAAGTGTCAATATGTTTCATTTGAAGTGTTGAACAAGGTTGGATTTTGTGAAAAATCATATTTTTGTTGAAACCTTTTGTACGATTCGAGCCATCAAAGTTTTAGCAATTAGAAGCACTATAACCTTACTTTCACAATTGTATTTCTATGAAAAGCATTCAACTAATCAAAAAAAAAAAAAAATAATAATTAAAAAGAGGGAAAAAATGAAAATTGCATTCGTTTAGATTATACCAGTGAAAATTAGGGTCTACATGAGATTCGTGTAACAAAAATTGTCACCCGTACTGCTTTATAGGTACGAAATAGATATATGTAATATCTCGAACCGCTCAAAAAGTTTTTGTTTCTGGTCATATAACACATCTTTATTAGCTATACCTCGCAGTAATATTTAGTGCATGAGTTTCGCTTGTCAATGTGATGGAGATGACAACTGAAAAGTGTACCGTGTCGATAATGATGGTACCATAACAGTATAAACACGACGAATCCTCCAAGATTCCACAAATATAATATATTCTAGCATACTTCAAATACCTTATTCCGTGCAGTCAGTCACCTTTATAGAAGATTTGAGCTACCGATATTTTTTAAATATACTGTAAATACTAATTCAGCACACAGGAGGAGACCGGGTTCGATCTCCGCCATGGCAGATCATCCTTACTGCAGGTTTTTCATGGATTGTTAAAGATTAAACTGACCTTTCAAATAGCCAATTTCTTCTTATCGGGTCTCATTCATCATTCATCGACGCAAATAGATCTAGTCAGTCATTTTAACAATGCATCGTTAAACCACAGTAGGCCTATAAATATAATACCCAAGTAAAGAGATTCAGATTCATACAGTAGATCATTTTATCATTTTATTTTTTATTTCCAACTTATTTTATTTATAACTATACCATCTCTCATCCATAGCCTCAATTAGGGAACAATGATTTTGTATCAAGTTTCGATGTTCGATCGAGTTTCGATGTTTCGAGTTGTATCTTCGATTTTAACATTTTCTCAACTATTATCCAATAGAGAAACCACGTGGCCGTAGTAAATCTTGTAGTAAACAAGCCTCGGCCATTTTTAAAGGTCCTAAACACTTTTTGTCTCACCATTCGTCTCAGCTACTTCCTGTGTGTATCTTTCGTCTTTGCCACTCTCTCTCACTCACGTGCAACCGTGTATACCTTCGTCTCTCTCGTTCTCTCCCTCACTCTCTATCTCGTGACCCTCCGGTCCAGGGGCAGGTGATGGTTTTGTGTCTCCCGTGCACATGGTCTTCAGGTAGTGAAAACACTCATGTGTCTATATCTACACACATGGCCGGGGGCAGGTAACTATAGCGGGAGAGTGCGTCAGCACAACGATTGCCACCGAAGGTTCAAACTTTGCATCAATCCTCACATAGGTTTTAGTTTTATCATGAAAATTTCACGACTTTCGCTGTGCACTGTATAATATCGAAACGTAACTGTCGATTCGATGTTTCGTACGTTTTCCTTGATCATGGTTGTACCCACCTTGTATGTTACCTTTTGGTATAGTATTGTTACACATTTTCTATAGACCCAGCTACGGTGTTACGCCGAAGTGTATGTTCGGTACCCTTCCGTAAAATCGGTTAAAATGTATACGACTTCCTTACGTGATCCAATTCTTTATATATAACTCGATGCTTAGTAAATATAGAGACCTTTAAATCTTTTATGGGTGTTGAGAGAAAAAAATATGTGGGATTTGAAGAAATGTAAAAGAGGGAAGAAAATGCTCTCTCTTGCGTCTCTTGTGAGAGGTGATTGTGTGCGTTGTACTTGCGTGCAATATTGCGTGTCAGTACAGATATTTCGCGTACTTCTTTGTCGTCGCACTATTGTTTGTATCTAGAGCCTTATCGTAGATATAAATAGGCCCTGTAAATGAGAAGTTGTACGTTTCCCGTCAGTCATTATTATCATAATTGTGACCATTTATAGTTCCTGGCCCAATTTAATTGGTTACCTGGGTTTGATATATATATATATATATATATATATATATATATATATATATATATATATATATATAGTTAGTTATAAGATTGAGACCACGTATCAAGTGTAACCATTTTCATATTTTCCCTAACGTTTAATCGGATAGTCGCCTATTGTACTAAACAGTGTCCCTTAATTCGTTTCAGAACCAGAATTCATCCAGACGCCAGGATCTCTGCTGGCTTCCGCTGCGATCTGCTCGGCGTTACGCGGCCTCCGTATCCCGTCGTCGATGACCGCGGTCATCGAGGTGTGCTCGTTGACGCGCGTCCGTCTCGCCGACGTCGAACCGATCGTGCTGCACATCGAAACGGCGATCCAGAAGGAGACCGGCGGCGGTGGCGGCGGTGGTAACCAGCCTCAGACGCCACCGACGTCGGCGATGGTGACCAACAAGAACAACGCGTTGGTTGGCGCGACCAATAGCGGGAAGCTAGTGTCCGGCGCGGACGAAAGTGGCCAACCGGAAACGCCGACAGATTTGACGGACATTCATTTTTGAAAAGAATGATCCATCGAACTAAATTAGGTGTAAACTTTTTTTATTTTCTACAACTGCTTTTTTATTGAAGAAGAAAAACAATCGGAAAAAGCGATCGTTAAAAATAAATTCCATGTCTAATTTTTTTCGTATGCCTTTAATATTTATAATGTTAAACAAAATTATTTTTGAAATTGAAAACTTTTTATTGTAAATAAGTTTACTCTGTTCAGATCAACGTATCTGATAACCTTCATAATTTGTTCGTTTCACATTAATTTAAAATAATGATGTAACTAGTATTTAATATTGTTTAATTTATGTTGCACCAAATGAAGTGATGTGTTCTCGTGATGCATTATTATGATCCATTTTCTTGATGAAAATAATACCAAACGTAAGAGGCTATGATGAAATACCTCTAATGATCTCAATGGCGTATTTTTTGACTTCTCAAAGTGTGTGAGTGCCTTTTAAAGTGCCTAGTAATAAGTTGGTTTACTAATAATCTAGACCTTTATTAGCTCGTAATGAATTTGTACAATAATTGTTTGACGTATGAACCAAACTCTCAAGGAACTGTCTCAATCTCGAGTGTTGGTTCTGTTCTCACGTAACTATTGTGTAATTCTATTATTATTATTATTCATTTTGATTTTAGTGAAACATTTTTCTACTGCATGATCTCAATTATAATTTCAATTTGTTTACATTCCAATACAATTTACAGTACCTAGGAAGATAATCATTGAATACGTTTAGTAACTTTTCCTTTTGGGTTAATAAAGAAATAGTTACGTTTTACATATAAGCTATCATCTGTGATTGATTGGGAATTTGCATTTCTCTTTCATATTAATGAATAATTGTCATTTTGTATTATTACTAGTAATAACCTTTTATAATTATATATGGGGCTGTAAATACATGCACTGTATCTTTATCGTAACATATTCTTTAAGTAATTACCCCTCATATTGTAAGTAGACTTGTGTTATTTCTTGTGGCAGCTGATTTATGTAAGTCTACAGCTAGTCTTCTTTCTCTTTTTCACATTGTACGATAATGCCATGTTCTTTGTGTCAGTCGTTATCAAAATGGTGTTTACAGCCCAAAAAAACAAACAATGATGTTGAATATAAACTATGTTAGTTGTGTCTTGTTAGGACAAACAGTATACTTGATTTGTCAGGGGAAATAATAATAATTGTATACAAGTACAAAAAAAAAATGATTTGTATAAGTTAGTGTGTATTTATTATTAAATGTAATTTAAAGAAATATGTTAAAACTGTTTACAATTCAATTAAAAAAAAAATGTTGAAAACCATAAATTGTGTATTTGTTATTACTTGTTTGTTCATGTTTGCGGAACAATAGCAATCATAGGCCCTTTCCTTTTGTCTGAATGAATATTAGGACTTTAAGGCGCATCGACAGCGACTTCCTCTTGTCTATTACTGTTGATTTTATATTTTGAGAATTGGATTGCGATTTTTATTATTTCAATTTTCAGATAATCAATACGGCAAGTATTTCGATAAATTTCACAACTCTCAAATTTGTTTACCATAAATATAATATATATAATGAATAACTAGGCTGTATGATTACGTAATTCAAATGAAAACCGGGTACAAAATCAAAAAAATGATTATACAAAACACTGTATAGTATATCTATTTGAGGGTGCATACCGGTATTCACAATTATATTCGTAATTCAATATTATTATTCATTTAAAATGTTGATTTTTTTTTCTAATCTACTTTCTGTCTATATTTATCAGAAACGAAAACTTTGGAAAGAACGTGTAATGAAGTAAGAATGTCTGAAAGATAGAAAAGTGATCCATCATATACTGAGGTGCGCACACACGCTGTTTTCACAACACTGGCAGCACTCGCGCAGAGCATTGCAATGATAGATGCTCTAGCAAGTTGTAATAATGTTTGATATAACGGCCTATACACACACCTGCCCCCTACCACCGCCTGATGTCTCCAGTTACGCACCTTCGCACCTGGAATATTAGAGTCGTATGCGAATGAGTCAAGACCATTCCATTCGACAACTTATCTAGGCCTATGCGCTATATATTCAAAATTTCAAATGTCACAATTATTATATGAGCGTAGGCGAAGATTCCATTACACTATTATAGGGCTTTGTCTGTGTTTTTTTTTTGTGGGCACTGCACAGGTCGCAGGGGTCGACTGATCGACATGAAACTTTTTTTTGTACACGCCAACTTATCCAACTCAACATATTAGAACTGCATGGTTTTTGAAATGAATCGGTTGGACCAATTTTGAGAAATACCATCTCAAAGTTTCTAAAAACCCCATAAGATTGGGCTGAGCAAGAAAATTTGAAAAATAAAATCTCTCCAAATAAAATACAATTTTCTGTGAATGTGTAGGCCTACACATGAATGATACACATTATCACGATTTTGTATGCAATTAGAACCAGCCGTTTTGAAGAAAATAATTAAGGTCCGGTATTACCAAATCCAGTTAGCAGTTATCTGAGAGTTGGTGAAAACAAATAGCACAGGCAACCATGGCGACAACAACTTTTATCTGCCGGTTGGAGCTACTCCCACGTTGGTAATACCGGGCCTAAATCAACTGTTTTTATTCATCAAATATATTACGGAAATAAATGAAGATTTAGGTTGCCGAGATTCACTGCTTTCTAGAATCGATATTTGCCCAACAATGAAGTCTTCTTTATATGCATCAAGGTGTGCAGAATACAAGAGTCGATAAAGTAGTGAGGGCAGAACTACTTCAACGACTATTATACCTTATTCAGATATCTCGCTCATCTTACAACGCTTATGTTGCGTTTGCGGTTCGCCTAGTTATAAACAGGCGCGTAGGAACTTTGATTCAAGTGGGGGGAGGAGTATAATTGTAAATCGAAATGAAATATACACCATAGTATATCTTTGGTCGTTGTACATATCTAGGGTTTCTCGCAAGTGTAGGCCTATGGGGTCTGCATGCACCCCTGGAAGGAGGTAAATTCCGAGTTCTCTTTATCCTTAGATCTTCTCAGAAGCGTGAGTGTATATATAACTAATGAAAGCCAGCTTGTATTCTGATAAAAGTAAGTGAATGTGAGGGTGTCAAAGCATATATGGAGTGGGGGGTCGCGAACATTAGCGAGGAGGCATTTCCCCCCTTTCCCCCTCCTACGCGCCCGATTACTTATAGTTATCAATTTATTCAAGTTGAATATAATAGTGTCTTCTACTACGATCTATTAGAATATCTTCAAATATAGCTGTATTGGTGACCGCAACGCTCAAATACGCATTCAGGACCCTCATGGCGATTGCCACTTGAAATATCGTCCTAGGCCTCCGCCTATAGCTAGCTCCAAGGACTAGGACTTCTAATGTTTTCTGTTCACTAGTAGGCTAACCACCATAGCAACATGGCCAGTATTTGTGTATTATCATTGTTGATAGCTCAAAATCCTATGGCACTGCTCTAGAGGTGAGCCAAAAATAGGTCACATTTTTGCGTTCTAAGAAACCGTGATTTTGTTATTATCTCGTGTTGTCATGGTATTCAGCTCTCCTACAGAACATTATCCAATCAAAGTCCTAGTTTTTTGAAGGTGGCCAGGTTTAGGACGTTATTTCAAGTGGCAGTCGCAGTAAGGGTCCTAGACCCTTGAATGATAAATTACATGATACTTCTTGCTTGCTCGAAGAGATTATAACTCTGATTGCTTAATGCGTATTAGAAGAGCGACCTACTATGACAACATGTATATAGTTTGTGTGCATATTCGTTGTTGTAAGCTTATAGTCCTATAGCCCTGCTCATGAAGTGGGCTAGGAAATATGAGAAATTATTGCAGTCTAAAAGACTATGATTTTTTAATTATATGACGTTACCATAGTAGGTAGCTCTTCCAGTAAACATTAACCAATCATAGTCTCTTAGAGCTAGCTAGCCTAGCTCACTATTTGTAGTTATTTTTGGTTCATTAATTATTATATAGGTGAGTGTGTATAGGCTGGTGGTTAAAATCTTTGTTCAATTGGGTGATACTAAGAGTTGGCTATCAATTGCCCATTGTAGACCGCCCTCGTGATGTCACAAAATATAAAAACCAATCAAGTGGACAGTGAAGCACGGGAAATAGGGAAATAACCAATCAAGGTATCTCAAATTTCCCCTGCTTCGTATAAGTCACGCCCATCTACATTGGCAATTGTTTTGATATGGTCTTCATTTTCACCAAGCTATATATATATATATATATATTTATATATATATATATATATATATATATATATATATATATATATATATATATATATAAATATTTATATATATATATATATATATATATATATATATTTATACATATATATATATATATATATATATATATATATATATATATATATATAAGACCTACTATGACAACATGGTACCATGGTAAATGGTACATATACATATGTATATACATATTATATATATATATATATATATATTAATGATTTTTAAAACTGTTTAAAAATTGCGACCTCCCCCGGGACTTGAACCCGGATCTCCAGATTGCCGGTCTGACGCGCTACCCATTACGCCAGAGAGGAAGATCTTCTTGAACAGTTTTATTTGTTGATATCTTTCGTACAGTCACACATTTCAAGACTTGTGGATCGCACCCCAAATTGACAGGAAATTGTACTGCCTGATCGACATCTCCCAGCTATCCCAGCTGTTGGGTCATGTGAATAAAACTGTTCAAGAAGATCTTCCTCTCTGGCGTAATGGGTAGCGCGTCAGACCGGCAATCTGGAGATCCGGGTTCAAGTCCCGGGGGAGGTCGCAATTTTTAAACAGTTTTAAAAATCATTAATTATAATAACCTACTGGTGGTCAACCAGGAAGCTATCGAAATCATATATATATATATATATATATATATATATATATATATATATATATATATATACATATATATAAATATATATATATATATATATATATATATATATAAATATATATATGTATATATATATATATATATATATATATATATATATATATATATATATATATATATATATATATAATTTAATTATATATATATATCCTATATACCGGTATGTGTAATTAACACCTGATTCGGCTACGATAAACCAACCAGGTATTCAAATAGCTTAACTATTATAAATTTGTCATTTTGCTATATGAAACTATTTCATTGTTGTTCAACAACTTGTTCAATGGAGATAGAACAGTGATATTGTGTTTTGGTAGGCCTACTTCTTCCATTGAGGCTTTGAGGTGGCAATCATATAAATTTTGATTGTTGAATTCAAATTCATTCTTTGAATACTTTCAACTCACGTGACAGTCGACGGACATTATTCCAAAAATGGTAGTAATTAGGCTTCTGTCAAGTGAAGTCACTCATTGTTGAAAGAGACAGCTAGACAACAATGTCCACCAGTTGGAATTGATCAATCAGAAAGTTTGGTAGTCCACCGGTTCGCTTTGTTGCTATGACAACGATTGTTTGTCATCTGTTACTAAGTTGACAGAAGCCTATTAGGCTTCTGCCAAGTCTATTATTCCGTTTCGCTATTTATTTGTCATTAAAATGTTCATCTCATCATAGAGAAAGAATTCATACACGTTTAAAAAATGTCATATATTTCATATTTCTCTTTTAAAAATCACTAACAAGAATCACATTTGCGGATCCAGATGATGCTAATTAAAGATGGCATCTGTATTTCAGTTTGGTCAGCTTAGCAAGGACGCTGATTCACTGAATACATGTAAGTGATTTTACCATTTCACCCATCATCCCCTATTATTCATCTGAGTCTAGCAGGGCATTTTCTTTCATTCAGTAACCTATAACGATAATTTTCTTGATCACGTGTTTTATCGAGTACAATGTGTATCTATGTATATCAGTCTATAGTACAATCTACAAACAATGTGGACGACAGGAATGACTTGTCAGATTTCATCTGTCGAATAGGGCTCAATTTGTAAATAAAAAGGAACCGAAACGCACCTCAAAGCAAACTACCCCCCCCCCTCCACTACTACAAAAATCTCATGAAATTTTTTCAACTAATTCATTCATATGTCCTTACAGAACGTATTTGAAAGAATTCATTCGAAATTATTCTCACCTTCATTAAACACTAAACTGAGGGAAAATGGTATTTAACATCTAAATATGTATCAATGGCCCACAAATCTTGTGATTACGATTCATATCGATTTTTGAAAATATTTTTTTCCAAAGTTCGTGTCCACGAAGAGAGAGAGCGAGGGAGAGAGAGAGAGAGAGAGAGAGAGAGAGAGAGAGAGAGAGAGAGAGAGAGAGAGAGAGAGAGGGCGAATAAGTATTCAAAATTGGTTGCAGAGCTACTTCGTCGTAAAAGAACAATACGCTCCTACAGATTTTGATATTCGACTCACACGATTTCGATTGACATTAATTCGAATTTGAAATAATTTTTGAATTGCAATACGCTAGAATGTTGACCATATAGTTGAAGCATATTTGGGCCCTCTACAACTGGTGTTGGGGACATAAGTAATACTTGCTAACGATGCCTATTATTAAGAGATCAAGTCGAATCCTGCGAACAGATGGATAGATTGCAATCTTACTTCCGTCCTAGACAGTCGATGACTGCTATTTTTCATGGGAATAATATAAAAACAATATCTTGGAATTAGAAAATATTCATTCATCTGTACAAATTATATTGCATGTTTAAAGGACGTCTAAACTAAGTTTTAGCAGCGAATAATAGCGATATTTACTTTCCCAATTTTATGGAAAACTGGAAATCACCATATCTCAATCTGAGGAATTATTTGTTTATTTATTTGTCCAGCCTTTTTTCTGAATCGTGACGTAGACACTACTCGATTCTGTTTTTGTTTTCTTCAAGCAGAATCGGTAATGCCTATGGTCTTTGGGGAAACAAAAATATATTCAAAATGTACGAAATTGAGATGATGATTTCTAGTTTTATCTGAAATGAGGGAAATTGATATCGGCATTATTCATCAAAATCTAGCTTCAGGGTTGTGATGTCCTTTAAAGTTTAAAGTAATGATAAATGATGAAAAATCCGACTTATCACTGAATTTTTCATCATTTTGAAACCGATAGGTGCGTACCGTTTCAAACAAGGAACCGAAACGCCGTTCCG
Source organism: Brachyptera risi (assembly GCA_964007535.1). NCBI lineage: Eukaryota > Metazoa > Arthropoda > Insecta > Plecoptera > Taeniopterygidae > Brachyptera > Brachyptera risi. The sequence goes on along the minus strand of OZ023330.1, from coordinate 6,243,226 downwards.
GTGCGTTCCTGCACAAATAAACCACTGCGAATAACTTCCTATGCAGTGGCGTAAATATCGATGGTGCAAGCGGTACATTGGCACAGGGGCCCACGTTAAATTTACTTTGGGAGGCCCACTGAGACTGGCATAATTTTCTGAGATGATAATTGGATGAGCGTAGCGAAGACTCAATTTCACTGTACTTGAAAAATCGAATGTGTTTTTTTTTTTTTTTTTGTTCGCGCTCTACAGGTCAAACAGAAATTCAGATCATGATGAAACTTGGCACACACATGAACCCCTATCTGACTTGATGCTGTATAGTTTTGAGGCAAAATCGGTTCAACAATTCTTGAGATAAATCATTTTGAAGTTTTCAAAAAACCCATATGAATAAGCCAGGCGGAAAAAATGACAAAGTGAATGTTCTCCGAAATTTTTCAAATTTTCACAGAACTCGAAAAACATAATAATACACATTATTACGGACTTTTACAATAATCGGATGTGACGTTTCGAGGTAAAAAATTAAAAAATGCGATTTTTATTTATTTAATTACTTCATTTTTTTTTATTCGCTCATCCATCAACGCGGAAACACATAACGCGTTTTCCTAGTTTATAATTTACTGTTTCGAATTCATATGTTTATTTATTGTTTTGTTCTATAAACGAGACTCAGTGCAGGTTCAATTTTATTAATTGGACCTGAGCGAACAAGACGGATTCATTTTAGTGATGTTTTAGACATTTTTGCAAAGCAAAAAGTGAGCCGAAGAAATTTTAATAGCAATCAATAAGTGAGTTAAATAATTTATGTGCAATAAATAGTTTGGAAATTCAAAGAAAATTTGAATCACATTCATAATAAAATAAATTGGAAGCTCACGAGTAGGCCTACTTTTCGGGACTTCGCCCAATATGGAAAAAAAGGAGGGCTTTTTTGTAAAAAGGAAAAAAGGAAAAAAGATTTTATAGATTTTTTTTATGGAAAAAAGGGAGGATTTTGCACTCCTGTCTCGTCGTGCCTTGTTACGCCACTGTTCCTATGATAGATATAATATACGATATTTCCAAGAAAATATGGAAATGGTATACAGATGATAGTCATGGCGACGGTAGTCGATGCCCTGCCCCAATCTACCAGTGATTCCGGTTCCAAGGCGACAGACTCGCGTTCCTATCCATATATAGGCTCTAGACTTCTAGACAGTGGAAAGTACTTGGCTATAGTTACATGGAAATGGTAAAATGAAATAGGCCTACATTGTAACAAAACTGTATTCATTTTTAATATTACTTTCGAGTTATTTTCAGATTGTTCGTCCGGTAAAACCATTACCCACAAATCTGAAACATAATAATAAAATTGGGAAATGACTGATATTTTTGAGCGCCTCTTGATTCGAATCTCGATCTCTTCTTTAGCACTAACATTCGACTTATTGTGACCATTTTTCATTTCCAGTTTTGATTATTACTTGCGCAACGACCCCAACAACACGTTCATGTCTTTCGGGGGTACAATAAGTGTATACTAAATTAATGATGTTCACAAAAACCTATGTCGTAGTGGGCTTTACTTTAGTTAACAAGACAGTGCCAATTGTCTAACTGAATGACCCATAAGGGGGGCTGACTTTGTTTCAAACTATAGCATTTTCAAATTCCCATAAATAAGACAAAAGTGAGAAATGTCTTGTATATTTGCTTGAGGGTTTCAATGATGAACGTATATGCACAAGCCCCCCAGGCCCAGGTCTATAGGGCGCCAAGGATTCAAGGGGCGCCAAGGATTCAAGGGGCGCCAAGGATTCAAGGGGCGCCAAGGATTCAAGGGGCGCCAAATTAACACGAGCCCATTGAAATTAGAAAATAGCCACCCTCAGTAGCTCAGTCAGCTGAGGCACCGCTTCAGAAACCGAAGTCACCGTTAAGGGCGTGCGTCAGAATATCGCATAAGGCATGGGTTTTTGTGAATGTCGTCTCACTAATCATCACTTCATACATTCATAATCACCTGCTCATTCGTACCCCCGTATAACCTAGCTGTTGGTGGGGTCGTTAAGCTCATTCGTACCCCCGTATAACCTAGCTGTTGGTGGGGTCGTTAAGCTCATTCGTACCCCCGTATAACCTAACTGTTGGTGGGGTCGTTAAGCTCATTCGTACCCCCGTATAACCTAGCTGTTGGTGGGGTCGTTAAGCTCATTCGTACCCCCGTATAACCTAGCTGTTGGTGGGGTCGTTAAGCTCATTCATACCCCCGTATAACCTAGCTGTTGGTGGGGTCGTTAAGCTCATTCGTACCCCCGTATAACCTAACTGTTGGTGGGGTCGTTAAGCTCATTCGTACCCCCGTATAACCTAGCTGTTGGTGGGGTCGTTAAGCTCATTCATACCCCCGTATAACCTAGCTGTTGGTGGGGTCGTTAAGCTCATTCGTACCCCCGTATAACCTAGCTGTTGGTGGGGTCGTTAAGCTCATTCGTACCCCCGTATAACCTAACTGTTGGTGGGGTCGTTAAGCAAACAATAATCATCATCATTAATTTAAAAATACATTAGCCCTATTATGAAAAGTTGTATTTATTTTTAAAAAAGTGTATATTCAATATTATATACATTCGTATAAACAATACTCGGTTAATATTTATTGAAATATATGTATACATTTGGTTGTAAATTGCTTATATTGTGTAAATGTGGGGGCAGGGGGCCCCGGGGTACAACAAATATTAGAGCTTGAGGCGCAAAATGTCTTGACAAGGCCGTGCGCGTATGCTTTATTGAATGGATCTGTTATTTGTTCTATATTAGAGGTGGTTTTAGGTTTTATTACCTCGGGTAATAAGGCCACTCGCTTGTATATTCGATGCGTTTGAATTTTTCAAAGTTTCGGCGATTATGATTCCTTGACTCCGTCCGAGGAAAACGGTATAGATTTCTGTTTCTGGCTTGAAAATTGCGCCTTCCACATTCTCGCCTTCTACAGTCCATCATATCTCAGATTCTGAACACGCTGATCTAATATTTGGTGAGTACTAGAATAAATATTTAATATATTCAAATGTAGGGCCTACTAGGTTCTAATAAACTCATATGAATATGAAATAAAATATGAATATGAATATGAATATTGATGAAAATTCAATGGGAATGTGTCAGTTATGTCCACATATTTTCGTTCTGATGATTATTTTATTTTTTTAAATAATAAATGATTGACCTTATTATCCTCACACGCTTTGATAAGGCCACTTTGCAAACTTTATTGAAACATTTTTTTGGGGGAATGCAAAAAAATAACAAAAATGAAAAAAGTTATTAATTTCTTGTAAATAAACGTCATACCATTGTTGCCCTAAATTTTCAGGTTCCTATCTTATTCCTGTGGCTCAAAAAAAAAATGCCCTCAAGGTGACCTTATTACCTGAACCTACCTTATGTAAAAGGCCTACTTATGCAATCTTCTTCTGTTCATTGATAGCTGGATGGAGGGACACTATACCCGGATGCTCGACTTAATTAGACAAACGCTTCCAACATATTTTCTACCCCGAGAATCATCAGTTTGATAACACATGCAAAACATCGATCAAATTAATTCACCCCTAATGTGGTTTCCTTTAAATATCTCATCGATTAAAAGCTTATTAAATGTCATCATTTTGTGGCTGGGATTATTAAACACGTATTCAATTTGTCAAACACGAGTTTTTGAACGGAAGTAATTTTGACAATTCTATGAAGGGGATTGTATTGTTGCCGGAAGTTGGTACTGAGATTGCGGATGTCGATCGAGTTGACAATGTTGTATTCGTGTACTGTACCTACGTGACATGTTATCGTTACCATACCTACCAGTATTGGATATGTTTTTTAATCGCGTGTCCAGATGGAAAGGATGCAGACTTTTAAATATGCTCACTCTACATATACTTTTGGGTATTAATCGATTTGAATTCGTCACCATAAAGTATAATTATCCATAGGGTCGCAGATGTCATGATCATGATCAGATGTCATCCGATCTGCCAAGCTGAGATACCTGGTAAGTGGAAAACATATGCCCATGGGAACTCGACTGCAGAAGGTTGGTTAGGATTTGATTCAATGTTATATGAGCTACTATACCCCACATGAAACTAATTTTGAAGATAGATTTAGAATCTGAAACAAAGTATAGTATAATCTATTTGTCTGTCACCGAGACGCGTGGCCGAGTAGTAACACACTGAACCGTCATTCGGGAGACCGGGGTTCGATTCCCGCCATGGTCAACCATCCTGACAGGGTTTCCCTCTGTCGTTCGGATTGATACTATAGGATGATTCCTTAAAAACAGGCCACGACCGACTCCTTCCCACCATCCCAAACACCTAATAAAATAACCTCTCATCTCATCATCCCATCATCTCATTCATCATCTATCGACGCCAATAGATCGTAGCCATCAGTATAGAGCGTCGTTAAAACCCAATATAAAAAAAAAAGATTTGATTCAAGGTTATATAGACTAACCTCACATGAAACTAATTTTGAAGACAGATTTCGAATCTGAAATAAGGAGTTATTTATTAGTTCATCAAAGAGTAAAAAAAAATCAAGTTTATTGTCATTTATACATTTGTTTTACTTATATCGGGTTTAACGACGCACTCTACTAATGACCACGATCTATCGGCGTCGGTGAATGATATATATGAGATATCAGATGATGGGATAGTGATATGAAACGTTCTTTTATTAATTGCTATGGGATAGTGAGAAGGAGTCGGTCGTGGCCTGTTGTTATAAAGAATCATCCCAGTATTGAATACATCCCAGTATTGAATACATCCCAGTATTGAATACATCCCAGTATTGAATACATCCCAGTATTGAATACATCCCAGTATTGATAGAGGAAAACCACGAAAAACCCCTGTCAGGATGGTCGACCATGGCGGGAATCGAACCCCGGCCTCTTGATTGACGGTTCAGTGTATTAACCACTCGGCCACACGTCTCAGTCTTGTCACTTATATATCCAGGTCCAACTTCCAACTAGAATAGTGTTTTATTTTTCTTCAGGTTAGGTTAGGTCCATTTGAGTTCACGTCAGTATAATGTGTCCTCACTTCGGTCGTCCAAAAATTGTTCTCAAGGATATTTTTCACTGAAATATTATTTCTGAATAATTTTTCTTTCAGAGGTTTTCTTGTTTCTACTGAACAATTGGAGATATTATTTCTGTGAATGATTTTAATGGGATATTTTTACCGGTATATATTTTTCTGGAAAATTATAAGTATATAGGCCTATATAGCGTTTTAACTGGAATTATACCTGGATGGGATAGATATGTGTATATATTATATGTATATATATATATAGGCCTACACACTAACGAAATTTCTATATAATTTGCTCGTCGAATTCAAATCAATCAGTTCTGCGCACCATTTTCGCAAGGAAAAATATACATTTTCGATTGACATACCTTTTCTCTCATCTCATACCGACCCATATCGCGTTTTCCTACTCTGTATCTACTTTTACATTCATTGATAATCATGTCAGTACGGTACCTTTCCTTCTCGCTATTATTATCTATGCTGTGCAACTGACGGATGGAGCCATACCAAGTATCGATGGAATGCCAACACCACAGTCAGCATGTGTGTGCGATTGATAAGAGGCTGCATTATTGCACTTTGATTCTCAATTGC
>OZ023330.1:6212530-6232530 GCA_964007535.1 Brachyptera risi | reverse complement strand
TTTGTTTCAGTATGTGAAATTGAATCCTCGCTAAAGCTCGTCCAATAATTGATCACTCATCATTTGTTATATTTTCCTACGAATTATACTTAGTTATTATCAGCATGATTATTTGTAAATTTGCATCTACTTCCCTGTGATCAACATAATCTCCGTATACCCCTACTTTCGAATACAAGTAGCAATTGTGACTAACCAATACTATAAGTATCAATGAAATACATAGCTTGTGGTATATATTTTCTCATTGGGGAACAATGATTTTGTATCCAGTATCAATGTTATGAGTAAAAAAATTGTGAATATTACTTTCCTCGATTTCAGAAATAACAGCATATTGTATGGAATCACAGCTCGATTATCTGTGATGGAATCTGAATGAGTTTATTGTGAGAGCCATAGCTAAAACGTTTACCAAATATCTCGTCAAAATACTACCTGCTATTCAGATGGCTTTTGTGACAACCTAGTGACAACACGCAGAATGACGGTCTAGGACCCCCGAGTGTATTTGTTAACTTATAGAGAAGGCGGTAAATCGGAACGGTCAAATGTTGTTTCCAAAGTGCACGTCTTTTTTGATGAACAGTTGAAGTTACAAGAGAGAGAGATAGCCATAGGAAACTGAGAGAGATAGCTGTCCACTACCGAGTTCCAAAATCGCACACCAAACTTGGGTCGCGCATGTCGAAGAGAAATATTCTCAGCTAGGATACGGGCTCTTAAGTGACGGCAATTTACGATGACACATGTCTTTGGCGTAACTTGCATCCCTTTCGCCTGCCTTATCTTCTTCAATGAAAGGAAGTATCTTACTGTGGAAAACGTGCAGGGGTAGTTCCAATGATCTACATGACAATTCTTCGAAGACCGGAATAAGGGGGAATCATACGGGTATGGACATGGATGGTGTCACCAAAAATATGTTTTACTGACATATAAGAATGAAATAGGGTGGATGATTTATTTTCTTATATATAATTTATTAGTTGGATGGGAGTTAGCGGAGACTTCGATCCGAATCGTATGGAACTTTGTCTGTGCTTTTGTTTGTTTGTTTGTTTGTTTGTTTGTATACGCGCTGCACAGGTCGCACGCTTTGCCTGAACAACATTCAACTTTTTATGGACACGCGGAACTTGGCTTTTGGGTCAAATCTGTTAAGACTACCGGTACTTTTGAGGAACATTTTCACAAATTTTCGAAAAACCCAATGAGATGATTTTTAATAAAATGTATGTTTTGAATGGGTTTGATTCGTTATTTCTCATCGAATAATTGTGAAAAATCACTGGAAATGTGATGTGAACGATAATTGGTTTCATGTTCAGTACAAATTTCACAGCTTTTTGTTTTTCCAAATATTCCCCCTCCGTTTTCTTCTTATTGAGATTTTCCGATTTTTTTAATTTTTTTCAAAAAAACTTTCAAGCCGATTCTTGTGAAAAATAATCACAACCTATTCTGGGTACGATTCCAAAGTTGAGAAGCTGTAAGTCGATTGGTCACTCTTTCTGACCTGATTGCCGCGTACGAAACTACAAAACGAACAAAAATGAAATCAGAGCCCGACTTTTTCGGTAAAATTGGTATGGCAATATTCGCTGCTCTCATCTCCAAATGATTTGATTTATTATTTTGACATAGCTGAGAAAACGCAGCAGGTGCGTTGTAATTAGGATGAGCGAGACATTTATATTGAATGTACCCTATATAGACCTAACTACACATTGATTTTGAACAATGAAGCATATTCTGAGCGAAAACTCCATCCAACTCTTATGGAGTTGGCACTGTGTGTTTTTTCTGTTTTTCTGTTTGTTTGTAAGCACTGTACAGGTCGCATAGTTTGACTGATCGACATGAACTTTTTTGGTGCATGTAGACAATTATCCAACTTGGAACTGTGTATAGTTTTACGCTCATATCGGTACGACCATTTCTGAGAAATATCCTCTTGAAGTTTCTAAAAACTCCATAAGATTTGGCTGGGCTGGAAAATTTGAAAAATAACATATCTTAAAAAATATTGAAATTTTATCTGAATGTAAACACAATAATTATACACATTATTACAATTTTGTGTGCAATTCGAACGAACCGTATAGAAGAAAATAATCTAATGAATGTTTTTTATTCAAAAAATAGATAAAAATAATAGTGGAACATTCGACACGAAAAGTAACAATAGAATGCGCTTCTAAATCTCAATATAGCCGACGAATGGTTACAAAAGTTCAGTCAACAATGTAATATTCCAATCAATGGCATTGTTGAAAATATGCACGTGCTTCATTTTGTGACTTTTCTCTAGTTTCAATTTTTAACACCCACATCGTATACCTGTAACTTTTTCTGGGCAACTGCCAAGATTCACGGCTTTCTAGATTCGATAGTTGACGAATGGAGTTCATAGAAGTCAAGGTGTGTAGAGTTTTCGATTATACTTCATTGGATGAGCGAAGCGAAGACTCAATTTCACTATACCGAAAAAAAAGTGCCTGTTTTTTTTTTTTTTTTTTTTTTGTTCGCGCTCTACAGGTCAGACGAAAATTCAAAATCAGTTGAAACTTGGAACACACATGAACCCCTATCTGACTTGATGCTGTATAGTTTTGAGGCCCGATCGGTTGAACCACTTTTGAGAAAACTCATTCCAAAGTTTTCAAAAATCCCATTAGAATAACCCAGAGGAAAACATTCGTGAAAAATATTTCATCTGAGAGGATTCAAATTTTCAGGGAATTTCAATCTAATAATGATACACATTATTCCGAACTTTCACTCAAATCGGATCAGCCATTTCGATGTAAAAAAATATATGATGTTATTTGTGTTAATTATTCAAAGCTATTAAGATACCTATTAAATCAAAGCAACAAGTGTCACCACTTGATTGTAAACGATTAAAACAAAGCCTTCTTTATTATCATATAAATTATTAACGGAAAATAAGATGGCAGTGATGTAATGGTTTGGATCTCAAGGTGTATATATATATATATAATAACCAATCCAAAGATAAGTTGATATGTTCCAGTTCATCCATCAACGCGGCAACACATAACGCGTTTGCCTAGTAAAGAAATATATCGCAGCCTTCTTTATTCAATCCTCAACAGGTTGCACAACCTGTTGGTTAACAGAATATCTTTGAACTGAATATCTGACGGTTTTCCATTAGTAGGAAAACGTATAATATGCGTTGTGAGATGAGCTCAAAAGTATGGCAATCTAGAATGAAAAGTATTCTCTCAGCTCACTCTGTATCTATACATATACCTTGGATTATATCGAACGTTTGATATCAAGTATAATCGAAAACTCTACATACCTTGACTCCTATAAAATATCGAATCTAGAAAGCCGTGGATCTCCGCTATCTGTCAAGTGACGTCACCCATTATTGAAAAAGACAAACAACAATGTCTTATCAGTTGGAATTGACCAATCAGAATGTTTGGTAGTCCACCAGTTCGCTGTACTGCTATGGTAACGATTGTTTGTCATTTGTTACGTGACAGAAAAGCCAATATTTCTATCCATTGAATAAAAAACATGTATAGGCAATTAAATTATTTTTTCAGAACGGCTGGTTCGAATTGCATACAAAATTTTGATGATGTATTATCATTATAGTGTTCACATTCGGAGATTTTTTTTTTTTAGAGATTTTATTTTTAAACATTTTCTGCTCAGCCAAATCCTATGGAGTGTTTAGAAACTTTGAGATGATATTTCTCAGAAATGGTCAAACCGATATGACCCAAAAACTATACAGTTTTGATTTGGATAAGTATACGTATACAGAAAAAGTTTCATGAGTTTCAAAGTTGAAAACCTTGCGACCTGTGCAGTGCTTCAAAAAAAGACAACAACAAAAACAGACAAAGCTACATAAGTGAGGGATGGAAGTCTTTGCTATCGCTCATCCAATGAGATGTAATGAAAAGCTATATATGCACCTTGAGTTCAAAACAATTATGTCACTGCCTTCCTGTTTTTTCATTACTCATTTCGAACGTTTTACAATTTAATTGGTTAGACCTGTTGCTCAATTTCCCAATGGGTGTCTTGATGGCATCGATTGATGTAAAGACATATTACATTACACCATATATATTTTTTATATCAAAATAGCCGATATATTTTACGTGAAACTTTGAAATAATTGGATGAGCGAAGCGAAGACTCAATTTCACCATACCCGAAAAAAAGTCCTTTTTTTTCGCTCTCCACAGGTCAAACGGAAATTAAAAATCTGTTGAAACTTGGCATACACATTCTCCTTATCTAACTCGATACTGTATATAGTTTTGAGGCGCAATCGGTTCAACCACTTTCGGAGAAAACTCATTTTAAAGTTTTCAAAACTCTCATAAGAATAACCCAGAGGAGAAAATCCGTGAAAAATATTTCATCCAAGAGAATACTTGACATGCTCGTGGATCTGCGTTAGACGATAAAGTCGTCTTGTTACCAGTATCATTTTTCAAACTGCCCTAATTAGGACATTTTTCATGTCCGTTCAAGATGACGTTGTTTGTGCAATCATCTTTTTCCAGTGTACTGCTTTTTGACATATGATACTTATTCTTGATATATATATATATATATATATATATATATATATATATATATATATATATATATATATATATATATACATATATATGTATACATTTTTTTATATATATATATATATATATATATATATATATATATATATATATATGTATATATATATATATATATATATATATATATATATATATATATATATATATATATATATATATTATATATATATATATATATATATATATATATATATATATATATATATATATAGTATATATATATATATATATATATATATATATATATATATATATACATTATATATATATATATATATATTATATATATATATATATATATATATATATATATATATGTATATATATATATATATATATATATATATATATATATATATATATATATATATACATATATAATATATATATATATATATATATATATATATATATATATATATATATATATATATATATATATATATACATACACATACATAATTAAATATACGTACTCTAAGGGTGGATTGCAAAGACGGAGTTTAAACCCCGGCCTACCTTAGTCGCCGTCTAAGTAAGAAATTGCACTGTGGCTGCAATGCAATTTCTTACTTAGACGGCGACTAAGGTAGGCCGGGGTTTAAACTTTAAACTCTGTCTTTGCAATCCACCCTAAGGATAACTATAAAATCCAATGAGATAAATGGGAAGATGAGATGAACGGTTATTTCATTGGGTGTTTGAGGTGTTATACAGGGTGAATGAAGGAAACGGTCGTGGCCTGCTTTTCCTAACCATCCCAGTATAAACAGAGCAAAACCACGGAAAACGACCATGACTATGGCGAGAATCGAACCTCGGTACCCTGAATGACAGTTCAGTGCACTGGCGACTAATACATTATCTACACGTCTCAGTATCGACTTCTTTCGTCTATACTCTTAGTCTAAAAGACGAACGACTTCAGAAGTGTTTGCGTCACTTCCTAATTAACTATCTCGAATCGAAAAATTGAATGCAATAATATTTAACAGAGGGCACTAGAAGTGGTCACGACAAAGCTATAGATACAATTACATCACATCAAAAATAGAACGGTCGTCAAAAACTTTTATTGGCAAGGTCCGGTTAAGAACGTTTTATATTGTTATTTTAATAGCTGAATTGAAATACTTAGTTGATAGTCTGGTCGCGAAATAATCACGCGGTGTCTGCGATGTCTCCCATATTGTTACTATATAATCCCATTACACAGGAGACTGGCGCTAAGATGGAACTAATTGATTACGGATCCAAGTTTTAACGCGTGGAGCAATTCCGTTATAGGCTACAAGGAAGCTATTTTTCCACTGTGGATGAAATACACAAGTTCTTCCTGCCGTTCATTGTCGTGGAAAGGTGGATGAGGAATTCTTAAATAATTCGAAATAGTTAAAAATTAAATTCGAATACAAAATTTCGTAAAATCTAAAACGAATTTAAAAAAAAGTGAAAATCATATAGTGCAGTCCATTATGATGAAACTTGAAAGTTTGTTCAAAAGTTCAAATATGCTTGGGGCCGTCAGTCTTTTCAATATGTTTGTACATTTTCCAAATTAAATTATGAGTGTGTGCTCTAAAATTGAAAAATAAGTAATAAGTGATATTCAAGTAATTAGCAAACGTTGTCCTGTAAATCTGAGCGTGGTGGACGGGAAGGAGGGGGGGGGGGGGGGGGGACATATTTTCTGTACGATATTCTTGAATTTTAAAGCAACGAAAGCAGAAGGTTCATTCGACCGTCTTCCCGAACCAATATCACTGACGCACGGGGGTTTTGCGTCGTCAACTCTCACGAATAGAAGCAAACTACGAATACATAATTATTTTGTAAACATTATCGCAGATCAGACCATATAGTCGCGGCAAACAAAAAAGTACGCAATCTCAAAATGAAAACGTTTCCTCAGGCGTAGTGTAATGTAATTTATGTTATTCCAAGAAACAATATTGCAGCAATCATAAATCAGTGACTTATACCAATAGATAACACATTTATAATCCGTATATCACAGTAAAATTACATAAATACATGTAGGCCAATATTCTCTCTCAGTTATGAAGGAATACAAATGTGTATAATATCATACACTGTATACTATTTGATATCGTTCAATTTCTTTTCATGATGAAATAAAATAGTGGAATGATTAGCAAAATATATAAGAAGAACTTGATGCACTAGCTACTATTTTAATTTGCCTAGCTGATAATGATAATCTTCTAATTCAATATTATACTTCCTTTCACAAGTGTTGGCAACGCGACAAATCAACCCGATCTAGTGAAGACTGTCGATCATCTCTCGTGGATATAAGTTTACGCCTGTTGGTCGCTCCCTGACCAAGGGTATGCCATGGGATAGACGATAATGACATTTCACGGCGCGTTGCAAATAATGATGTATATAAGTTTAATTCTTTATCTTGTATAGAGGGTTGGCTACAAGAAGAGAGGACGTTTCGGACACTGAAAAGAATATATTTCCTAACGAAATTGTCTTCTCACCACCATCCACCACGCGAATGAATAACCAATTCTTTAAAATGAATTTGAGATATTTGAGGGTGAATAATTTATCATATAAGGGTGGTAAAAAGAAACTACCCCCTTGTAAAGTCATTCACTATCATGCAATTGTACAAAAACATTTCTCTCGATCACATGGGAAAGCTAAAAATTACGATTCATTTCATGATCGTGTTTAGTATTCAGTTCGCTTTAGGGGAGGACATTTTAAGCACTATGCACACTCGGACAGCATGGGGCTAAATGATACATTTCGCGTCAACCATTGTATAAAGTTTGAAGTAATTGATACAATTTCGTATAAAATCACTGCTCTCGTTTTGTAAATATGAATACAATGTGCAGTGTATACGTTATAATTATTGTAACAGCATGCTCGCTGACATTGTTTGTGATTCGGTCGCTTAGCCTATATACTATTCAATCATAATTCACACGTCCGTCTCGCATCATGATGTAATACTTTTGACTGTTCGACACTTCCGACTGTTAGTGATAATCAGTTGATAGTACAGGGTCGATCGCAACGGCTGATGCAATAATTGGATGAGCGAAGCGAAGACTTAGTTTTACCGTACTTGATTTTTTTTTCCACACTCAACAGGTCACACGGAAGAAAATATTTTGATGAAACTTGGCGTGCACAAATGCCATAACTCGGCACTGTAGAGTTTTGAGGCGCGATCAGTTGCACCTCTTTTGAGAGAAATAATTTCGAAGTTTTGAAAACCCACAGTAGAATAACCTTGATATGAGAATATGGAAAAAATATTTGTAGGCCTACACCAAATAGATTCCAATTTCTGCCGAATCAAAGCACACAAATGATAAACAGCTTATTTCAAAGATTTACATCGGATAAGCCGTTTTGAAGATAAAATTTAATATGTATTCTTTTTTTCATATCAATTACAAATCTATAATAACTGATAATTAATGATAATAACTATTAAGAGAGCTATTAAAATAATTATAATCAAAAGGTTGAACCAAATTAGTTTGTGAATCAGAGTCGATAAAGTAGCATGGCTAAAGGTAGAACTGTTTTATCGACTCTTGGTAAGATATTGAAATTGACAATGGATGAATAGGAAGCATCTTACAACGCTGTGCAGGCCTATATGTTGTGTTTTCATGGGATTTTTTTCTAATAATAAAGCATCGAAACTTGATACAAAATTAGTTTTCCCCAATTAATGCTTTGGTTGAAAGTAGGATCGTTCAGACGGGGCATCACAGGAGCAATCTTACCACCACATTATTTTGGTTACAAACAATCAATGAAAGTATTCAGTTTAAAAAAGTCCTGAACACGTAATAAGTATTCTTGATATCTCTTATATTAAGAATATTGTGCAATTCTTAGTTCTGTCTCACCTGTTTGTGGATTGATCAAACTAGAACTAAATATATGTTTACATAATTTAAAGCAAAAATGACTATAGGAACGTTTTTCATTTTCTAAATAGGATTTTCCTCATACTTGTTGTGGACATGTGGACTCTTTGCAAAAAATAATCAACTTTTGATTTTTAATTTTCAATTAAAATTATCTGTTTCAACATGAAACTCTTAAAAAAGTAAATTTGCCCCAAAAGATCATTTTGGGTAAAATTTGAATGAAATTGAGTTCTATATGCTTTGTTCCTTGATTGCCGTATATTTACTTTCATACATATTAGAGAAATCATGATATTTTACAAATTCAAATTTGTATTCTGTCTTCCTCTGAATTGGAAAATTTAAAAATGTGAACATTTTTTCCAGTATAAATTCTCTATTTGAATATCAAAACGTAATTGTATTACTTGCAGAATTTCAAAAGTTTATTTCGAATACTTTATTGGAAATCACAGGTTTTTGGTAATACAGAGACTCTTATTTTACAAGCCGAAAGTGCATCTAAACCAATGATCGAAAAAAAAATTATTCAAAATTAAAATTCATTATAAGAAGGAAACTAAACTCACCAGGCAGGCACCCGATGTCTTGCCGATTCATTTTATGGCTACTTGCTAATCAGTAATCTCTGTTTGCGACCTACATGCACTCCAAAATAACCTGAAATCACTGTTTTCATTACTATAACCGGCGCTTTGTTGAATTGATTCGAATTGTATGAATTGTAAGTCATAGTAATTTTATGAAAGATACGACCTATAAACAAGATTGTAATATACTCACACAAGTGGGTGTATTTTATAGATCAAAGACAAACAAACGAAAAAAAAAGATGAAGTTATAAATGTACCGGTTTTTAAACTGTACGTTACTGTCAATGGACGTCAATTGAAGTGTAGCCGAGGTTTTAGATAGACAAAAAAGGAGGTGGAATACTACTTTCATCAAGTTGGCATCCTTCTTGATAATATGTTAAGTCATTATTGCTGTCACTAGTAGATAGAAATTATTGTCAAAGGTTGAAAACTTGTGTGTCTTGTTTAATGGAAAATTTGAAAGTGTCAAAAAATGTCCAGTTAAATTTCTCAGTTGGCCCACTGTTGTTATATGTGTGAAAATTTGGTCTTGGTTCACACTTGAGTTTATTTGAAAGATTTTAGGGCCAAATACAACTTGGTATATTTGCCATATCTAAATTTTCCAAATCCAGTTATTTCAATACCAAAAATTATAATATCTAAACAAATATAGGGGTTTTAAATGTTCTTTCACTGTCTCCCCCAAAAATTATAGCAAAATCAAAAATCATTATCAATTTCACCTTTGTCATACCTTTTTAATTACAATCTAATAATTATTATTTTCTCTATAATTATCCATTTAATTTTTTCATAATATTTATTGGCATGAAACTATCCATCCAAGTACCTAAACATAATCGCTTGAATATTGTTATTTCAAAAGTTCGTTTTTGAAACTCTCTTTGAGATTGCGTGGAGGTTTTTGGTAATTCAGGACGCTTAACGTATCGATCTACAGCTTACCTTGAAGATTCCCCCCTGGAGCACCGTGGCAGTAGGAGATAGCCCAAGCCAGGTAAGCTGCAACGACAAGTGGGTAAACTGTTTCTGCTATTCTCTTGAAAACAACTGCATCAAGCTCCGGTTGGTGGATTTGTCAGCCTGTAGCTCGGGGCCGTATTTACGCCTAGGCAACCTAGGCAGCTACCTAGGGCGGCAAAGTTTAAAGGGGCGGCATTTCCTAAATGTTTTACAGACTATATGTTTTCTTCATGCCGTAATTGAGGAACAACGATTTTGTATCAATTTTCGATGGTATTAAATAAAAAAAAAATATTCCCACGAATATCGGCAAATGATAAAAAGAACATTACTGACTTATAGCAAGAAATAAGTAAGAATTACTCCGAATAGTAAGTCATGACTGTTAATTCGAAGTTGCTTTGTTCTATTCTTTCACACTGTAGCACGGTGGTTTATGATTATCAGACACCTTATTTGCGCGCCCTGCATTCAGGGACATCGTTAGGGGTCCAAGGGGGGCGCGCGCTCCTCCAATCAACATTTGCGCCCCCCAAATAACTTATCCTCCTTCAAAAAGATATAATGTTGACCTACGAGTAAACACACAATAAAATATGATGACTTACTAATATGAATTGTATCAGTATATACTCTACTACTTTACACTTCATTTTTCCTTTTCGATGACGATTCAATTATTAGATCCCAAAACTGCTTGTGAATTTTAAAATCACTTGAAAAATGACCACTTTTCAAAAAAATCACTGCTGGGAATTTTGTTGGGAGAAATCGCGAAAATAACTTCGAAAATATCCATAATGAAATATCCATTATTCCATAATGATATCCATAATATCCATAAATATCCATCATCCATAATGTACTATTAGAAATGACTTGGATAATGCCCATAGTGATTCAATCATTGGACTCCAAAATTTCTTGTGAACATCAAAAATCACTTAGAAATGGCATGGGTCTATTGAAAAAAATTCCCTGCGGGGCTTTACTGGGAGAAATCGATGAAATATAACTTGGAAAATGTCCATGATGATGCAATTATGAGACTTCAAAACCACTTGTGAATCGCAAAAATCATTTGAAAAATGTCCATATTTTCAAATTTTCCCTGTGTATCATGGGCCTACATGCAAGTCGTCACAATCACAAAGCCGTACAGTAGATTACGATGAGATGAGACTATTGACAACTCTGCTGCGAGGAAGGTGCTACGTTAGCAGTTCAGACGCCTACGCTTTCAAGTGATTTAACCACAGCATTGTCTAGATTAATTGCTACGTTATATAGGCCTAGAGGTGGGGGGCGGCCAAAAATAATTTGCCCAGGGCGGCGCAAAACCTGAATACGGCCCTGCTGTAGCTCAACCAACGGATACTGACCTGGCAATGAGACAGCCAATAACTACAAATTTGATGAAAATTCATTGACAAAGGCCAAAAACTAGTATTCAGGTAGTAGTAGCTCATTTCTTCTTGGCAAATTTTTAAGTTTCAAAAAATTTCTGACAAATTTCTCATTTCTGTTAAGTAATAAAGTTGGCAGCCGCTATTCATCGGACCATCAGTCCATTTAACTAATATTGTTCATGTTGCGCGCTTTCTAAGCCTGAGCTAACTAACTTAGGCCCGGTATTACCAAGTCCAGTTAGTCTTTATCTGACAGTTCAAACTTGTTATCACCATGGTTACCAATGCTATTTGTTTTCACTAAATCTCAGATAAATACTAACTGGCCGTGGTAATACTGGGCCTTAATCAAACAGACATCTTAATTAGAGGCGTCACGCATGGGTAGGCAGGATAGGCGTGAGCCTCCCCTGATAACTTCATAGGCGGCACAGCTACATTTGGCGGCAACACCTCATACATATATCTATGAATATTCTCCACATTTTCTCATATTCAGAAGAAAATTGATAATAATTGATAATAATAATAAACTCTTGTGTAATTGCATGTATAAAAATGATCTCGTATTATCAAAATGAACTAATGACACACACTACTTGGATCAGTGGCGTCGTAACTAGGAATTTTGGGTCCCAGGGCAAAGGACTCACATGGCCCCTTCTTTCACCCAAAAAACTATATATCAATTCAAATGATGAAATTTCGATATCATTCAACATGCAACCGCCATTTTCATGTTTTTTTTTTCAATTTAATATTGAAGACGATTAAAATACACTCAAACTTATGATTAAAATTTAAAATACATTCACAATTATGTAATTCTATAAAACAAAATTGTTCTGTTGAAGATGAAGAGACACTTACTCTTGAGAGGAAAAATGGTTGACTTTTCATTAAAATGTATTCAAAGTAGCAAGCTCATATTTATTTTAAGTGCTGTGAGTTCGGCAAAAAAATATGACAGTGTTTCTGATACTATTTGTATTCAAGAATATACTTGTTTAATTAAGTTCAACTTGAATGTCTTCATTGAAGAATTATTTTTAAAATTACATTTTCATTTGACCAAACGATGGAATGACTTTAGTCAGGCATATACTAGTATATTAGTACATACATATATTAGTACGGCTTGAACTCAATGTAGTTAATATGTGACTCAATAACACTTTACAATGACTTTGACAAAATTACTAGGCTATTCTTTTTTTTTTTTTCAATAACATCGATACTTGATACAAAATTATTGTTCCCCAATTAAGGGTGTGGATGAAAGATAGGATCGTTTAGATGGGGCACCACAAGGGCGATCTTACCATCCCATTTTAAAAATGTATAACCAATGAACTTCAACACCAGGACTGTGCTGTTGGTGACCATGAATTTCCACCGCAGATAACAGACTTTCAGTTTCCGAAAGTCCGGAACACATTATAAGTAAAAACCGTTTTTGTTATATATATCCGGACATTATCAGCATTGGTATTAAGAGTAAACAAAACACACAAATGTTGATATCTTCCACTTTGAAATGAGTCTCTCGAGCAATTCTATTAAATATTTCTATTTCTATACAAAGTCTATTTTGAACAAGACACTCATCTTCAGTTTCATTCACTGGCACACTCAAATTTTCAACATTATTCATAACTTGACTGGACGTAACAAATGCATTTATATTTGGAAGCTTGGATATTTTATTTTTATTTTGCCGCTGAATCTTTCTTTGCTGTGCACCACTTGAACATGATTTATCAAGAGCCTATTATCTACAGCCTATTATCTACAGCCTATTATCTACAGCCTATTATCTATAGCCTATTATCTACAGCCTATTATCTACAGCCTATTATAACTTCACACACCACACACCATACGTCCACTCTTATCCATAGGCGTGCGCACTGGGCCGGCCGAGTGGGCCCAGGCCGTACCTAATGCGGCGGTGAAGCATTAGGTACGGCCGCAGTGCACAGTAACACAATTTTTAGAAGAAATATATTATTGTAATTATTATTTCAAGCAATTGTGTTAATTTGTCTGAAATTATTACGACTATGTATTTGAAACAATTGATGAGCGATTGCGATAGTTGATTGAACTAGTTAAATTCTCATTTCATATTCTTCGTAATAATATTTGTTCATATTCTTCGTAGCAGAGCTTGTTTCATGATTGCCCCATTTTCGAGACTCGGTTTCGTTGTTCAGAGAAGGGAGAAGGCACATCCGCAGAATATTGTTTCTGGGACTGGAATGTCCTGGTAAGTATAATAACTAGATATTACGAGCACAGATCTGCAGGAGAGCTAGAATCAGTTAAAAATTGACATTCACAAAGTCACGTTGTGCATATATTAGGTTTATTTTATTCGATTTATTGTCCAACACTGCATGTGTACGCATCCAAGTCTTTTCTTAATATTCTCTTTGAATTCGTGATGAACCAAACAGGCATATTAAAAAGAAGCTTTTTAAAAAGAAGACGCTCAAATCTAGTGACGATCAGAATTTCCGAATATGAGAAGACAAAGCTGAAGTTAATATCAGAATAATGTAGTTTGAAGTCTTGATTCTTGAATATCTAAAGCTTGTACATAGCCTGAAGGCTTGAGATAACACGTATCTTCTCAGTATTGACATTTTCAATATGAATATGTTTTATTTAGAAATTTAGAATATAAACAACAAATGTAAATTGACTTTCAATATTCATTGGCCGAAACGCGTAATATGCAATGAAATAGTTGTTTGCCTGCATGTGGTTAGCAAAGCAATATCGATTTCAAATTTGTCATTTAGTTTCCTGGGATAGCATCATTCATTAACATTATTTCCACTCAAATTTAGGAATAGCAGATATGCTTGGCGAGTGCGTGATTAGAATTCCATGGTCCAGAAACGGGTCTGATTGTCCTGCTTACCCACCTTTCAATAGGATTAGATATTTTATCTCTAATCCAAGCAATAATGGAACTTATCTATCGCTTGTATGGAGATTACTTGGAATATCAATTATCATTTCCTATACGTGTTGAGAAAATACCTCATTACTCAATAGTTATAAATTATTGTAATTTATTGTAACAATGTGTAAACAAAATGGTCATCATTCAACCACTGGCACGTAACAAACGACAAACAATCGTTACTATAGCAATACAGCGAACTGGTGGACTACTAAATATTCTGATTGGTCAATTCCAACTGGTAGACATTGTTGTCTGTCTCTTTCAACAATTAGTGACGTCACTTGACAGAAGCCTATACGAAAACTATTAACCTTGGTTATATTACATCTATATTATATTTTGGAGTGACATACACTACAGTTTAAATGTTTTTACAGTTCAAAATATAATACACAAAAATAGGAGATTCTCTTCTTGCAGAAATGTGTTACATAATTTAAAAATAATGACATTATCCAGTTCATCTATATACTATTAGGTCTATGAAATTTTAAAACATTCTGAAATGAATTTAAAATGTGACTATGAAAATAGCAATGATCATGATCATGACACCAGGAGGAATGGGTTTGTGGCGTGGTACGGTAGCCAACTTCCCGTACCGACATATCGTTGGGCAAGAGAACGAGAGATGGCGCTAGATGTCCGAGGTGCGAAACAATAACATACTTGATTTACCCGAAAAATGTAATTGTGATGAAGCGGACATAAGATAGTATTATTTTAGTATTAATATAACGTATATTATAATTTTAGTCCCTACCTTTCACCAGTACCGTATCATTACTGTACTTGGTCACTAACCTACTTTAGGTATAGTATTTAAACTCACCCCTAATTATTAGACGAGCACTTTGCATTTTGCTCCTGACTCGTCGTCACACATCACGCTCGACGATGCGGTAAGTTTAATTATTATTATCTATATGTAATCTTATTTTCAATAAACATAAACTAGAGCCATGCTTTGAATTCTGAATTCTTGCTTCACGGCAAGAGGACCCATGCCTCGCCTTCTTCCTTCCATATGGGTTGTTAATTACCCCCAAAATTAACTGGTGACAGTGCTATCCCCCCCCCGCTCCACAACAGTAATTTCTAGCCGACTTTCAGAAGAGACTTTTGAAATAATGATAAGATACTCTTATCTTTGAATATTCACAAGGAGTAATCACTTCTGAGGGAGATTTTTTTTTTGAATTTCTTAAACCAAAACTTGTTTTAAAAAATCAAATTTGAAAAAAGTAAAAAAAGGCAATCGTGATTTTTGAATTGACCAAAATTTTGTAGGACAAAAAGACATCTGAAAAAAAAAATCCGTTCATATTTCAACAAAAATTTCATTTTTCAAATAATTACGATGATTCTAAGACAACATATCATGACAAATGTACCAAGTAATTTTTTGCTCTAAAATCTTTAAATTGGGCTCAATATAGGCCGGAACTGAGACCTGATTTGTGTTTTACTAATTATTCTATACAAACATAATGACAGAATCGAGAAATTCAACAAAAACTATCAAGTCACCAAAAACAAATGCCAAAATGGCAAGGGTATTTAATGCGAGGGGTTAACGACTAAAAAAATCAGGTGTACACTTTGAAAAAATCCAAAAACATCATGAAAAATAAAAAAAATCACGATAAATCGGAGAAGAATAAAAAAATCAAGAAAAATAAGAAAAAATGAAAAATCACAAGAAACAAAAGAATAAAAAAAGCAAAGAAAATCACAGAAAATCACAAAGAATCGAGAAGAATGAGAAAATCAATAAAAATGGAAAAAATAAAGAAAAATCACGAAAATCACGAAAAATCACGGGAATAAACAAATCGAGAAAAAATAGAAGAATTACAAGAAATGAAAAATCTCGAGATCCCTTGAAATCTCCTTGAAATTCCTTGAAATCTCCCTGAAATCTTCAAGTCTGAAATCAGGTGTGCACAAAATTTACTAGTTACTGTACTACTGTATAGTATTAGTAGTTCAACGAAAGCAAAATCAAGAAAAGTTGGAAAAAATACCCCCAACGAAAAAATTTAAATTAATCAAAAAGAATATACAACAAAAACCATTGATACTAGACAAAATCAAGAAAAATCTAAACGATCAAGGAAAGTAAATTAAATCAAGAGAAATTGGAAATAAAATACAATAAAAGCACAAAAAATTAAGAATATCGAATAAATCAAGGGTAAAAATGACAAAATCAGAAGAAATAAAAATGAATGAGAGAAAAATCGAATAAATCACGAAAAATCCAGAAATATCACGAGAAATGAAAAAAAAAACTCAAAAAACAGAAAGAAAGAAAAAATCGCGAAAAATGAAAAATATATTCAGAATTAAGAAAATCACGGAAAATAAAAAAAACAAGGAGATTGAAAAAACGAGAAAAATGAAAAAATTACGAAAACTCACAAAAATCAAGAAGAATCACAGAAATCGTAAAAATCATGAAAAATCGAAAAAATGAAAGAAATCACGAATAATCGAAAAAATCATGAAACATAAAAAATAGCGAGAGAGAAAAAAAATCTAGAAAAATCACAAGTATAAAAAAATGACGAAAAATGAAAAAATCACGAAAAATGGAAGGAATGAGAAAAATCCAGAAAAATGAGGAAGAATAAAAAAAAATACCAATACTGAAAAAAATCATGATAAATGGAAAAAATAGAGAAGAATCACAAAAATCACAGAAAAATTACGAAAAATCTCCCAAATCACAGTAAATGAGAAGAAAAATAATCGAAAAATCAAGAAAAATCAAGAAGAGTAAAAAAGATAAAAAAATAAAAAAATGAAATTTGGTGTACACCGAAATGTCAAGCTGCTAACCCCTCGTATTTATGGACACCGGTTTTCAACCTTTCGCGAATAATTTCTATGAACTGGTGATGCCTACGATGTTCTAGTATTTTTTTATGAGTGGAACCTTGGAATTATAGTGTATTCTTTTTATAAGACTCTAACTTCATTGATTAAACTCAGGGTCACCTCACGGGCAACCCCGAAAACTTTTCTCACCTAAATTCTCATTTTCATTTTCCTACATAAATTGTAGGTGGTGACAGTAATAACGCTACCTTAAAAAGGCCCCGTTACAGACCTACATTACTGTTTCCGAAACGGCTGGTCTGATCTAGATGGAAATTTGTTATAATATGCATCATTGTTGTGTTACATTCAGTCAAAAGTGAAAAAAAAATATTGAGATTTTTTGGCCAAATCTTTCCGCCAGGGTTGATTATATAAGGTTTTTCGAAATGTCCGTGTCCACCCCAAAAAAACATGAGGATCAGTCCTGACCTGCGCAGTGCGAAAAAACATACAAAAAAAGCACACACACAAACCCTCCCCCCCTCCCTTCCCCGCCCTTTTCACCGGATAAGACATATGATTTGTAATTTCATTTCTCCCATAGATTTCGTTCAAATGAGCCTGATTTGTACTGTTTCCATCGATCTGTAGCTGTCCTGAGCCAGTCCATACATATGTTTACTTGTTCTATTTGAGTTTTCTCCCATTTGTTTGTTTGCCTCATATTTTTGCTTTGTTTTTTCATGGTTTTCGTACTCTATTCAGTATTCAGTTCCTCTTTTTTCGTTTGTCCACTTCATGATTATAGAAGCATATCCATAAAGCAACTAGGTTTGTAAATATCGAATCGTTTCTTTAACACACACACACACACACACACACACACACACACACACACACACACACACACACACACACACACACACACACACACACACACACACACACACACACACCAAAGCTCCCTCCGTAAGAGCAGCATGGAGTTCTACGCTATCGCTCATCTGAAAACTAGGCAAACGTATCATATATGCGTCGTAAGATGTGGTAAGATGAGAGAGATGTGTACATGATACCCCAAAACTCTACACACTTTGGCTTGTATGAAATATACTATACAAGTTATAATTCTACACACCTGAGTTGAAAACTTTCGATTTCAAAGAGTTTAGAACGTGTTGATACAGCAGACCTATATACGGCGCTGTCGGGGGGAAAATGTGCATCAGCCTCGCTTATGTGCATGGGTTGATACAGAAAATCTGCTAGATCTGAGGAGTAAATTTATTCCAGGTGAAGTTATTTCAATTTCAATTAGTTTATTTCAACTAAGCTCTCAACTTTAACTGTGCAATGTAAAATTCATTATAACTAGGAAAACGCCATATATGCGTTGTTAGACGAGCAGATAGTAATAGTATGTCGATTTTTCTGTCAAACTTTTGCCTACATTCGCCAATTGGCGATTGACATTCAAGACATTAAGTTATAAATGGGTAAAAACTGCTTCGAGTGGTACCAATTTAGCACATTTTATGTTTTTTCTTCAAAATGGCTGACCTGATCAAGCTGAGAATTTCCGGAAATGTGTATCAGAATGTAATTCAACTCCACACAAAATTTCATCTTTTTAGAAAATGAAAATATTTTCTTTTTTTTCCGCCGTGTTATTCTAATGAGTATTTTTGAAATTTCTAAAATTCATAAAAATAAAAGTTACCACCCGATAATGCCAGAAAACTATACAGATCTAAGCTAGATATAAGGAACCATAGTGAAAAAAGTTTGAAGTTGATATAGCTGTGGTCGTTTGACCTGTGGAGAACCGAAAAAAAAACAAAACAAACATAAAAACAAATACCAATTTTTTTCAGTATGCCAAATTGAATCCTTGCTAAAGCTCGTCTAATTAATTACCTCGATTCTCGAAAGCGGGTTAAAGGTTTATGGACATACCGATCTAGGTCACTATACCGATTGCCTATCGACATATGTATCATCCACCCCACAGCACTACTATCCGGTAGATAGTTCTATCGGTCAAATAGCTATCTGCTATCGGTCAATAGCAGATATACGGCTTCTAATGTAAAACTATCGACTACTCATGATTCAGGGTGAGACAGCATATCAAAACGACGCTATTGGAGCGACAATATTTATCGGTGTCTTTATCTGGACATTAGTCTTTATCTGGACATTTATCTGGACATTAGATAGGCCCAAAGAGAACTGATTGGGACTGAACTGTCATTGTATAGTTATTATTATATTATACCATATCATATATTATTATATTATACAAATATCGTTCAAATAAAGACATACAATACAATACAAAACCTTACTATTGAATACACTACTACCATAACGATCCAGTCGTCGCTCTGCTTACACGACTGCATATAGACATGTCGAACTGAATCTAGTTTATAGAAGACTTTATAGTAGATCTCTTTTGACCAGTGAACTGCCATGTCTTGGTTTGACAACACTCTCAACTGGTGGCAACGTTTTGGTATAAAAGTTGTCAGATGTGGCCAAGTCCCGAAACATGTTGCATTCATCATGGACGGCAACCGACGGTACGCAGAGAAGAAAAACATTCAACGAAATGACGGCCATGTAAAAGGGTGAGTATGTCTGGATACAAC
>OZ023330.1:6127530-6207530 GCA_964007535.1 Brachyptera risi | reverse complement strand
AAGGAAAAATATTCTGTCACTTTATCCACATCTGCGTACGTTGGATTACCACAAACGTTTGAAATGTCAATGCCTTCCAGTTTTATTCATCACTCATTTTGATCGTTCTGAATTAGTTGAAGACACTTGTTGCTAGATTGAATCGCATGTACTTATACATAAATACATAGGCCTATACCGAAAAAAATTGGGCTTAGTTTTTATGTTTTTTTTTTTTTGTAATTCTGTACATTGCGTAGGCCTACAGGTTGGGGAAAAAACGAATCAAGTTGAAACTTTTCTTACGTATTGGTATCATACCAGAATGGAGTGGGATTTTTTCCAAAAATTGATTCAACTGTTTTTCCTGAAAAATCGTAAAGTTTGGAATATCGCCATAAGAATAACCCGGATGAAAATTACTCGAAATATGACAATTATTCAAAAGCTGACAACTTCTCACTGAATATGGAAAACATAATCATACATATTTCCACAGACTTTCACGACAATCCGATCAGAAATAACAAAGAAAACGCAATAAAAGTATACATTTTATTGAATATTTGGATCAATTGGTTTGGCAAAGTGTGGACCTATATGCGACAGGTTGCAGCACTATGGATATCAACAAATCACAGCTACAGGTAAAGTTTTTGCACGAATGAATGTAATCCAAGGTCCATAGATGTTTATTGAGCTGAAAGAAAAATTTTCACTTTAGATTTTCATACTTTTCAGCTCATTTCACAACGCATATACTGCGTTGTCCTATAGTTACTATAGGAAAACGCATCAGGATTTGCGATGTGAGATGAGCTTAGAAGTATACAAGTGTATAGAATGAAAAATAACTTGTCAGCTCAATCTACATCTACAGATCTTGGATTACTCAAACGTTCAAAAACACTACTGCTGGAATCAATTACTTCACGGCTTTCCAATTTCAATAATCATATCAATAGTTCTATATTTATTGGTGACAGTTGTTGCTACATATTCAATTGGTTTATCTTAATAGGTTCAATTGATGTTAAAATGTGTTCCAAATGCATTTTCTTCGTTATTTCTCATCTGATTGTTGCAAAAATGTCTGAAATGTGTTTAATAGTTTGCTTTTTTACATATTTGGTGGAAATGTTGGAGCTTTTGACAAATTCTTGTTTCTCTAATATTTTTCCTCCGTGTTATTCAAGGGGATTGTTCAAACTTTCCGATTTTTTTTACGGAAAAACCGTTCAATCGATTTTTTCTGAAGAACAATCCCAACTTATTCTGGTAAGACACCAGTAGGCCTATGTAGAAAAAGTTCCAAGTCGATAGTTTTTTTCCTGACCTGTATGCCACGTACAAAATTCCCCCCCCCCCCAAAAAAAAATGAACTAAGCCTATTTTTTTTCGGTACATGGATGGGAAATCTTCGTTACGCTTATTTGAATAATTGTTATGTTCCAGAGATATGTTCAAGGAAAAAGGGGTGCGCGTGCGAATTATAGGCAAGCTCTCTTTGTTGCCAGCCGATATCAGGAAACTTGCAGCCGAGACTATGTTGGTGACACGAGACAACACCAAATTAACCCTGAACATCGCGCACTCCTACACTGGTATGTTGTATGGGTTGCCCTGATGCATGGGTTCAGTACAAGCAGATGTACAACAATCGACCCAAGTCAATGATTTATAGTAAAGGCCTAACTGTTCTATACTTTTTCCATTGTTTTTCACCGAAAAAATTATAGTGTTTTTTTTTTTTAAATTTTGTGCGCGGTATCAAGAAAAAAAATCGATTCGGAACTTTTTCGGCAGATTGGTGTGACATCAGAATAGGTTAGGATCGTTTATCAGAGAAATCGGTCGAAGATTTTGGGGAAAGAATTGTGAAGTTTGGAAAAACCCCATGAGAATAATCCGGACGAATAATACTTGAGGAACATGAAAATCCAACTGGATGTGAAAACAAACCAGAGATTTCAGTGATTTCAACAATCGGAAGAGAAATAACGAAGAATAACGCATTTATAATGTAAATTTTCTACATCAATAGAACCTATTGAGAAACCTATCAAGGAAAAGCAACTAATGTCATCAAATAATTGAAAGTTTGAAGTAATCCAAGGTATGTAGATGTAGATTGAGCTCACAGAATATTTTTCATTCCAGGTTCCCATATTTCTAAGCTCATCTCACAACGTATATCCCGTGTTTTCCTGGCTAGATGAGCGTAGCGAAGACTTCCATTTTACATACAGATTTTTTTTGTTTGTAATTTTGTGCGTGGCATACAGGTCAGGAAAAGAGACCAATTATCTTGAAATTTTTTCTGCATATTGGTGTATACACCAGAATGGGTTCTCAGAGGAATCGGTTGAAAGGTTTTACCGGAAAAGAATGTTTAACTTTGAAAATTCCCCTATGTTAACCCGAAGGGAAAAAAATTGGAGAGCAAAAATTTGCTCAAAAGCTCTAAAATTTTCTCTGAATATGAATATAAATATTATACACATGTTCAGTGATATGCACAACAATCGGATGAGAAATCATGACAAAATCGCATTTACAATGTGTTTTTTTTTCATGGAAACGCGGGATATGCGTTGTGAGATGAGCTTAGAAGTATGGCAATCTAGAATGAGAAATATTCTGTATTCAGCTCAATCTACATCTACATATCTTTTAGTGTCACTCCCTTCCTGTTTCCTTACACTCATTTCAATCGTTCCAAATTAATTGGTGACTCATATTGCTCAGTCTCAGATATGATTAGTTTCTCAATAGCTTCGATTGCTTCAAAAAAAAACTACATTATGAATGCGCTTTATTCCTTATTCATCATCCGATTGTTGTAGAATCACTGAAAATGTGTATGATAGTTGTTTTCATATTCACCAACATTTTTAAAGCTTTCGAAAAAAATTATTTTTCATTTATTTTCCCTCCGAGTTACAGTGAGATTTTCTATTTACCGGTCATAAAATCACTCAGTTGTATGTATGTTGACGACTTTCGTACTCAGCGGAGGAAGTACCAATTGCTTCGCGTTTTTCTTCTCAGTCTTCTCTCCTCAGCTATTGTATTATTTTTACTCATTCTTTCCTCATCCTCACCCTCTCTCCCTTCCTACCTCTTCCTTTCTTGCCTGCTCTCTCCATATATGCTTGAAACATCTACAAACATTGTCAACTTTGGTAAAGTATACACGCGTACATGGACATGGGAGCAAAATGCCCTCGCTATCGAAGTGCCTCCAACCTACACGATTGCCACACGTTTCGATTTTGATGGGATAGTTCCTCTGAGATATCAAGCGGGACGCATTTGTCCTGGGAAAATTCGAACGGGCTACGCTTTTGGAAGTATCATTACATTCCGAATAATTTATAAATTGTCTGAGATTTATAATTTTTGTGTATTTCTTCAAACATATTCACACGAACCCACGGTCCATGTGACCTTTCTTGAATTATATATTAACATGCATGGGCTGTGAATTGTCTTTTGTTTCTTCAATCATTGAATATTGATAATTTTCGATCGACAACACGTTTCTTCCCACATCATTCATTACAATTATATCATCTCCTCATAGTCATTGAGCATTGAAAATGTGAAATTGTGGCCGCTGCGTGGGTTTGTTATTTTGTAATTCACTTTCAATGAACTAGATGCCCCGCTTCAATAATATACAATGATTATAGGAACACGTGTACTCTAACTCCTAACAATATTCATTCAGTTTGGATACATGTTTAACCGATGTCGATGTGGAAATTTGTTTCCAGGCCGGGAAGAAATCACGCAGGCAGTTTCAGCAGTTGTGTCGGGTGTATCGCAAGGAAAGATCGACCAAGAAGATGTCTCGGAACAACTGATATCCGATTGTCTCTACACAAGTCCGGGTTTGTATCCCGATCTACTCATTCGTACGTCTGGCGAGGTGAGGCTCAGCGACTTCTTGGTCTGGCAAATCTCAGCCAGCTGTTTATACTTCACCGACAAGCTTTGGCCAGAATTTGGAGTGTGGGATATGCTGCTCGCCATCTTGTATTATCAACGAATTTACAACGATCTGACAGATATGAGACGGAAAGAACAGAGATCTGATGATGCAAGTGACACTAGACTCAATGAATTCATAGCAGATGTTCGCAAAGCGCGTGATTTGTCGTTTGTTTAATTGGGTTGATACAAATTAACAACTATGTTATGACCATGGACTGTCGTAGTGGAGGTATAATTCTAGTGCTGCGTAACGGCAGCCATGTTCGTTGTTCATGTTGAGCTGATTGTTGTCAGGTGTAGGCCTACCGAAACCTGTTTTATATTTAGTGCCTGAATTATCAACAATGGAGTTGAAAAACGAACATCGCCAACGTTTCCTGGTAGGTGGGTGGGGGGGGGGGGGGGGGATCTTAGCTCAAGGTTACGTGATTTAAGTTTGGTATCAATTAATCATGTAATTGTTCCACTCTTTTAAATTCTATTTAAAATAATTATGTCATCATGTATGCATGTGTCTTATGTTTTTGCTATGTGAAATTTGCCACTGAATATTTATGTACATTTATTATTTAGATGTATTTTATTCAAAGTAAATATCTAACGATTCATTCATCAAGTTGAAACGTACATTAAAAATGATGCAAGGGTTATTGTCTGAACCAGCTGACTTTTTTCTATTTACATCTTTTATAATATCCCCGAATCCTTTACTTGTTCACGGTGATAGAAACATACATTTATCATTTATCCTGACCGACTGATGAGTTCTCAAATTTAACTGAGGTCTTGAATCTAAAAGATGTGTTACAGTATTTCCAAAGAAGCCATTATAAATATTTGCAAAGTCATTCGTTGAAGATATTTCGTTATTCTGATTATCTTCTGATGTAATATCCAAACATTTCCATCTGATATACGAATAACATTGTTTTGTTTCGAGTTTATAATGTTCCACGCAGCTTTTGACTTATTGGTTGCTTCTTTGTGAGAGAAATATCATTTGATTTCCTTTTAGCCTCGTCAATAGTTGTCCTGTATTCTCTTTTTATTTTACTGTAGATGCATTGTTTTTCAAATTATCGTAAGATTTTCGAACTGAAATTGACCATTCTTTTAGCTCCAAAGTGAACCATCTTTTATTCTTATTTGGAATCAAAGACGATTTTTTTTCCGTATAACAGAGAATACTTCATCAAACACGTTTGGAAACAGTTTGACAAATTAATGGTACATTTCATCTACTGTTTCACACTTATAGATTGAATCCCAACAAACAGTATACTTATTTCAGAAAATGAATAATTGTACTTGATTCCAAGAAAAGTTTTTTTTGTAAAAACTTGAAGCTAAGTCCTGAAATATTTTAGCAACTACAAGAACTTCCTGATATAGGCCTACAAGGTGTAAAATCAAAACTGTATGCCAAGTGACACTTATTATTCATCAATACGGCCTGGAAAATAACAGGAAACACTTGGCTAATTGCCCCCCACGTTCCCTCATATAACACCACCCCGAATTGAAGTGAAGTGCATGATGCTAAGAAATGGGTAACTTCACGTTCCTGACAAAGGGAAACGTAATATGATTCAGTAAACTTGCCCTTCCCCGTCCATTTTCTATTCTGAAATGAGGTTTACTATGAGCTTGATGACATTCAGTGGATAGTGATTGAGAGAACTTGAATTGAGAGCCTTCATTTGATTGGGGAGCACACCATCTTGAACAATGTCAACGTTTTCAAGTTTATAGAACCTGACTTACTGGTACAAATACCTTTTTAGATATCGTAATGTAGGTTTTATGAATCAAATAAAAATACTCGAATTACTTTCAAATTCAAAGTATAATTTCAAATTACTTTTATATTGTATTTTCAGTCTTATTTGAAGTGATAATTCATTCTACTCCAATGAGAAAATATATGTCCGGGTCAAAGTCAGTCTTTGCCTTCTTTCAAGCCACAAATGCTACATTCATTTTAAAAACTGGATATTTTGATGATTTGATTACCAATAACGTGAAAGTCTGCATTAGACCATGCGTAAATCACAAATTGTTTTGGCATAATCCCTGAAAAAATCAGACAAATTAGACATTTCGTCGATACGACAGTATTCTTCATTTCTGAAAGCTATTATTCCAATCTCTTGCGGTTAAAAATGATCAATTGACCAATCTCGCACACACAATTGATCTGGTGTATTTATACAACCCTATTTTTAAAATATCATTGAAGTGTATCGTGAAATGATTCTTAAAAATAATAAAAAATCGAAAATTGAGTCTAAAATGACCTTACTTCTGGTTTTCAAAAGCAACTTCCGGTTAAAATATTTGAAAGTCACAATTTCATAAGAGTTCACATAATCTCTGAAAAAATCAGCAGACAATTCAAACGATCCGCCGATACGACAGTATTCTTCAATTCTGAAAGTTATTATTCCAATCTCTTTTGCTTAAAAATAATTAGTTGACAAATCTTGCACACACAATCGATCTGTTATATTCATACAAACCTATTTTTGTAATATCATTTAAATATACTGTGAAATGATTTTTAAATTAATAAAAACATGAAAAATGAGTGTAAAATTACCTCACTTCCGGTTTTCAAAATCAACTTCCGGTTAAAAGATTCAAAAGTCCCAATTTCATATGAGTTCACATGATCCCCGAGAAAATCAGACAAATCGGACGATTCGTCGATACGACGTTCTTCATTTCTGAAAGTTATTATTCCAATGTCACCCGGTTAAAAATGATTAATTCACAAATCTCGCATACAAAATCGATCTGGTATATTCATACAAACTTATTTTCGAAATGTCATTGAAGTATGTCGTATAGTGATTTTTTAAAATAATAAAAACTTGAAAAATGTGTGTAAAATGACCTTACTTCCGGTTTTCCATAGCAACTTCCTGTTAAAAGATCCAAAAGTCACAATTTCATATAAGTTAACATGATCCCTGAAAAAATCAGACAAATCGGAAGATTCGTTTGGCCTGTAGCCGAGTTCTCAGGTGACGACGGGAGGAGGAGGAGGAGGAGGAGGAGGAGAAAACGGAAAAAGCAGTCTTTTCACAGTACTATAACTTCCAGATGTTTGTTCCGATATATCTTTAATTCGATATGTCATGTCGTGTATGGCGCCTCATTCAATTACAACAAACTAGAGGTATCTAGAATTGTTAGTTCCGGAGATACACTGACAGAGCCACTCGTAACGGAACTTTCTAATGATTCTAAGATTCTAAAGTTATACTCATAGAACATACTAGAACATCGTAAGTATCACCATTTCATAGAAATTATTTGCGAAAGGAATTCTTATTCAGATATATCGCTCATCTTCTATCTGCTGCGTTTGCGGAGTGGTAGTAATTTACGTTCGTGAACAAGTCTATCAGAAGCCATGGAGCCTGTTCAGATGCTTCAATAAAAACAATCAGCAGCTAGCGTGTTGTTCACGAGAGCTTGTTGGATGTTGTGCTCAATCAAATGCCGGTATCTACTGGAACATAAGAAACAGCCATTCAATTCAAGTCATCTTGATATCCGATTGAGTAATAATATTATTCTAGTAGTACTCAGGCGCGGACTGGCAGGGGGGCTTTTTTACTGTTCCTGGCCCCTTTCGAACATATGATATAATTATATTGACAATATCTATATGAATATTCATTTGTTCACTGCGCAAAAGAATTGCCGAACAAAATACATTACTATAACTATAAGACAATATTGATAATAAATTATTATGGTTCATGCCTTGTCTTTGGCGGCTCTCGATAGTAGTAAATTTTTTTTTTTAATGAACATTATAGAGCAAGTTACAAGTTGTGCGTAAACCCACAAAGTCAAACAAAAATGACTTGTCTGTGGGTTAGTAGTAATAGTAATAATTAGTAGTAATAATAGTAATAATGCAATAGTAATTCATCAAATAATTTATTCAACAATTGATTATTGACCACAATGTTTATTCTTATTTCTCCCTAATTGTCACTTCACCAAGTTCACTTAAGTTTCTTACCTAGACCTCACGCAACGGGCTCCGAGATTATTCAATCATTTAGATCATGGCGTCAAGAACGAAAATATATTTTCTCATGAAAAAACTTTGAACATGAAGCACATTATAGAAACATTAATGAATAGAGAAGGGCATGCTCGAAATGAGAAAGAAATCTACGTCAGGTAGGCTAAACGGCAAACATCAAGCTGAGGAGTTAGCCATCATCCCAAACTAACCTAACTGCAAATGCATTAAAAATCCAACTTTGAATTAAAAAAAAAAAAAATATAAATATATTATATATTAATATATATATAATATATAATATATAATATATAATATATAATAAATATAAATATATATAATATATAATATATATATTATATTAATTATATATATTAATATATTAATATATTATACAAATAATATATAATCAAAATGGGGTGGTAAGATCGCCCTTGTGGTGCCCCGTCCAAACGATCCTATCTTTCATCCATAGCCTTAATTGGGGAGCAATGATTTTGTATCAAGTTTCGATGTTATTAAAAAAAAAAAACTTTGAATACTCGGCAAACATAAGGTTGTAGTAGCTAAGCTCAAGCCCTTGCGGGCAGCTCTGAATGAGAAAGAAATCTACGTCAGGTATTCGGCAAACATCAAGGTGAAGAGTTTAGGCAGCTAACCTAACCCAACTGCAACTTCATTATAAATCTAGCTTTGGATACACGGCAAACATAATGTTGTAGTAGGCTGAGCTCAAGCCCTTGCAGGCAGCTCTGAATGAGAAAGAAATCTGGGTCAGGTACACGGCAAACATCAAGGTGAGGAAGTTACGGAAAAGTTATGGAGAAGATACGTTTTCCAAACGTATCCATACCCAAATAATAATCCATCGCAAACAGTTATATACGATATAAATATTGATTTGTGTCTAGATATGTGTGAAAAGCTACTTAAAAAACATGAAAAATCGAAAAATTTCGATCAGCGAGGATGCTTCCGGCGGCCGCTGCCCGGGCGTTACGTGCGCGTGGCACCAACTTCTAAGGTCCTAGTTACAAGCAGCACCTCGGGCCTTTTGGACCCAGTCCGCGCCTGGTGGTACCAGTAGGCAAGTATATCATTCTGTCTTTTTTAATCATATCCTTCTATCTACTCTTTTTTATATCCAGTTGTAAGTTTGTATATTTCCTATATTTTGTACAATGTGCGAATCATAGAATTAAATGAATAAATGAATAAATAATTTTTCTTCTATTTCAAGGTCCTGTGCCTACTAGGCCTACTTTTACTAGGTACTTTTTACAAACAACAATTTACTACATCGTGCTGCATAAGCCAGTTAAATACCGTGTTGAGCCTATCGGTACCAGAAAGTAGGGACGTCGTTAGGATTTGTGTACTGTGGGCCCGGGGCCCGGGGCGCACATGCAGCTAGGTTACATAAATAGGATGACAGACCAGTTGAAACCCTGGCGCGCGCGAAAAGGGGTTCTAGGGGGGCATAGCAGAGTCCCGCAGGGAAAAATATGGACATTTTTCAAGTGATTTTTGCGATTCGTAAGTGGTTTTGGAGTCTCATAATTGCATCATCATGGACATTTTCGAAGCTATACTTTTGCAATTTCTCCCAGCAAAGCCCTGCAGAGAAATTTTTGAAATAGACCCATATAATTTTCAAAGTGATTTTTTATATTCACAAACAGTTTTGGAGTCCAATGATTAAATCACCATGGACATTACCAATGTTACTTTTCGAAGCTTTTTTCGCGATTTCTCCCATAAAAATTCCCAGCAGTGATTTTTTTGAAATATGGTCATTTTTCAAGTGATTTTTGCTATTCACGGAGCAGCTCCGGAATCTAATAATTGAATCATCATCGAAAAGAAAAAAGGAAGTGTGAAGTAGTAGAGTGTATTCACTGATACAATTCATATTAATAAGTCATTATATTTCATTGTGTGTTTATTCGTAGGTCAACATTATACATTTTTAAAGGAGGAAAAGTTATTGGGGGGGTGCAAATGTCGATTGGAGGGGCGTACACCCCCCTTGGACCCCCTAACGAAGTACCTAATCGACACCAGCTACCAGTAAATCTCATGCTGCGATTTGAAAGAGAACTGGACAACATCGAGCCATTTAATTGAATGAAAACAATACATGAAAATACAAAAATCAAACAGCTGTTTGTACTTTGAAGGGAAACTTGTCTTTGAGTGTAGACTTGAATTGAAGATTCAAAACACAATTATTACTACAAGTTTTCTTGCCCAACCAAAATAGTTTCAGGTTTGGACGTCTAGGCCTACTGATGCTCAAGGTTACGTGAGGTAAGTTTGGTAACAAAATTGATCGGGGCCACAAATTTCGTTGGTTTTTACATTTAGTTGAAATCTTAAGCCTTGATAGGCACTAGACTTAAGAGGCCGCAGGCGCTCGTATTTCACGCCGCAAACTCTCACGGCCGTAATTTTTATGATATCAATATGAGTGTTTTTGCATTCTGTTAGTAACTAAAAAACGAAGGTTATCGTAAATACAGAATTTTGAACCAACAATTTATGATTTTTCAAATTCTTCAAATGAAAAATGGAAAAATTTCCAATATACGAAAACCTAGATACATATTTTCTGATACCGAAAAAAAACATAGAACGTAAAATATATCAGAAGTGTGAGCTAGGGAATTAACGGCGTTTATGTGAATCTGAGTTCGGCGGGCTAGTCGACGGGTGGCGCCTAGCACACGATGCATGTTAAACTAGAGTCTGAAGCGGGCGAACAACGAGCCCGTGTAGAGCGCCTGCGGCCTCTTAATAGTTGACCATGGATTTGGGATTGGGTAGACCCTACAGCAGAGTCAAAATATTGCCTAGATATTGAAAATATTGGACATTTACTTGAAGAGGCAAGCAAACAAAGCGCAAAGCAATCATGGCCTGCCTCAATATTTCACTACACAGGTTACCCGCCTAGCCGGTAGTCCAACGATCTTAGTACAGTGGCTCGCACGTCTGTTGTTTCGCGCCTCGGACATCTAGCGCCATCTCTCGTTTCTTTTGCACAACGATATGTCGGTACGGGAAGTTTGCTACAGTACCTCCACAAAGCCGTTCCTCCATGGGTCATGCGGCCGGGTAAACGCAACCCAAAAATTTTACCTGTCTGCACTCTGTCTCTGGTACAATAGAGTGCATTGTTGGTACTTCTGTGACATTGTACATGATCAAAATTAACCCTAAACACAGGGCCGTATCTAAGTTTTGCGCCGCTATAGGCAAATAATGTTTGGCCACCCCTCCTTTAAATTACGTATAGCAATTAATCTAGTCAATGCTATGGTTAAATCACTTGAAAGTATACGCCGCTGAAACTGCTGACGTCGCACATTCCTTGCAGCAGAGTTGTCGATAGTCTCGTCTCATCGTAATCTACTGTACGACTTTGTGATTGTGACGACTTGCATGTAGGCCCATGATACACAGGAAAATTTTTGAAAATTTGGACATTTTTCAAGTGATTTTTGCTATTCACAAGTGGTTTTGAAGTCTCATAATTGCATCATCAAGGACATTTTCGAAGATATACTTTTGCGATTTCGGCCAGCAAAGCCCCGCAGGGAATTTTCTGAAATAAACTCATGTCATTTTTCAAGTGATTTTATATATTCACAAGCGATTTTGAAGTCCAATGATTATGGACATTACTATGGACATACACACTATGGACATTATCAATGTTATTTTCAATAGTACAATCATTATAGACATTTTCGAAGTTATTTTCGTGATTTCTCCCAGCAAAATTCCCAGCAGTGATTTTTTTTTTAATGTGGTCATTTTTCAAGTAATTTTTGCGATTCACGAACAGTTCCGGAATCTAATAATTGAATCATTATCGAAAAGGAAAAATGAAGTGTGATGTAGTAGAGTATATAAAACTGATACAATTCATATTAATAAATCATCATATTTTCTCAAAATCATAAAATCCAACATATAGATTAGCGGTATTAAATAATATTGATTATATAATGTTATAATAATAGAGGTTGTTCCAGAGCTCAAAAACATTATTAAATAAATGAATTTGAGTTTAAATTATCTAGTCGAGCGGTAGCTCAACGACAGCCAAGTTTGTGCGAAGTCTCAGATACGCACTCACACTGTTTACACGAAGTACTTCCAGGTGGTTTTGAGCATACTGTATCTCCGGAACTAACAAGCCTAGATACCTCTAGTTTGTTGTAATTGAATGAGGCGCCATACACGACATGACATATCGAATTAAAGATATATCGGAACAAACATCTGGAAGTTATAGTACTGTGAGAAGACTGCTTTTTCCGTTTTCTCCTCCTCCTCCTCCTCCTCCTCCCGTCGTCACCTGAGAACTCGGCTACAGGCCAAACGAATCTTCCGATTTGTCTGATTGTTTCAGGGATTATGTGAACTTATATGAAATTGTGACTTTTGGATCTTTTAACAGGGAGTTGCTATGGAAAACCGGAAAAAGGTCATTTTACACACATTTTTCAAGTTTTTATTATTTTAAAAATCACTTTACGACATATTTCAATGACATTTCGAAAATAAGTTTGTATGAATATACCAGATCGATTTTGTATGCGAGATTTGTGAATTAATCATTTTTAACCGGGTGACATTGGAATAATAACTTTCAGAAATGAAGAACGTCGTATCGACGAATCGTCCGATTTGTCTGATTTTCTCGGGGATCATGTGAACTCATATGAAATTGGGACTTTTGAATCTTTCAACCGGAAGTTGATTTTGAAAACCGGAAGTGAGGTAATTTTACACTCATTTTTCATGTTTTTATTAATTTAAAAATCATTTCACAATATATTTCAATGATATTGCAAAAATAGGTTTGTATGAATATACCAGATCGATTGTGTGTGCAAGATTTGTCAACTAATCATTTTTAACCGAAAGAGATTGGAATAATAACTTTCAGAAATGAAGAAAACTGTCGTATCGGCGGATCGTTTGAATTGTCTGCTGATTTTTTCAGAGATTATGTAAACTCTTATGAAATTGTGACATTCAAATATTTTGACCAGAAGTTGCTTTTGAAAACCAGAAGTAAGGTCATTTTAGACTCAATTTTCGATTTTTTATTATTTTTAAGAATCATTTCACGATACACTTCAATGATATTTTAAAAATAGGGTTGTATAAATACACCAGATCAATTGTGTGTGCGAGATTGGTCAATTGATCATTTTTTAACCGCAAGAGATTGGAATAATAGCTTTCAGAAATGAGGAGTACTGTCGTATCCACGAATCGTCTAGTTTGTCTGATTTTCTCAGGGATTATGCCAAGAAAATTTGTGATTCACGCATGGTCTCATGCAGACTGTCGGTTTATTGGTTATCAAATCATCAAAATATCCAGTTTTTAAAATGAATGTTGCATTTGTGGCTTGAAAGAAGGCAAAGACTGACTTTGACCCGGACATATATTTTCTCATTGGAGTAGAATGAATTATACCTTCAAATAAGAATGAAAATACAATATAAAAGTAATTTGAAATTATACTTTGAATTTGAAAGTAATTCGAGTATTTTTATTTGATTCATAAAACCTACATTACGATATCTAAAAAGGTATTTGTACCAGTAAGTCAGGTTCTATAAACTTGAAAACGTTGACATTGTTCAAGATGGTGTGCTCCCCAATCAAATGAAGGCTCTCAATTCAAGTTCTCTCAATCACTATCCACTGAATGTCATCAAGCTGATAGAAAACTACATTTCAGAATAGAAAATGGACGGGGAAGGGCAAGTTTATTGAATCATATTACGTTTCCCTGTGTCAGGAACGTGAAGTTACCCATTTCTTAGCATCATGCACTTTACTTCAATTCGGGGTGGTGTTATATGAGAGAACGTGGGGGGCAATGAGCCAAGTGTTTCCTGTTATTTTCCAGGCCGTATTGATGAATAATATGTGTCACTTGGCATACAGTTTTGATTTTACACCTTGTAGGCCTATATCAGGAAGTTCTTGTAGTTGCTAAAATATTTCAGGACTTAGCTTCAAGTTTTTACAAAAAAAACTTTTCTTGGAATCAAGTACAATTATTCATTTTCTGAAATAAGTATACTGTTTGTTGGGATTCAATCTATAAGTGTGAAACAGTGGATGAAATGTACCATTAATTTGTCAAACTGTTTCCAAACGTGTTTGATGAAGTATTCTCTGTTATACGGAAAAAAAATCGTCTTTGATTCCAAATAAAAATGAAAGATGGTTCACTTCGGAGCTAAAAGAATTGTCAATTTCAGTTCGAAAATCTTACGATAATTTGAAAAACAATGCATCTGATTCAAGCAAAATTAGCTACAGTAAGATAAAAAGAGAATACAGGACAGCTATTGACGAGGCTAAGAGGAAATCAAAAGATATTTTTCTCAAAGAAGCAACCAATAAGTCAAAAGCTGCGTGGAACATTATAAACACGGAAAAAAACAATGTTATTCATATATCAGATGGAAATGTTTGGATATTACATTAGAAGATAATCAGAATAACGAAATATCTTCAACGAATGACTTTGCAAATCTTTTTAATGGCTTTTTTGGAAATACTGTAACACATCTTTTAGATTCAAGACCTCAGTTTAATTTGAGAACCTATCAGTCGGTCAGGATAAATGATAAATGTATTTTTCTATCACCGTGAACAAGTGAAGGATTCGGGGATATTATAAAAGATGTAAATAGAAAAAAGTGAGCTGGTTTAGACAATAACCCTTGCATCATTTTTAATGTACGTTTCAACTTGATGAATGAATCGTTAGATATTTACTTTGAATAAAATACATCTAAATAATATATGTACATAAATATTCGGTGACAAATTTCACATAGCAAAAACATAAGATACATGCATACATGATGACATAATTATTTTAAATAGAATTTAAATGAGTGGAATAATTACATGATTGATGAGCGTAGCGAAGTCTCCATCCCACTCTTATAGGGCTTTGTCTGTGTGTTTTTTTTTTTTTTTTTTTGTTTGTTTTTTTTTTTGTTTGTAAGCACTCCACAGGTCGCAAGGGTTGACTGATCAACATGAAACTTTTTTTGTACACGCAAACTCACCCAACTTAGAACTGTATAGTTTTTGGAATGAATCGGTCAGACCGATTTTGAGAAAAATCATCTCAAACTTTCTAAAAACCCCATAAGATTTGGCTGGGCAGAAAATGTTGGAAAATGAAACCTCTCCAAATGGGATGAAATTTTCTCTAAATGTGTAAACATGGATTTTACACATTATTACGATTTTTTAAGCAATTCTGATCAGTCGTTTTGAAGAAAAAAATAAAAATAACTGATAATATTCATCAAATATATCATACAAATTGTTACAGAATTAAGTTGTTGAGATTCACTGCTTTCTAGATTCAAGAGTTGACCAACAATGAAGTATTTTTTATATACGTCAAGGTGTGTAGATTACCAGAGTCAATAAGGTTTCAAGATTAGAACTACTTTAACGACTTTTATAGCTTATTCAGATATCAAGGTGTGTAGAATACCAGAGTCGATAAAGTAGCAAGGGTAGAACTACTTCAACGACTTTTATACCTTATTAGGATATCTCGCTCATCTTACAACGCATATTTCGCGTTTGACTAGTTTATTGATCCCTAACTTAAATCACGTAACCTTGAGCTAAGATCCCCCCCCCCCCCCCACCCTCCTACCACGAAACGTTGGCGATGTTCGTTTTTCAACTCCATTGTTGATAATTCAGGCACTAAATATAAAACAGGTTTCGGTAGGCCTACACCTGACAACAATCAGCTCAACATGAACAACGAACATGGCTGCCGTTACCCAGCACTAGAATTATACCTCCACTACGACAGTCCATGGTCATAACATAGTTGTTAATTTGTATCAGCCCAATTAAACAAACGACAAATCACGCGCTTTGCGAACATCTTCTATGAATTCATTGAGTCTAGTGTCACTTGCATCATCAGATCTCTGTTCTTTCCGTCTCACATCTGTCAGATCGTCGTAAATTCGTTGATAATACAAGATGGCGAGCAGCATATCCCACACGCCGAATTCCGGCCAAAGCTTGTCGGTGAAGTATAAACAGCTGGCTGAGATTTGCCAGACCAAGAAGTCGCTGAGCCTCACCTCGCCAGACGTACGAATGACTAGATCGGGATACAAACCCGGACTTGTGTAGAGACAATCGGATATCAGTTGTTCCGAGACATCTTCTTGGTCGATCTTTCCTTGCGATACACCCGACACAACTGCTGAAACTGCCTGCGTGATTTCTTCTCGGCCTGGAAACAAATGTCCACAACGACATCGGTTAAACATGTATCCAAACTGAATGAATATTGTTAGGGGTTAGAGTACACGTGTTCCTATAATCATTGTATATTATTGAAGCGGGGCATCTAGTTCATTGAAAGTGAATTATAAAATAACAAACCCACGCAGCGGCCACAATTTCACATTTTCAATGCTCAATGACCATGAGGAGATGATATAATTGTAATGAATGATGTGGGAAGAAACGTGTTGTCGATCGAAAATTATCAATATTCAAAGATTGAACAAACAAAAGACAATTCACAGCCCATGCATGTTAATATATAATTCAAGAAAGGTCACATGGACAGGTTCGTGTGAATGGGTTTGAAGAAATACACAAAAATTATAAATCTCAGACAATTTATAAACTATTCGGAATGTAATGATACTTCCAAGAGCGTAGCCCGTTCGAATTTTCCCAGGACAAATGCGTCCCGCTTGATATCTCAGAGGAACTATCCCATCAAAATCGAAACGTGTGGCAATCGTGTAGGTTGGAGGCACTTCGATAGCGAGGGCATTTTGCTCCCATGTCCATGTACGCGTGTATACTTTACCAAAGTTGACAATGTTTGTAGATGTTTCAAGCATATATGGAGAGAGCAGGCAAGAAAGGAAGAGGTAGGAAGGGAGAGAGGGTGAGGATGAGGAAAGAATGAGTAAAAATAATACAATAGCTGAGGAGAGAAGACTGAGAAGAAAAACGCGAAGCAATTGGTACTTCCTCCGCTGAGTACGAAAGTCGTCAACATACATACAACTGAGTGATTTTATGACCGGTAAATAGAAAATCTCACTGTAACTCGGAGGGAAAATAAATGAAAAATAATTTTTTTCGAAAGCTTTAAAAATGTTGGTGAATATGAAAACAACTATCATACACATTTTCAGTGATTCTACAACAATCGGATGATGAATAAGGAATAAAGCGCATTCATAATGTAGTTTTTTTTGAAGCAATCGAAGCTATTTAAGAAACTTATCATATCTGAGACTGAGCAATATGAGTCACCAATTGATTGGAACAACAAACAGGAAGGGGGTGACACTAGATGATATGTAGATGTAGATTGAGCTGAATACAGAATATTTGTCATTCTAGATTGCCATACTTCTAAGCTCATCTCACAACGCGCATCCCGCGTTTCCATAGAAAAAACACATTGTAAATGCGATTTTGTCATGATTTCTCATCCGATTGTTGTGCATATCACTGAACAAGTGTATGATATTCATATTCATATTTAGTGAAAATTTTAGAGCTTTTGAGCAAATTTTTGCTTTCCAATTCTTTTCCCTTCGGGTTGTCATAGGGGAATTTTCAAAGTTATAAAATCTTTTCCGGTAAAACCGTTCAACCGATTCCTCTGAAACCCCATTCTGGTGTATACACCAATATGCAGAAAAAATTTCAAGATAATTGGTCTCTTTTCCTGACCTGTATGCCACGCACAAAATTAAAAAAAAAAAAAAATCGGTATGTAAAATGGAAGTCTTCGCTACGCTCATCTAGCCAGGAAAACAAGGGATATGCGTTGTGAGATGAGCTTAGAAATATGGGAACCTGGAATGAAAAATATTCTGTGAGCTCAATCTACATCTACATACCTTGGATTACTTCAAACTTTCAATTATTTGATGACATTAGTTGCTTTTCCTTGATAGGTTTCTTAATAGGTTCTATTGATGTAGAAAATTTACATTATAAATGCGTTATTCTTCGTTATTTCTCTTCCGATTGTTGAAATCACTGAAATCTCTGGTTTGTTTTCACATCCAGTTGGATTTTCATGTTCCTCAAGTATTATTCGTCCGGATTATTCTCATGGGGTCTTTCCAAACTTCACAATTCTTTCCCCAAAATCTTCGACCGATTTCTCTGATAAACGATCCTAACCTAATCTGATGTCACACCAATCTGCCGAAAAAGTTCCGAGTCGATTTTTTTCTCTTGATACCGCGCACAAAATTGAAAAAAAAAGAACAGTATAATTTTTTCGGTGAAAAACAATGGAAAAAGTATAGAACAGTTAGGCCTTTACTATAAATCATTGACTTGGGTCGATTGTTGTACATCTGCTTGTACTGAACCCATGCATCAGGGCAACCCATACAACATACCAGTGTAGGAGTGCGCGATGTTCAGGGTTAATTTGGTGTTGTCTCGTGTCACCAACATAGTCTCGGCTGCAAGTTTCCTGATATCGGCTGGCAACAAAGAGAGCTTGCCTATAATTCGCACGCGCACCCCTTTTTCCTTGAACATATCTCTGGAACATAACAATTAATCAAATGAGCGTAACGAAGATTTCCCATCCATGTATACCGAAAAAAATTAGGCTTAGTTCATTTTTTTGTTTGTAATTTTGTACGTGGCATACAGGTCAGGAAAAAAACTATCGACTTGGAACTTTTTCTACATAGGCCTACTGGTGTCTCACCAGGATAGGTTGGGATTGTTCTTCAGAAAAAATCGATTGAACGCTTTTTCCGTAAAAAAAATCGGAAAGTTTGAACAATCCCCTTGAATAACACGGAGGAAAAATATTAGAGAAACAAGAATTTGTCAAAAGCTCCAACATTTCCACCAAATATGTAAAAAAGCAAACTATTATACACATTCACAGACATTTTTGCAACAATCAGATGAGAAATAACGAAGAAAATGCATTTGGAACACATTTTAACATCAATTGAACCTATTAAGATAAACCAATTGAATATGTAGCAACAACTGTCACCAATAAATATAGAACTATTGAAATGATGATTGAAATTGGAAAGCCGTGACATAATTGATTCCAGCAGTAGTGTTTTTGAACGTTTGAGTAATCCAAGATCTGTAGATGTAGATTGAGCTGTCAAGTTATTTTTCATTCTATACACTTGTATA
The DNA here is from genome assembly GCA_964007535.1 of Brachyptera risi. Lineage (NCBI taxonomy): Eukaryota > Metazoa > Arthropoda > Insecta > Plecoptera > Taeniopterygidae > Brachyptera > Brachyptera risi. The sequence goes on along the minus strand of OZ023330.1, from coordinate 6,188,254 downwards.
CTTCTAAGCTCATCTCACATCGCAAATCCTGCGTTGTCCTATAGTAACTATAGGACAACGCAGTACATGCGTTGTGGAATGAGCTTAAAAGTATGAAAATCTAAAGTGAAAATTTTTCTGTCAGCTCAATAAACAGCTATGGACCTTGGATCACATTCATTCGTTCAAAAACTTCACCTATAGCTGTGATTTGTTGATATTCATAGTGCTGCAACCTGTCCACACTTTGCCAAACCAATTGATCCAAATATTCAATAAAATGTATACTTTTATTGCGTTTTCTTTGTTATTTCTGATCGGATTGTCGTGAAAGTCTGTGGAAATATGTATGATTATGTTTTCCATATTCAGTAAGAAGTTAACAGCTTTTGAATAATTGTCATATTTCGAGTATTTTTCATTTGGGTTATTCTTATGGCGATATTCCAAACTTTACGATTTTTCAGGAAAAACAGTTGAATCAATTTTTGGAAAAAATCTCACTCCATTCTGGTATGATTCCAATACGTAAAAAAAGTTTCCACTTGATTAGTTTTTTCCCCAACCTGTAGGCCTACGCAATGTACAGAATTACAAAAAAAAAAAAAGAAACTAAGCCCAATTTTTTTCGGTATAGGCCTATGTATTTATGTATAAGTACATGTGATTCAATCTAGCAACCAGGGTCTCCAACTGATTCAGAACGATTAAAATTAGTGATGAATAAAACTGGAAGGCATTGACATTTCAAACGTTTGTGGTAATCCAACGTACGCAGATGTGGATAAAGTGACAGAATATTTTTCCTTCTAGATTTCCATACTTCTAAGCACTAAGCTTAACTCGCAACGCATACTGAGTTTTCCTAGTGATAATAATGGAGACCACAGAGCACAGAGTCACAGCCCTGCGGAATATCATGAATTGCATTCCCCAAGAGACCGTGAATTTTCATATTACGTTCTCATAGTTGGTTGGATGAGCGAAGCGCGAAGACTCAATTTCAACATACCCGAAATAAAAGTACATTTTTTTTTTGTTTTTTTGTTCACTCTCCACAGGTCGGACGAAAATTCAAAATTAGTTGAAACTTAGCACACACAAGTATCATTATCTAATTCGTTACTGTATTGTTTTGAGGCGTGATCGGTTGAACCACTTCTGAGAAAACTCATTTCAAAATTTTCAAAAATCCCATAAGAATAACCCGGAGAAAAAAATTCAGGAAAAATATTTCACCCGAGAGAATTCTCAGATGATTTTAATCTGATAATGATACACATCATTCCAAACTTTAACTCAAATCGGATCAGCCCTTTTAATGTAAAAAAATATATAATGTAATTGTTATAAATCATTCATAGCTATTAAGATACCTATTAAATCCAAGCCACAGGTGACACCACTTAATTGTAAACGATTAAAACAATGCCTTCTTTATTATCACAGAAGTTAATAACGGAAAATAAGATGGCAGTGATGTCATGGTTTGGATCTCAAGGTGTATATATATATATATATATATATATATATATATATATATATATATATATATATATATATATATATATATATATATATATATATATATAATAACCAATCCAAAGATAAGTTGATATGTTCCAGCTCATCCATCAACGCAACACATAACGCGTTTGCCTAGTAGGTTTTTAATGGGAAACGATTACTAATAGAAGTGATTGGTAATTTTTCCCGAAAATGCTTCAATCCATAACTACCCTACCCCTCTACCAGTCACAGTAACTCTATCCGTTCTCTAACTTACACCCACGCTTTTTTCAGACACAGCTCTCTCCATCTTTGCACAACCATTTACAATAAACTACCTGCCCATATGACTATAGCCTCACCAAACTCTCATCTTTCAAATACTATAAATAATTCCCACTTCAGAACCCCTTCTATGACCTCAACGAATTCCTTTCCTTCCTAATCACATTATACTATCATTGCACCATTACACACACATATATAAATATATATATATATAAATATATCATATATATATATATATATATATATATATATTCATATATATATATATATATATATATATATATATATATATATATATATATATACCGGTATCTATATATATATATATATATATATATATATATATATATATACATATATATATATATATATATATATATACATATATATATATATATATATATATATATATATATATATATATATATATATATATATATAAATATATAATATATATATATATATATATATATATATATATATATATATATATATATATATATATATATAAATATATTATATATATATATATATATATATATATATATATATATATATATATATATATATGTATATATATATATATATATATATATATATATATATATATTCATATATATATATATATATATATATATATATATATATATATATATATATATATATATATATATCATTCTGTCTCTTTTGATCATATTCTTCTATCTACTCATTTTTATATTTAGTTGTAAGTTTTATATTTCCTGTATTTTTACAATGTGCAAATCTATGGATTGAATAATAAATAAATTGATAAATTGGATAAATTAAATTGAATATATGAAATATCAGAATACATAATGATAGATGTATCGAATATTAAATTTTAATGAATTGATTGAATTCGAAGTGATTTAAGTGAGTGATCGATGTCCTCTTGGACCTAACTATAACCCCAGCCCGTATTTTTTATTTTTTCATGAGTGTTCAGGACCCTTAACGCGATTGCCACTCAAGAACACGCTCCAGGCTCTGCCAGCTCCCAAGTACTAGAACTTTGATCAGGAATTATTTATTAAAAGAGCTAAATACCTTGACCACATGTCCAGGCGTTGCACATTTCCAATGCTGCAAGCAAACAATTCTAGCACTGCTAATACGAGCGAGTACCAAAGGAATGAGAGCACAGCACACGTCTTAGGCCGATGCTATTCGTAATGAAAAATATCATTCTAAAATACGTAGCTGAACAATATCGGTAGGTGAAAACAATCAACCAACCCCATGACCTTTAGCCTAATGCATATTTATGTCAAATTGAGAAGAAAAGAAAGTAGCTTATGGTGGGAATCGAACTCAGGATCCTGGTTGGATGAGCGAATGCGAAGACTTACATTCTACTAAAATGGAGCTAATTGTCTGGAACTGTCTAGTTTTAGGGTCATATCGGTTGGGCTAATTCCGACGAATATCATTTCGAAGTTTCTAAAAACTCCATAAGATCAGACTGGATGGGAAAATCTGAAAAATAACCTCTCTCAAAAACAATTAAAATTTTCTCTGAATGTGGACACTCAATTAATACATATCATCAGAATTTGTGCATGCAATTCGAACCAAACTGTTTGGAAGAAAATAATTTGATAAATATTTGTATTCAACAAATAGTTGGAAATAATAGCAGAACCATTGCCGAGATCACGGCTTTCTAGATTCAATAGAGTTGACGGATTCCGGACTATATTTTATAGAAGTCAAGGTGTGTAGAATTTCGATTATACTTCACATGAATATCTCGCTCATCTTACAACGCATATGCTGTGTTTGCGTACCAATGTCGGACCTGACCAGCTGTAGGCCCACTAATAATCAAGAAAACATATTTACTTGTCGTCGACCAGTCTCTGAAATTTTTGACGTGTTAACTCGGTCAAGTCATGGATCTCTTCTGCACTGCGTTTGAAGTTTTCTATGCTGAATGCGTAGACAGTTATTTCCAATATGCCCATGTCAATGGACCATGATATTACTTTGGCCATCTGGGAAAACCTAGAAGAGAACTGAATGATTAAGAGTGCATGGGACTGGGAGTAAATTTAGCAAAATATAAGTTTTTGGTGATGACTTTCGAACGATATGGAATGTGGAAATTCTAAAACAATAGAAAGATATTTCACAAATAAATATATATACACAGACACATATATATATATATATATATATATATATATATATTTATATATATATATATATATATAAATATATATATATATATGTATTTATAAATACATATATATATATATATATATATATATATTCATATATATATATATATATATATATATATATATATATATATATATATATATATATATATATATATATATATACATATATATATATATATATATATATATATATATATATATATATATAAAAATATATATAATATGTGTATATATATATATATTCATTTATATAGATATATATATATATATATATATATATATATATATTCATATATATATATATATATATATATATATATATATATATAATATATATATATATATATATATATATATATATATATGTGTGTGTGTGTGTGAGCGCGGAGCAAGTACCAATTCTTAAGTACGGATTCGTACCATCTCATTCGTACCATCTCATTCGTACCATTTCATTCGTACCATCTCATTCGTACCATCTCATTCGTACCATTTCATTCGTACCATCTCATTCGTACCATCTCATTCGTACCATCTCATTCGTACCATTTCATTCGTACCATTTCATTCGTACCATCTCATTCGTACCATCTCATTCGTACCATTTCATTCGTACCATCTCATTCGTACCATCTCATTCGTACCATCTCATTCGTACCATCTCATTCGTACCATTTCATTCGTACCATCTCATTCGTACCATTTCATTCGTACCATTTCATTCGTACCATCTCATTCGTACCATCTCATTCGTACCATTTCATTCGTACCATCTCATTCGTACCATCTCATTCGTACCATCTCATTCGTACCATTCCATTCGTACCATCTCATTCGTACCATCTCATTCGTACCATCTCATTCGTACCATCTCATTCGTACCATTTCATTCGTACCATTTCATTCGTACCATCTCATTCGTACCATCTCATTCGTACCATTTCATTCGTACCATCTCATTCGTACCATCTCATTCGTACATCTCATTCGTACCATCTCATTCGTACCATTCCATTCGTACCATCTCATTCGTACCATCTCATTCGTACCATCTCATTCGTACCATCTCATTCGTACCATTTCATTCGTACCATCTCATTCGTACCATCTCATTCGTACCATCTCATTCGTACCATCTCATTCGTACCATTTCATTCGTACCATCTCATTCGTACCATCTCATTCGTACCATCTCATTCGTACCATCTCATTCGTACCATTTCATTCGTACCATCTCATTCGTACCATTTCATTCGTACCATCTCATTCGTACCATCTCATTCGTACCATCTCATTCGTACCATCTCATTCGTACCATTTCATTCGTACCATCTCATTCGTACCATCTCATTCGTACCATCTCATTCGTACCATCTCATTCGTACCATCTCATTCTTAACATTTCATTCGTACCATCTCATTCGTACCATCTCATTCGTACCATCTCATTCGTACCATCTCATTCTTAACATTTCATTCGTACCATCTCTTTCGTACCATCTCATTCGTACCATCTCATTCGTACCATCTCATTCGTACCATCTCATTCTTAACATTTCATTCGTACCATCTCATTCGTACCATCTCATTCGTACCATTTCATTCGTACCATCTCATTCGTACCATTTCATTCGTACCATCTCATTCTTACCATCTCTTTCGTACCATCTCATTCGTACCATCTCATTCTTAACATTTCATTCGTACCATCTCATTCGTACCATCTCATTCGTACCATCTCATTCTTAACATTTCATTCGTACCATCTCATTCGTACCATCTCATTCGTACCATCTCATTCGTACCATCTCATTCGTACCATCTCATTCGTACCATCTCTTTCGTACCATCTCATTCGTACCATCTCATTCGTACCATCTCATTCGTACCATCTCATTCTTAACATTTCATTCGTACCATCTCATTCGTACCATCTCATTCGTACCATTTCATTCGTACCATCTCATTCGTACCATTTCATTCGTACCATCTCATTCTTACCATCTCTTTCGTACCATCTCATTCGTACCATCTCATTCTTAACATTTCATTCGTACCATTTCATTCGTACCATCTCATTCGTACCATCTCATTCGTACCATTCCATTCGTACCATCTCATTCGTACCATCTCATTCGTACCATTCCATTCGTACCATCTCATTCGTACCATCTCATTCGTACCATCTCATTCGTACCATCTCATTCGTACCATTCCATTCGTACCATCTCATTCGTACCATCTCATTCGTACCATCTCATTCGTACCATCTCATTCGTACCATTCCATTCGTACCATCTCATTCGTACCATCTCATTCGTACCATCTCATTCGTACCATCTCATTCGTACCATTTCATTCGTACCATCTCATTCTTAACATTTCATTCGTACCATCTCATTCGTACCATCTCATTCGTACCATCTCATTCGTACCATTTCATTCGTACCATCTCATTCGTACCATCTCTTTCGTACCATCTCATTCGTACCATCTCATTCGTACCATCTCATTCGTACCGTCTCATTCGTACCATCTCATTCGTACCGTCTCATTCGTACCATCTCATTCGTACCATCTCATTCGTACCATCTCATTCGTACCATTTCATTCGTACCATCTCATTCGTACCATCTCATTCGTACCATTTCATTCGTACCATCTCATTCGTACCATTTCATTCGTACCATCTCATTCGTACCATCTCATTCGTACCATCTCATTCGTACCATCTCATTCGTACCATCTCATTCGTACCATCTCATTCGTACCATTTCATTCGTACCATCTCATTCTTAACATTTCATTCGTACCATCTCATTCGTACCATTTCATTCGTACCATCTCATTCGTACCATTTCATTCGTACCATCTCATTCGTACCATCTCATTCGTACCATCTCATTCGTACCATCTCATTCGTACCATCTCATTCGTACCATCTCATTCGTACCATTTCATTCGTACCATCTCATTCTTAACATTTCATTCGTACCATCTCATTCGTACCATTTCATTCGTACCATCTCATTCGTACCATCTCTTTCGTACCATCTCATTCGTACCATCTCATTCGTACCATCTCATTCGTACCATCTCATTCGTACCATCTCATTCGTACCATCTCATTCGTACCATCTCATTCGTACCGTCTCATTCGTACCATCTCATTCGTACCGTCTCATTCGTACCGTCTCATTCGTACCATTTCATTCGTACCATCTCATTCGTACCATCTCATTCGTACCATCTCATTCGTACCATCTCATTCTTAACATTTCATTCGTACCATCTCATTCGTACCATCTCATTCGTACCATCTCATTCGTACCATCTCATTCGTACCATCTCATTCGTACCATCTCATTCGTACATATCATTCGTACCATCTCATTCGTACCATCTCATTCGTACCATCTCATTCGTACCGTCTCATTCGTACCGTCTCATTCGTACCATCTCATTCGTACCATCTCATTCGTACCATCTCATTCGTACCATCTCATTCGTACCATCTCATTCGTACCATCTCATTCGTACCATCCCATTCGTACCATCTCATTCGTACCGTCTCATTCGTACCATCTCATTCGTACCGTCTCATTCGTACCATCTCATTCGTACCATCTCATTCGTACCATCTCATTCGTACCATCTCATTCGTACCATCTCATTCGTACCATCTCATTCGTACCATCTCATTCGTACCATCTCATTCGTACCATCTCATTCGTACCATCTCATTCGTACCATCTCATTCGTACCATCTCATTCGTACCGTCTCATTCGTACCATCTCATTCGTACCATCTCATTCGTACCATCTCATTCGTACCATCTCATTCGTACCATCTCATTCGTACCATCTCATTCGTACCATCTCATTCGTACCATCTCATTCGTACCATCTCATTCGTACCGTCTCATTCGTACCATCTCATTCGTACCATCTCATTCGTACCATCTCATTCGTACCATCTCATTCGTACCGTCTCATTCGTACCATCTCATTCGTACCATCTCATTCGTACCATTTCATTCGTACCATTTCATTCGTACCATCTCATTCGTACCATCTCATTCGTACCATCTCATTCGTACCATCTCATTCGTACCATCTCATTCGTACCATCTCATTCGTACCATCTCATTCGTACCATCTCATTCTTAACATTTCATTCGTACCATCTCATTCGTACCATCTCATTCGTACCATCTCATTCGTACCATCTCATTCGTACCATCTCATTCGTACCATCTCATTCTTAACATTTCATTCGTACCATCTCATTCGTACCATCTCATTCGTACCATCTCATTCGTACCATCTCATTCGTACCATCTCATTCGTACCATCTCTTTCGTACCATCTCATTCGTACCATCTCTTTCGTACCATCTCATTCGTACCATCTCATTCGTACCGTCTCATTCGTACCATTTCATTCGTACCATCTCATTCGTACCATCTCATTCGTACCATCTCATTCTTAACATTTCATTCGTACCATCTCATTCGTACCATCTCATTCGTACCATTTCATTCGTACCATCTCATTCGTACCATCTCATTCGTACCATCTCATTCGTACATCTCATTCGTACCATCTCATTCGTACCATCTCATTAGTACCATCTCATTCGTACCATCTCATTCGTACCATCTCATTCGTACCATCTCTTTCGTACCATCTCATTCGTACCATCTCATTCGTACCATCTCTTTCGTACCATCTCATTCGTACCATCTCTTTCGTACCATCTCATTCGTACCATCTCATTCGTACATCTCATTCGTACCATCTCATTCGTACCATCTCATTCGTACCATCTCATTCGTACCATCTCATTCGTACCATCCCATTCGTACCATCTCATTCTTAACATTTCATTCGTACCATCTCATTCGTACCATCTCATTCGTACCATTTCATTCGTACCATCTCATTCGTACCATCTCATTCGTACCATCTCATTCGTACCATCTCATTCGTACATCTCATTCGTACCATCTCATTCGTACCATCTCATTCGTACCATCTCATTCGTACCATCTCATTCGTACCATCTCATTCGTACCATCTCATTCGTACCATCTCATTCGTACCATCTCATTCGTACCATCTCTTTCGTACCATCTCATTCGTACCATCTCATTCGTACCATCTCATTCGTACCATTTCATTCGTACCATCTCATTCGTACCATTTCATTCGTACCATCTCATTCGTACCATCTCATTCGTACCATCTCATTCGTACATCTCATTCGTACCATCTCATTCGTACCATCTCATTCTTAACATTTCATTCGTACCATCTCATTCGTACCATCTCATTCGTACCATCTCATTCGTACCATCTCATTCGTACCATTTCATTCGTACCATCTCATTCTTAACATTTCATTCGTACCATCTCATTCGTACCATTTCATTCGTACCATCTCATTCGTACCATCTCATTCGTACCATCTCATTCGTACATCTCATTCGTACCATCTCATTCGTACCATCTCATTCTTAACATTTCATTCGTACCATCTCATTCGTACCATCTCATTCGTACCATCTCATTCGTACCATCTCATTCGTACCATTTCATTCGTACCATCTCATTCTTAACATTTCATTCGTACCATCTCATTCGTACCATTTCATTCGTACCATCTCATTCGTACCATCTCTTTCGTACCATCTCATTCGTACCATCTCATTCGTACCATCTCATTCGTACCATCTCATTCGTACCATCTCATTCGTACCATCTCATTCGTACCATCTCATTCGTACCGTCTCATTCGTACCATCTCATTCGTACCGTCTCATTCGTACCGTCTCATTCGTACCATTTCATTCGTACCATCTCATTCGTACCATCTCATTCGTACCATCTCATTCGTACCATCTCATTCTTAACATTTCATTCGTACCATCTCATTCGTACCATCTCATTCGTACCATCTCATTCGTACCATCTCATTCGTACCATCTCATTCTTAACATTTCATTAGTACCATCTCATTCGTACCATCTCATTCGTACATCTCATTCGTACCATCTCATTCGTACCATCTCATTCGTACCATCTCATTCGTACCGTCTCATTCGTACCGTCTCATTCGTACCATCTCATTCGTACCATCTCATTCGTACCATCTCATTCGTACCATCTCATTCGTACCATCTCATTCGTACCATCTCATTCGTACCATCCCATTCGTACCATCTCATTCGTACCGTCTCATTCGTACCATCTCATTCGTACCGTCTCATTCGTACCATCTCATTCGTACCATCTCATTCGTACCATCTCATTCGTACCATCTCATTCGTACCATCTCATTCGTACCATCTCATTCGTACCATCTCATTCGTACCATCTCATTCGTACCATCTCATTCGTACCATCTCATTCGTACCATCTCATTCGTACCATCTCATTCTTAACATTTCATTCGTACCATCTCATTCGTACCATCTCATTCGTACCATCTCATTCGTACCATCTCATTCGTACCATCTCATTCGTACCATCTCATTCTTAACATTTCATTCGTACCATCTCATTCGTACCATCTCATTCGTACCATCTCATTCGTACCGTCTCATTCGTACCATCTCATTCGTACCATCTCATTCGTACCATCTCATTCGTACCATCTCATTCGTACCATCTCATTCGTACCATCTCTTTCGTACCATCTCATTCGTACCATCTCTTTCGTACCATCTCATTCGTACCATCTCATTCGTACCGTCTCATTCGTACCATTTCATTCGTACCATCTCATTCGTACCATCTCATTCGTACCATCTCATTCTTAACATTTCATTCGTACCATCTCATTCGTACCATCTCATTCGTACCATTTCATTCGTACCATCTCATTCGTACCATCTCATTCGTACCATCTCATTCGTACCATCTCATTCGTACCATCTCATTCGTACCATCTCATTCGTACCATCTCATTCGTACCATCTCATTCGTACCATCTCTTTCGTACCATCTCATTCGTACCATCTCATTCGTACCATCTCTTTCGTACCATCTCATTCGTACCATCTCTTTCGTACCATCTCATTCGTACCATCTCATTCGTACCATCTCATTCGTACCATCTCATTCGTACCATCTCATTCGTACCATCTCATTCGTACCATCTCATTCGTACCATCTCATTCGTACCATCTCATTCGTACCATCTCATTCGTACCATCTCATTCGTACCATCTCATTCGTACCATCTCATTCGTACCATCTCATTCGTACCATCTCATTCGTACCATCTCATTCGTACCATCTCATTCTTAACATTTCATTCGTACCATCTCATTCGTACCATCTCATTCGTACCATCTCATTCGTACCATCTCATTCGTACCATCTCATTCGTACCATCTCATTCTTAACATTTCATTCGTACCATCTCATTCGTACCATCTCATTCTTAACATTTCATTCGTACCATCTCATTCGTACCATCTCATTCGTACCATCTCATTCGTACCATCTCATTCGTACCATCTCATTCGTACCATCTCATTCTTAACATTTCATTCGTACCATCTCATTCGTACCATCCCATTCGTACCATCTCATTCGTACCATCTCATTCGTACCATCTCATTCGTACCATCTCATTCGTACCATCTCATTCGTACCATCTCATTCGTACCGTCTCATTCGTACCATCTCATTCGTACCATCTCATTCGTACCATCTCATTCGTACCATCTCATTCGTACCATCTCATTCGTACCATCTCTTTCGTACCATCTCATTCGTACCATCTCTTTCGTACCATCTCATTCGTACCATCTCATTCGTACCGTCTCATTCGTACCATTTCATTCGTACCATCTCATTCGTACCATCTCATTCGTACCATCTCATTCTTAACATTTCATTCGTACCATCTCATTCGTACCATCTCATTCGTACCATTTCATTCGTACCATCTCATTCGTACCATCTCATTCGTACCATCTCATTCGTACCATCTCATTCGTACCATCTCATTCGTACCATCTCATTCGTACCATCTCATTCGTACCATCTCATTCGTACCATCTCTTTCGTACCATCTCATTCGTACCATCTCATTCGTACCATCTCTTTCGTACCATCTCATTCGTACCATCTCTTTCGTACCATCTCATTCGTACCATCTCATTCGTACCATCTCATTCGTACCATCTCATTCTTAACATTTCATTCGTACCATCTCATTCGTACCATCTCATTCGTACCATCTCATTCGTACCATCTCATTCGTACCATCTCATTCGTACCATTTCATTCGTACCATCTCATTCGTACCATCTCATTCGTACCATCTCATTCGTACCATCTCATTCTTAACATTTCATTCGTACCATCTCATTCGTACCATCTCATTCGTACCATCTCATTCGTACCGTCTCATTCGTACCATCTCATTCGTACCATCTCATTCGTACCATTTCATTCGTACCATCTCATTCGTACCATCTCATTCGTACCATCTCATTCGTACCATCTCATTCGTACCATCTCATTCGTACCATCTCTTTCGTACCATCTCATTCGTACCATCTCATTCGTACCATCTCATTCTTAACATTTCATTCGTACCATCTCATTCGTACCATCTCATTCGTACCATCTCATTCTTAACATTTCATTCGTACCATCTCATTCGTACCATCTCATTCGTACCATCTCATTCGTACCGTCTCATTCGTACCATCTCATTCGTACCATCTCATTCGTACCATCTCATTCGTACCATCTCATTCGTACCATCTCTTTCGTACCATCTCATTCGTACCATCTCATTCGTACCATCTCATTCGTACCATCTCATTCTTAACATTTCATTCGTACCATCTCATTCGTACCATCTCATTCGTACCATCTCATTCGTACCATCTCATTCGTACCATCTCATTCGTACCATTTCATTCGTACCATCTCATTCGTACCATCTCATTCGTACCATCTCATTCGTACCATCTCATTCTTAACATTTCATTCGTACCATCTCATTCGTACCATCTCATTCGTACCATCTCATTCGTACCGTCTCATTCGTACCATCTCATTCGTACCATCTCATTCGTACCATTTCATTCGTACCATCTCATTCGTACCATCTCATTCGTACCATCTCATTCGTACCATCTCATTCGTACCATCTCATTCGTACCATCTCTTTCGTACCATCTCATTCGTACCATCTCATTCGTACCATCTCATTCTTAACATTTCATTCGTACCATCTCATTCGTACCATCTCATTCGTACCATCTCATTCTTAACATTTCATTCGTACCATCTCATTCGTACCATCTCATTCGTACCATCTCATTCGTACCGTCTCATTCGTACCATCTCATTCGTACCATCTCATTCGTACCATCTCATTCGTACCATCTCATTCGTACCATCTCTTTCGTACCATCTCATTCGTACCATCTCATTCGTACCATCTCATTCGTACCATCTCATTCTTAACATTTCATTCGTACCATCTCATTCGTACCATCTCATTCGTACCATCTCATTCGTACCATCTCATTCGTACCATCTCATTCTTAACATTTCATTCGTACCATCTCATTCGTACCATCTCATTCGTACCATTCCATTCGTACATCTCATTCGTACCATCTCATTCGTACCATCTCATTCGTACCGTCTCATTCGTACCATCTCATTCGTACCATCTCATTCGTACCATCTCTTTCGTACCATTCCAGTCGTACCATCTCATTCGTACCATCTCATTAGTAACTTTTTTTTTTTTATTATATTGGGTTTTAACGACGCACTGTAATGATTACTAAGATCTATTGGCGTCGGATGAATGATTAATGAGATGATGGGATGATGAAATGAAGGTTTTTATGGTTAGTGGGAAGGATAGTGGGAAGGAAGCGGTCGTGGCCTATATTGTGGGAACCATCCCGGCATTAACCTAGACTACAGAGGGAAACCTCGAAAAACCCCTGTAAAGATGGACGGTGGCGGGGATCGAACCGGGTCCGATATGTCTCTTCACCTCCCGGATCACACGAAGCAAGTGAGCTAACTACTCAGCTACTGTGCCGGTTCTTTCGTACCATCTCATTCGTACCTCCGTAATTAATCTAGCTGTTGGAAGGGTCTTTGAGCAAACAATAATAATCACTTTCACATCATTTATAACCACAATTAGCTTCACATTTACACTCTTCATCATATCAATTTTATTTTGGTATATCTTTTTTTTGGAGGTGGATATCATGTTTTCTTGGATTTTGTTTTAGTGTAAAGTCAGTTTTTAACCCAGTTGTGATCACTCAGTCAGTGGTATGTGTTGTCAAATTAGTTCAATATTGTGAATATCGTATTTCATATCGCAAGCCTTTCTTTTCATTACAAATGGTAGTTCATGGTGAACTTCAATATCTATTGATATCATTATCTTTGCTTACGGGGGTCGCAGCATGGAATAGTCATGGAATATAGTCATTCCAATTAGTCATTCCAATTGGTCATATATATATTTTTATATATATATATATATATATATATATATATATATATATATATATATATATATTCCAATTGGTCCAATATAGTCATTCCAATAGTCATGGAATAGTCACAGCATGGAATAGGATAAGACTAAATGTAGGAATTATTTCCCGCTCAACGAACCACCACAAATCACTGAAACTTGCACACTATATCCACCATTCTATTGTTCAAACATAATTCAAAAATAGAATTGAAAAAAAAATTAATTTTAATTTAATTTGAGTAGGCCTATGCTATGCTTTTTCAAAAAGTACAGAACACACAGCCACAAATCACAAGGTTTATATTTCGAAAATGCATCCATCTTATTAAATTTCAGTTCATTTGGTTCGTCATACACCCACTGTTATCTTGTGAACCTTCAGAAAAAATCTATTGCAATTTTTAGTTAATTTTTAACCCTGGTGTTGAAGTTAATTGGTTTTGAATAATTTAAATGGGGTGGTAAGATCTGCACCCTCGTGGTACCCCGTCCAAACGATCCTAATTTTCATCCTTAGCCTCAATTGGGGAACAATGATTTTGTTTCAAGTTCTGATGTTATTAAAAAATGAAAAAAATATAATCAATCATTTCATAACGAATACAGATTATATATGATTTGGGGGCCACCATTCACATCTGGATATTGATATGTACTGATTATTTCCATAGTTCTTCTTCACAAGATAATGACGATTAGAATACACATTTCAAAACAAACATTTTTTCAAATCAGACCAGTAGTTTTTGAGTTATGTTGTTACAGGTCAGAAAAAGCGTCTAGTTCTTGGGAAAACGTACCTGAAATTTTAATACTTAATATGCATAGGCACAATATACGCATTACCGTCTGTGTTGCATTCAAATCTTGAAATATTAATTAAAAAACCACATGAGCTGCCGTCACGAATTCTTCGAATAATCGTTGACAATATTTAAAAAAAAAGTGTTTCAAAAATCAATTCCATACTGTGGCTATACTCCCTTATTTCACTATATGGACCGACCTGTAAATTTCTTTTGCAACTCTCCTTGTCTTTATGTGAATGGAGTCAATGGTTATTGTTATTTTTGTTGTTTGTATGCATACAAGCGTTCACAAAGCTTTATGAAAAGTGATTGTTATTTTTGTATCTGTAACTTTACTATTTCTTGTCTTTTCAATGAAAGAGTAATATGTTGTATCCAGACATACTCACCCTTTTACATGGCCGTCATTTCGTTGAATGTTTTTCTTCTCTGCGTACCGTCGGTTGCCGTCCATGATGAATGCAACATGTTTCGGGACTTGGCCACATGTGACAACGTTTATACCAAAACGTTGCCACCAGCTGAGAGTGTTGTCAAACCAAGACATGACAGTGCACTGGTCAAAAGAGATGGCTGCAGAAGAGCTGGATCACGCAGAAAGTTGATCCTAAATACCGTACTTCTATATTTTGATTCAATGCACTATAGGGATTTTATGATGACCATGAAACTGGTTACACTTCTACCCACAACCTATAACTAAGCATTCGTAATGGCATCATCCAGTGGCGTAACTAGGAATTTTGGGCCCCGGGGTAAAGGATATCTCACATGGCCCCCCCTCACCCCCCCCCCCACCGCAAAAAATCAATTATTCAAATGATGAAATTTCGATATCATTCAACATCCAACCTCCATTTTCATGTTTATTAATTTGCTTTGAAGACGATTAAAATACACTCAAAATTATGATTAAAATACACTCACTCTTGAGAGAAAAAATAGTTGACTTCTCATTAAAATGTCACATTAAATGGCTCATTAAACCTCATTTATTTCAAGTGCTGTAAGTTCAGTGAAAAAATATGATAGTGTTTCTGATACAATTCGTGTTCAAGAATCAAAGTTCAAACAATCAATCAATCAAGTTCAATCTCAATCAGTGTTCAATCAAGTTCAATTTCAATCAGTGTTCAATTTGAATTTCCTCATTGTAGAATTGTTTTTAAAATTATATTCTCACTTGACCAAACGATGGAATGATTTTCATCACACTTTAATATGACTTGGACTCAATATACCGGTTGCTAATATTTGACTTGATAACTCAATATGGTACAATTAATATTGTGCGTGCTGCTTCACTTTACATTATTTTAGCATCTTCTTGCGTGCTTTCTTAACGGCAAAAATGTCAATAACTCAGTTATTTTTCAAGTAATTTCAGATGATACTAAAAGTATTTTTTTTAGTCATATAAATATGTTCAATACTTTTGGGTTATAGTTGAAACGTATTTCTGATGATACAGCGTGACCCCCCCCCCGGAGGGGGAGAGGCGGGGGGGGGGGGGCTGGGCCCTGCGGTAGTTACGCTACTGGATTATCTATTTATGGCCAATAAGTCTTTCAATAAACTGGATCCAGTTCGACATGTCTATACGCAGTCGTGTAAGCAGAGCGACGACTGGATCGTTTTAGTAGTAATGTATTTATTAGTAATGTTGCTCACAATCATTTCTCTTTGGGCCTATCTAATGTCCAGATAAAGACACCGATAAACATTGTCGCTCCAATAGCGTAGTTTTGATTTGCTGTCTCGCCCTGATTCATGAGTACATTTATGCCCAGTGGTGTATTCGTAAAAATAAAAGTACCAAGGCGGTGATAACCGAAAGAACCCATTCATCCCAATGGGCTTGTGAGCCGTAACATGCCACAATGTCAGTTTTAGTAGATTCTAATTCACATATACTAGGCAAACGCGTTATGTGTTTCCGCGTTGATGGATGAGCTGGAACATATCAACTTATCTTTGGATTGGTTATTATATATATACATACACCTTGAGATCCAAACCATTACATCACTGCCATCTTATTTTCCATTAATAATTTATATGATGATAAAGAAGGCTTTGTTTTAATCGTTTACAATCAAGTGGTGACACTTGTTGCTTTGTCTTAATAGCTTTGAATAATTAACACAAATAACATTATATATTTTTTTAAATCGAAACGGCTGATCCGATTTGAGTGAAAGTTCGGAATAATGTGTATCATCATCAGATTAAAATTCTCTGAGAATTTGAATTCTCTCAGATGAAATATTTTCACGAATGTTTTCCTCTGGGTTATTCTGATGGGATTTTTGAAAACTTTCGAATGAGTTTTCTCAGAAGTGGTCAAACCGATCGCGCCTTAAAACTATACAGCATCAAGTCAGATAGGGGTTCATGTGTGTGCCAAGTTTCATCATGATCTGAATTTTTGTTTGACCTGTAGAGCGTGAAAAAAAAAAAAAGAAAAAAAAAGCACATTCGATTTTTCAAGTACAGTGTAATTGAGTCTTCGCTACGCTCATCCAAAAATAAAAATGATGTGGTTCACCTTTTACCTCTGCATCTAAAATAATCGCCCCAGAGAATCTCTCGCAGCTTGATCCTCCGCGGGTGCATCATGGCCTACATGCTGCGATTGTGCGTCGCCAGCTGATCGATGGCTATAAGGAGCCAAGTCTTTACATAAGGTGCAGGATCAAACTTGACTAAAGTTGAGAAAAAAATAAGAAAGGAATAAGTTCTGGGCAGATCGCTAGGGGACTGGGGGTCGGGGGCTATAGAGGAGTCGATGGTGCGGGGGGCTGCGGGGGAGGGGGGGGGGAAACAAAAATATTGTTTATTCAAATTTCTTTAATTAATAAAATTAAATACTGCGATTTGAAAAGAAAATATTCAATCTTTAAGATGAATAGATTTCATACAAAAATTTTCATCTGAAACAAACTTATAGTAAATTACTAAAACCCCATATTACCATTAGTAAAAATGTGTTGATCAAGCTAATTTATTAATCGGGGTACAAAAATACCATTGATAACCAAGGATAGTAACAAGTTAATCCACTAATCATTGCCCAATCAACAAATTTACTATTCGTAAAACGGGCCCTAAGCCAGAATAAAACTTTACCTCCTGCAAAATTAAAATTTTTCTAAAATAAAAATTATGAATTTTATTAATGAATGTAAGTTAATTAGTAATTGCCCAACCGAACAAATAGTTCGATTATATTGTTTGATATGTCCCTCTTGAACATATATATGAATAAATATTATTGTGTTTGAGAATGTTTTTTCAAATGATTGGAAATACTATTATATATATATATATATATATATATATATATATATATATATATATATATATATATATATATATATATATATATATATATATATATATATACACATCTCTCTCTCTCTCTCTCTCTCTCTCTCTCTCTCTCTCTCTCTCTATATATATATATATATATATATATATATATATATATATATATTTATATATTCATATATATATATATATATATATATATATATATATATATATATATATATATATATATATATATATATATATATATATATATATATATATAGGAATCCATTATAGTTTTAGGGTATAATCGTGTTAAATTGAGTACAAAGTATGGATGTTGGATACTTTTTTATTTTTGAATGAAAAATAAAAAAAGTATCCAACATCTATACTTCGTACTCAATTTAACGCGATTATACCCTAAAACTACAATGGATTCATCAATTATATAATAAGTGAAAGTTTCAAACAAAATATATATATATATATATATATATATATATATATATATATATATATATATATATATATATATATATATATATATATATATAGCAAGTTGAATCAACTTGCAAGTTTTAAAATGCTTTTATTAGGGTGCTATGATTACGGCTGAGGGCGCCGCCGTGCAATGAAAGACAGAGAAAACTTTAAAGCCCCCGCACTGTACCGCAAATACAACAAAATAACGCCAATACCAGTTTAAATCTGTATTATCACTGTTGGTATGGAACTCGAGAAAATACTTGCGCGATATGCCTATAAAAACATCGGACGATGATTATTATGATAGCTCAGTTTTCATTATCAGTCACATATAGGCCTACAAATGTATCAATTTCACCAGTGAAATGTGAATTATCGCAATGAATCTGAAAGGGCGCCAAACACACAATGAGACGTCCAGGGGGGCACGTGCCCCCCCCCCTCCCCCCTGGACCCCCCTAGCTACGCCACTGCCAAGGTTTAACTGGAAACAGTGATCTGATAATCCAAGGTCGATTACTTCAAGATCGACAGTTCTAGTGGTATGCGGAATCGAGAAGTAAAAATGTTAGCAATTTCTTGCGGAACCAGTTATTCTGGTAGGTTCTCTTACGTAAGCTATATGAGCGTATCTAATCAATTAAAGAATCTTTGTCATTATTTTCAGTTAGAAAATTTATATTGAAGTAAATTTATTTTATTTACTTTATTAAAGTAAATTTGCCGTAATTTTTGTGATATCAATATGAGTGTTTCTGCATTCTGTTAGTAACTGAAAAACGAAGGTTACCGCAAATACAGAATTTTGAACCAAAAATTTGTGATTTTTCAAATTCTTCAAATGGAAAATGGAAAAATTTCCAATATACGAAAACCTAGATACATATTTTCTAGTACCGAAAAAAAACATAGAATGTGAAATATATCAGAAGTGTGAGCTAGGGAATTAACGGCGTTTATGTGAATCTGAGTACGGCGGGCTAGTCTATGGGTGGCGCCTAGCACACGGTGCATGTTAAACTCGAGTCTGAAGCGGGCGAACAACGAGCCCGTGTAGAGCGCCTGCGCGGCCTCTTAACTGTTGTAGCATCTCAGTCAAACAGTCCATGAACATCTAACATACTGTTAATTACACATGAACCGGCACATGTAGCTGAGTGGTTAGCTCACTTGCTTCATGTGATCCGGGAGGTGAAGGGACATATCGGACCCGGTTCGATCCCCGCCACCGTCCATCTTTACAGGGGTTTTTCGTGGTTTCCCTCTGTTGTCTAGGCTAATGCCGGGATGGTTCCTACAATAAAGGCCACGAACGCTTCCTTCCCACTATCCTTCCCACTACCCATAAAAAACCTTCATCTCACCATCCCATCATCTCATTAATCATTCATCCGACGCCAATAGATCTTAGTAATCATTACAGTGCGTCGTTAAAACCCAATTACACATGACTATCTATATACACACACAATAGTTACTTTTCCCATCGGACTTTCGTATTCTTTTGCTGATAATTCAAAATATGTTTCTATATTAAGATCGCCGATACTATGCATTGGTGATGCACCCACTCCTATCTTAGCGTATTTAATTATTCCACCATTCTTGTACATGCAATTTCAAATGACTATCAATATTATTAATACTATTTTTTTATATTGGATTTTAACGTCGCTCTATACTGATGGCTAGGATCTATTGGCGTCGGTGAATGATGAATGAGATGATGGGATGATGAGATGAAAGATCATTTTATTAGGTGTTTTGGATGATGGGAAGGAGTCGGTCGTGGCCTGTTGTTAAGGAACCATCCCAGTATCAACCTGAACGACAGAGGGAAACCACGAAAAACCCCTGTCAGGATGGTCGACCATGGCGGGAATCGAACCCCGGTCTCCCGAATGACGGTTCAGAGTGTTACCACTCTGCCACGCGTCTCGGTGACTATCAATATATGAACCTGAATATTTTCATTTTCAAGATATGTGTCACACATACACAAATGACTCTAGTACAGAGATTTTTTATTCAAGGCAGATTCAACTATGAAATCGATACTTTCAATTTCTCTTGTGGTTTTAGTAGGGGTACGTGTACGCATTAATTTTTTTTTTTTGAGTTCGATACTGATCGTCTGTCATGCGCCCACATAATTATCTCATTGAATTCTTCTTGCATGTATTATATATTCATTCATTTAGCAATTTAGACAAGTATATAACAGTTCATATAAATCTCCACAAAGCTTGCAATACGGGCTTATCTGTGGAATTGAGTAATTTTGTGGCTTGCATTTTTATGAAATAAAACTTAATTTTAGAAGTATACAGTTGGTGTAGTAGACCTAGTCATGAAGTTGAAAGTTGAAATTCCTTTTATTTTCAGTGTAGGCATACATCAATGAGCGTTCACAAAAATCCACGAAGCCTGATTTAGGCTTATCTGTGGTATAAGTACAGAAAAATACAATGTACAAGAGGTATAAATAAATTACGGTGAAAAAGCAATTACGTCGTAAGCAATAAACCAAGACTATACATAAATGCAAATACAAATATGTATAAGTAACCGAATGAGATGTGAATTTATACAATACATAGCATTACCAGACCCTTGCATATAAAATCAAAATATGGCAATAAATTACTGGGCCTTAGGGCCAGTATTACGAAGTCCAGTTAGTCTTTATCTGACAGTTCAAACTTGTTATCACCATGGTTACCTATGCTATTTGTTTTCACCAACTCTCAGATAAATACTAACTGGCCGTGGTAATACTGGGCCTAAAACAAATATTATTTAGATGACAATTTGAAAGTGAACTTCAATATGAAGATGTATTCGTAAATTGAACTGAACTGAGAATAAACAAAATATTGACGAGGTGGAAAAAAAGTATCCTGATTAGGTGAATCTAAATGGAGAGAAAAAACGAATGAAAACATTCCCAAACAAAAGTGAACCTAGAAATAGGTATTATTAATTTTAATTTTTTTTATTTTTTCCAGTTGGATTCAAATAATTTAATAATTATATATATATTATATATATATATATATGTATATATATATATATATATATATATATATATATATATATATATATATATATATATATATATATATATATATATATATATCTATCTATATATATATATATATATATATATATATATATATATATATATATATATATATATATATATATATATATATATATATATATATATATAATAATAATAATAGTTTATTTACAGAATACTGATTTACAAGTTATGTTTCGTCAGGATGATACAAATGTGAAATATATTTCATTGTTAGGCAAATATCGATTCTAGAAAGCAGTGAATCTTGTCAACTTAATTCTGCTATTATTTCTATCTATTTGATTAATAAAAACCGTTTATTATATTAGTTTTTCGAAACGGCTAGTCCAAATTACATAGAAAATTGTAATAATGTGTATCATTCATGTGTAGGCCTATATACATTCAGAGATTATTTGAGAGAGATTTTATTCTTCAAATATTTTTTGCCCAGCCTTATCTTACGTTTTTTTTTTTAGAAACTTTGAAATGGTATTTCTCAAAAATGGTTCGACCGATTCACCACAAAAACTATACAGTTCCAATTGTTGGATAAGTTTGCGTGTAAAGAAAAAGTTTGATGTTGATCAGTCAAACCCTGCTACCTGTGCAGTGCTTACAACAACAACAAAAAAACACACAGACAAAGCTTCATAGAGATGGATGAAAGTCTTCGCATACGCTCATCTAATAGGGTGTTCGCACGTAACAAACTACAAACAATCGTTACTATAGCAACCTATATATAGCAACTCGTTATACCTTAGCCTTAATTGGGGAACAATGATTTTGTATCAAGTTTCGGTGTTATTAAAAAAAAAAAAAAAACTATAGCAATACAGTGAACTGGTGGACTACCAAATATTCTGATTGGTCAATTCCAACTGGTGCACATTGTTGTCTCTCTCTTTCAACAATGGGTTAAGTCAGTTGAGAATAGGCTTCTGTCACCTAACAAACGACAAACCATCGTTACAATAGCAATACAGCGAACTGGTGGACTACCAAACATTCTGATTTGTCAATTCCAACTGGTGGACCGTGTTGTCTGTCAATTTCAACAATGGGTTACGTCAGTTAAGAATACCGCTGAGATTCACGTCACTGCTTTCTAGATTCGATATTTAGGATTCAAGGTGTGTAGAGTTTTCAATTATACCAGTGTCGATCAAGTAGCAAAGGTAGAACTATTTTAACGGCTATGATTATACCCTATTCAGATATCTCGCTTATTTAACAACGCATATTCTGCGTTTGGCTAGTTAGATGAGCGAATGCGAAGAGCTCCATCCTACTCTTATGGAGCTTTCTCTGTGTGTTTTTTGTTTGTTGGTAAGCACTGCACAGGTCGCTTGGTTCGACTGATCGACATGCAACTTTTTCTGTAGATGACCTTATACACTCAGACTTATCCAACTTAGAACGGTATAGTTTGTGGGTCAAATCGGTCGGACAATTACTGAAAAATATCATCTCAAAGTTCCTAAAAACTCCATAAGATTTGGATTGTTGGAAAATTTTAAAAAATGAAATCTATTCAAAACATTGAAAATTTTCTCGAATGTGAACACAAAATAAAATATAAATACATATCATTACAGTTTTGTATGCGATTCGGAGCAGCCGTTTTGAAAAAAACAACTTAATGAATGTTTTGAATTTTTTGTTGTTGCGAAATATTTATGTGTAGAAAGTAACAATTCGATATGCTCTTCACATTTGTATAAGCCTGATATCATAACATATATAATTGGGCTTATAATTATATCAACCTACAAACAACATTCATACTTCATTATTTAAGGTTTTATTCAAGAACCATATTCAAGTAGAATTTAATTCAAGTATATTTATGTCTTCAACGAGTGAAACTTTTCAAATGGTCTTATTTTGCAAATCCGAAACAGAAAGCCAGTAGATTGAAGTATCATCAAATACTTACTAAAAACCATGGGGCTGCTCTATTAAGAATTAGCATGTGCAGAAACGTAATAATTTTTTAATAAATTTTTCTCATTCAAGTGAACTACAAAGTTCAATTTTCTCTTCCCACATTTCACACAGTTCATTTGTATCACCTTTAATCATTCCGATATAAGATGTACTATACATTTTGATACATTGCATATTTATTTATTCATCAATTTTCATTTTAAACAATGAAAAAGAGGATAATTTACATATTGAATCGCCAAACGTCATTTAAACATATAAAATCCGAACATAACAAATATATGGCACTAATTAATATTATTACCTAAGACATCAACAAAAACAAAATATATAACGAAATAAAAGTAGAACGACTGATTTCAGTTTCTAGCATTTTGATCTCTTTAGTCTAAATATTGCACTATTGAATGACATCATATAGTCGATGCAATGACGAGAACAAGAAATATTAATTGATGAGCGTAGCGAAGTCTCCATCCCACTCTTATAGGGCTTTGTCTGTGTGTGTTTTTTTTTTTTGTAAGCACTCCACAGGTCGCAAGGGTTGACTGATCAACATGAAACCTTTTTTGTACACGCAAACTCATCCAACTTAACTTAGAACTGTATAGTTTTTGGAATGAATCGGTCCGACCGATTTTGAGAAAAATCATCTCAAAGTTTCTAAAAACCCCATAAGATTTGGCTGGGCAGAAAATGTTGAATAATAAAATCTCTCCAAATGGGATGACATTTTCTCTAAATGTGTATACATAGATTTTACACATTTTCACGATTTTGTATGCAATTCCAATCAGCCGTTTTGAAGGAAAAAAATAAAATAACTGATAATATTCATCAAATATATCATAAAAATTATGACAGAATTAAGTTGTCGAGATTCACTACTTTCTAGATTCAAGAGTTGACCAACAATGAAGTATTTTTTATATGCGTCAAGGTGTGTAGATTACCAGAGTCAATGAAGTGGCAAGATTAGAACTATACTTTAACGACTTTTATAGCTTATTCAGATATCAAGGTGTGTAGAATACCAGA
This sequence comes from Brachyptera risi, assembly GCA_964007535.1. Lineage (NCBI taxonomy): Eukaryota > Metazoa > Arthropoda > Insecta > Plecoptera > Taeniopterygidae > Brachyptera > Brachyptera risi. Next base: position 6,163,036 of record OZ023330.1, on the reverse strand, counting down.
GTCGATAAAGTAGCAAGGGTAGAACTACTTCGAGGACTTTTATAACTTATTAGGATATCTCGCTCATCTTACAACGCATATTTCGCGTTTGACTAGTATAATAGGCCTACAGAAATAAATAAATATGACTTTTTCAAATTTTACTGAAAAAACGTATCGTCGCCTTGAATGTGTTGCATGAAGAAAGTGAGAACATTCACTTTTGAGTTTTGAGACTACTTATATTCAGATAATACATTTTATCGCGTAATCGAAACAAGAAGTTCATCTGTTGTAACACTTTATTGCAATTATGTCTGCATCCACACAGGCCTGCTGGTTTATATTCATGTTATTTGCATCAAGTGCTCTTACAGATTCAAATATTAAAATAACATTTTCGACTTCATCACAAGTATTTTCAATTTCTTAATCATATTGAGTTATTTTCAGGTATAGTCAAATAATCCAAGATCAATTCACTCATATTTTGTATTTTTGTTTGTGAATTTTTAATCTATTCGTCTTTCCGCTATTGGCAACACTGCAATCTGTGATTGTGGAACATTACACATTTTTGTTCATGAAGTGTTGGCTCCATTTTCGTATGGTTGTCAGAGTCAATTTCCTGCTATTACACTTGCTCATCTATATTCATAGATACGCCTACGTAACTAAGTGTATTTAACTCTGATTTGTAAAATTCAAATAAAATAGAGCAATAACTTATACAGCAGACTTTGATGAAAAAATTATTTGGCAAAATTCACGACGCCCATTCTCCTTATCCCACAGCAATGCGCACGGGTGGTTCCCGCCTTCATCTCGTTCTCGTTTCTACCCCAGTGGTCTACCCCAAGTCTACCCCCACAGAGCGTTTGCAACCATCACGCTGACTAGAGGCGTGCTCTTTTGGGAGTTGATGAAACTGGTTACTTCGTTCTGTATTTATCGACTTATCAATATTTGACTCTTTGGTGCTGCTACGCGTGCTAGATACTATAACTAACGAATTAACTTGAATAACTTCGGATTCAAACAGTATTTTAATTTTTAACTGACACAAACCGTACAGTAATGAAGAAACATTTGTCAAAATAATAGCCAGTTTGATTAACTATTTTAATAAAGTGTAGGCCTATATATAGTTCGAATTGATCCTGTTTCTGAGACACGGCACTTCCACTGTTACTATCTATCGTATATCCTGAACCTGAAGAAAATCTATTCAATAGTAAATCGAGCATTATTATTTCTGAGAAAAATAAGCTTGTGGATAAGCGAGTTAGTTATTACATTCAAGTCTTCTTCAATATACGAGTAAATAAAATGACTGTCAAAGCTAGAATTCATGCAATTGGGTCTATATTTGAACTTGAAAGCAATTTCAAAAAAATATCAGCAAGACAGTATCAACAGAATATATCAACAGGTATCATCAAATACGCAGCATTGTTGAATCTTTCAGTTCTGCTTGGTGATTAAATCTCAAATCATACTGTGAGTGAGTTTATTGTGTATTTCTACGTTTTAATTGTTGTCCTCTATTAAAGTCTAATATCCGTTTGGTCAGCAAAGTCAAAAAGTAATTTTGAAATTAATTCTACATTGGAGAAATTTCAGTAGGGCTATATTGAACATGTGTATTCTTGAATTGAAATTACATCAGAAACACTGTCATATTTTTTTGTCCGAAGTTACAGCGCTTTAATGAAATATTAAGTTGCTATTTTGACTTCATTTTGGTGAAAAATCAACTATTTTTTCTCTTAAAATGAGTGTAATTCATAAATGAGAACGGATACCTATATTTATTTTTGCATAATTCTATTCATAACATCTTCATCTACAATAGAACAAGTTTTTTGATTGAATGTCATTCTATTTAGTATATTTGAATGATCTGTTGAATAATAAAAACGCATGAAATTTGAAGGTTGCGTGTTGAATGATGGGAAACATCCAGTATTTGAAGTGATTTAACTCAGAATTTATCCCGGCTAGCCCATCATCTGTTTGGATATTATTATCGAGCACATCAAAACGAATTGACTGACAAAAAATCATAATTTTTTCATGACCATGAGGTAATGGAGGTTAGACCTTAACTGTTATTTTCCTATTTGTACGAAATATATTCTACAAACTACAAAGTAGACTTAAATTGAAATAAAAGTGATGCTGCACGAAAAAATCACGTGGACATGTATTTTTGCTTTTCTGGTTCAACTTTTTACTCGTGGAAAAGTTGTAAATTAAGAGTGTATGATTTTAACGATAGGTTGAATGCGTAGCGCAATGTAATAAGAAACTACAGTTTATTTTTACCGCGCAAAAATAACTTTTTTGATTCAATTTTTATTTCAGTTGCACAACTCTGTTGTGTATCCATCGGTACAATACATTTATTCCGAACTTCAAGGTGCGATGAAGATAAGATGACACGATATTATTTGATATAAACTATCACGGTGAATAGCAGTGATTTCAAGAAATCACAGAATCAAATATATATATATATATATTCGAGGTGCTGACCACCGACCGAGTCCTGAAGATGGCGGAGCAAAGTCTGCCGAAACGTCGACACGAAGAGTTTCAACATAGTGGCATTACCGCAGAAATAATACTACCATATATATATATATATATATATATATATATATATATATATATATATATATATATATATATATATATATATATATATATATATATATATATAATTATATGTATGTATATTCTTGGGTTTATTTTTCACAAATATTGACTTACCCAGCTGCTACCTGGACTTGAGGATGGAAATAAGAGAGTATGATGGAAGCAGTACAGATGAAATCAATAAGTATTGCAGGAGTATCGAAATAATTGGAAAGAAAGAGAAGCAAATTGATAAGAGTAGAGGTTGGTGTAGAACGATTATTGTTCAAGATAGAAGAGGAGATCAGGGTTGGTACGGACATATACAAATAATGTGGAGAAATAGGATACCCAGAGCAGAATACGAGATGTCGGAAATGTGCGATAAAAGAAGAGTGGGGAGACCGATGGAGAGATGAAAGATGGGAATGAGAAGATCTGTGGAAGAGAGAGGGGAGTCATGGATCGAAGTTGAGAACTGTGAATGGTGGAAGGATAGAGAGAAATGGAGGAAGGTGGTGACATGAGTTGAGATCGAAGAGGAGAAGGAGGAGGAGGAAGAAAAGGAAGAGGAGGAAGAAGAGGAGGAGGAGGAGCATAGAAGGAAGATGACTTGGACCTGACAAACCCAAGTCGACATGTTTTGCGCTATAGTCGTTATGCACTTACCTAACTTGTTGGTAAAAGTATTTGGAAATACAAATATATAATGGGTTTAACGACGCACTGTAGGCCCAATGATAACTGAGATCAAATGGCATAGAATGAGATCATTATGATGATGAGACAAAGGTTTCTTGGGAGACATGGAGTAGAGTGGGAATGGAAGCGGTCGTGGCATGAATTATACAAACTAGGCCTACTCCGAAAACCACGAAAAAAAAACTTGTAGAGACGAACGGTGGTGAGGAAGAGAGAGAGAGAGAGAGAGAGAGATAGATAGAAAGAAAAGAGAGAGATGGTTCAGATAGAGAAAGAGAGAATGAGAAAGAGGAGAGAGAGAGAGAGAGAGAGAGAGAGAGAGAGAGAGAGAGAGAGAGAGAGAAAGAAAAGAGAGAGATGGTTCAGATAGAGAAAGAGAGAATGAGAAAGAGAAAGAGAAAGAGAGAGAGAGAGAGCAGAGAGAGAGAGAGAGAGAGAGAGAGAGAGAGAGAGAGAGAGAGAGAGAAAGAAAAGAGAGAGATGGTCCAGATAGAGAAAGAGAGAATGAGAAAGAGAAAGAGAAAGAGAGAGAGAGAGAGAGAGAGAGAGAGAGAGAGAGAGAGAGAGAAAGAAAAGAGAGAGATGGTTCAGATAGAGGAAGAGAGAATGAGAAAGAGAGAGAGAGAGAGAGAGAGAGAGAGTGGGAGAGAAAGAGAGAGATGGAGGGAGGGAGGGAAAGTTATTAAAATGTAGATGATGGTAGAAATTGGTAGTCTTGATTAAAACTCGTGGTAGATAAACTACGCTTTAATGAATTCCAGCCTGGGTTTAATGACCACCCTAATTATAACTAGTGGCATCACACTATATCACTTCAACACTTCATACTCACTAAAACAATACAACAGATCGCTTACATCTACATCAGCTGTTTAAAAAAGCAATCAGTCCATAGATGTGAGTATGAAGATACACCTATGAAGATGTATCCTGTTGTATCTGCATTGAGCAAATTTCATTTTACCCGATATATGCAATTAATAACTGATTACAATTATATGGTGTGAAAATAATTGTGATTCAAGTGCTTTTATTTGTATGTCTGTGTGCACTCTAAGGCTCGAAAGAACTAGAATTCAATGGAATTTTAGATAGGGTCAACGATTGTCAGTGTCATGCAAAGTTGAAATGAAACTGACTCTTACTTTTATTCCCACTACTTTGTCACCACTCTCTTCCCCCCCTCCCCTCTTTCTCTCACTTGTGGTACCTGTAGTACCAGTGATGTTCGCTGAAAAGCGCTAAAAGATATATATATATATTTTTTGTTGTTGAACATTTATCATTATGACAAAACACTTTTTATCAACAGAATTACAAATGATATCCAACTAAACACTAAACATGGAAGATTCTTCAATTATCACATTAAAACTCGAATAAAATAAGAACAATGAGTGGAAATAATCAAAAATAAAAGTTGTAATAATGAGAATAAAATAAGTTGGTTCTTTTAAAAAATAGTGATACTCACATAAGTCGAAGCTTGTGTGTGGGAAAGGAAAACAAAAAATCGAATCAAACAAATTTAAATCAAACAACAATGACCTCGAATGGGTAAGGTTTTGAAAGTAATAGGTGGTGATATGAGAATGCAAATATTGAGAACCAAAATAGTGAAGTGGAACAAAAAGATTGAGTACTTACTTCACAAATTAGCGATAAAACAAAGAAAATGAATGATAAACAAACATACCAACATAACTAACATAACATTAGAACGAAACTTATAGAGAACTAGCTTTCAGTAATTTATTGCGGTTTTTGCTTCACAATTTACTGGAAAATAGTATATATATATATATATATATATATATATATATATATATATATATATATATATATATATATATATATATATATATAGGCCTATATATGTATACTTGGTTCAAGATGTTTTTATTCAAAATAATTAAAATGAGGTGGTAAGAACCCTCTTGTGATGCCCCATTCAAAGAATCCTACTTTCATCCATAGCCTTAATTGGGGAACAATGATTCTGTATCAAGTTTCAATGTTGATAAAGAAAAATATTGATATATTCATACAGGCATGCTGGATTGTGCTGCTACTGAGAAGTCACCAACGCCGTTCCTTCACTGGCCAGCATGTGTAGGTACTGATTGCAGACGTAGGCGAGGACAATTTATTTTTGAGCCAAATAATTAAATTGGTAAATCGCTCCTCTATGATTAAACTTTCTCCAAAATTAGCTAATGGAGTATATTTAATACAGTTTCGGTTGATATAAAATCTATGAAACTTTTGTTTAGTTACAACCACAGAATGATAATCCATTCAAAACACTTGTTATTAACAGAATTACAAATAGTATCTGAAACTAAACATGGAAGATTTTGCAATTATCACATTGACACTCGAATGAAATAAGAACTTTTGAAAATCTAAAATCCAAATTAACATTTAGCATTTAAAAATCTAAATCGGAAAAATCGGAAAATCTAAATTAAAAAATCTATTCAATCCAATATTAAGATACATGTTGAGAATGATTCGAAAGAACTGATTTTATTAAAATATGAAATTGAATGTCAATTATTACCAAGCGAAAGAATTTAATATTTACAGTATCTTCTTTATTATTTCAAATTTTCAATCATTCCTAAATTAGATGATAAAATTACATTATTGGTCCAATGTGCTCATCATTATATACACTATATAGGCTTCTCTCAAGTGATGTCAGACATGTTACTACAATAAGTTGACAACAATATCCCATGCATCGCTTCCCAATCATAATTCCAGCATTCAGCTAATCATGCTTGTTTGTTCCCTACTCATCTATACTGTGCTGTACCCATACATGCTATATGCTATATGTGCCTACACCAACATGCCATTTATGTATGCATATATTACAGTTATAGGCTACTGCCAATTATGATACGTTAATATTTGACCAAATATGTGACAGTGAGTTGAATCTTGAATTATATTAATCACGTATTGTTATTGTTAGCAATCAAATTATCTCCCGGTTCGCTATATAACCTTAAATAAAAAAGAACATACCATCCCTGAGGACTAGAATGATAAAATAATGAGGTAAATTGGTATTTTTTCCTGTCATTTTATCCAGACAATTTCATAGATATTACATGAATGAGTGTCAGATGGCGTACTAATTCAAGCATCAACAATATTCCTGTGAATAGTTAATATATATGAACGGGATATGAATCCCGGACCCCAACAATTATTAGCTCTGGAATACTGGACAAAGACCTAATATATACAACACATATTCCCTCAACCCCTTACAGGCATAATGTTGCCCCTGGCATCACGGTGCCCAGTGGTGATAAATATATCAAACATCCCATACTGCAAAATGTATGCACACAGAGAATGAATGCAACTCTAAATATGTTAATTAATGTACGTGTGGTGTTCAAAGTAATGTTATATTCAGATCTTATAGCTGAATACATTCCATTACGGTTATAAATAGTTGAAACAATTATTATTATTTCATTAAAGCTATAATACAATATATATATATATATATATATATATATATATATATATATATATATATATATATACATATATATATATATATATATATATATATATATATATATATATATATATATATATATATATATATATATATATATATATATATATATATAAGATACATATATATATATATATATATATATATATATATATATATATATATATATATATATATATATATATAAATATATGATATTATATTGGGTTTTAACGACGCACTATAATGATATGAATGATTGATGAGATGATGTGATGAAGGTTTCTTACGTATTGGGAAGGATAGTGGGAAGGAAGCGGTAGTGGCCTATATTGTAGGAACCATCCCGGCATTAGCCTACACCACAGAGGGAAACCATGAGAAACCTCTGTAAAGATGGACGGTGGCGGGAATCGAATCAGGTCCGATATGCCCTTTCACCTCCCGGATCACATGAAGCGAGTGCGTTAACCACTCAGCTACTTGTGCCAGTATATATAAATATATATAATATATTTAGGATGTAATAATGGTCTTGTCATAATATAGATACTCCTCGAAGGGGACCATAAAGTGTCGTCACTCTAGGAAAAGTCACGTCTTAAAAGTGTTTCCTCAGTAGCTCAGTGGGAGAGCACTTGACCGGCAATCAGAACGCCCCGAATTCGTGTTCCGGTCGAGGCGTATCTTTTATGTCATGACTATCACATCCTAAATATTATATATATATATATATATATATATATATATATATATATATATACGCTATGTAATATAGTTTTAATGATATGATAATAGTAAGTATCCATCGTTTGAATCGTTTCCAAGAAGTTGAATTATGAAAAAAAAGGAAAAAATATATATATATATATTCATATATATATATATATATATATATATATATATATATATATATATATAATATATTTATAATGAGTAAAACTGGGCCGTTTTGAATCGTGATAATATTCATTTATGAATGAACGCTGTCATTCATAAATAAATATTATCACGATTTAAAACAGCCCAGTTTTACTCATTTTATTAAAACATGATTCTTGAGAGTTTGAGTGAAGTTAATATATATATATATATATTTATATATATATATATATATATATATATATATATATATATATATATATATATATATATATATATATATATATATTGTAAATCACACATGGATTCGTAATTGAATTATTTATACAACCGATTTCATTTTGTAATAAAGAAACACTTTTTTAAAGTGAAGTGGTAGATCGATTCTTCATGTAAGAGCTGAAATGCTCTTCAGTAGGCCTACCATATCAATCATGCGTCTCATTGACAGCCCATATAGCAGCTGTAAAGTCTATATTCATACCATATGGATGCTTCACTTGATTTCCTGATCGATGAGTTCTGATCAATGTAATCATTTTGATTGTAACTTATATATTTCAAAAGGAAGAATATGTGTAAAAACGCAGAACACAATGCCTGCAATCAATCCGATCTCACGTTTGTACAAATTAGATAATGTGAATCCCAATATCATAGTTGAGAACACACATTTCACTGCTAAAATTAATGTTGCATGCAATAACTGAGTTTTGATAAGCTTGGTATTGTGTTACTAATAATAAGGTGCTATTGTGTGTGTATATATTTTTAGTTGATAAAGAATTATATGATTTTAAAATTCAGGATGATGATCCCTGGAGTGTTGGACATAATACCCTGGAAGTGTTTCAGGATCATGGAGAGGATGGATTATGTAGACTTAATGGGATTGTCTCTGTCGTTTTCGTTAACGCTGTCGTTAATGTTTGTTCATTTACGTAGGAGTACGTATGAAGTTATGTCATATTTTCTAAATGGACGTAATCTGGATAATCTCCTTGAAAAAATGGAAAAATGGTGATATCGATTATTGTGGAGCGTTTTCTATCTTTTGTTCTGAAAAATGTATTGCTGGACTATAAGGTTGTATATGCATAGCGTGTAATAGCTTTCCGAAGATTTATTTGAATTAAAATGTATTTTTGGATGAGCGTAGCGAAGACTCAATTTCACTGTACTTGAAAAATCGAATGTTTTTTTTTTTTTTTGTTCGCGCTCTACATGTCAAACAGAAATTCAGATCATGCTGCAACTTGGCACGCACATGAACCCCTATCTGACTTGATGCTGTATAGTTTTGAGGTAAAATAGTTCAACAATTCTTGAGATAAATCATTTTGAAGTTTTCAAAAAACCCATATGAATAAGCCAGGCGGAAAAAACGACAAAGTGAATGTTCTCCGAAATTTTTCAAATTTTCACAGAACTCGAACATAATAATACACATTATTACGGACTTTTACAATAATAGGATGTGACGTTTCGGAGTAAAAAATTAAAAAATGCGATTTTTATTTATTTAATTATACTTTATTTTTTTTTATTCGCTCATCCATCAACGCGGAAACACATAACGCGTTTTCCTAGTTATCATTATTGTCAAGACCGAATAATAAGAATATGCATTATTACTATATGCATGTAAAAGAGTGAGGCTTACAATTTTTAACACTGATATGTTCTACTCAAATGAACTAATTAAATAACTTTCCACAGTCATTTGTTATGGAAATGATATTAAATCATCAAATTTATTTATACTGGTAACTGATTCTTGATAGTCAATAGAAATCTGATGCGTTTGTGTTCATCATTCAAAAATATGACCTAATCGAATCATATAAGTTTAGCAAGTTATATTGAGTATAAAATAAATAATTATTGAATTGAGATTCACCCGATTTTATATAATGAAGATAATTCAAATTGTATATTTTAAAAATAATATTACACATTGTGTTATGAAAATGTTATTACTATGGATCCGCTGTTTTTACCAAAGTTAGCAGGCAGCTATTTCATATTCTTCACGCAAGATAGAATGAAATACAGCTTTGGTTTTATACAAAACTCTTTTGATAACTTTGAATCTCACGGTTTTACATGTCATGAACGTTGTTAATATATTTTCAATCCTTCGCGTTCGTTTTCTCTTTATACACGACGCTTTTCACATCGTTTCCTCCATTCTTTTTGAACTGGCAAATAACCAAGCCCTTCTTACCGATAACTTCTACTAAGCATTTCCATATTTGACGAACGAAACGACGCTCCTTGGGGGACTGATGGCGTCGCGGTGCTCAATGTTTACCCAGTCCCATACGACGTCGGTACAGTCACTGGAAAATGTACCTGACCCGAGATATACCACACACATTCAACAACAAAATGACCACAGACTTGGGTAGGAAGATATCGAAAGGGATGGGGGGAAAATTATATTTGTATTTATTTTATCGGGCTTAACGACGCTCTGTACGGATGACTAAGATCTATTGGCGTCGGTGAATGATGAATGTGTTGATGGAATAATGAAATGAAAACTTATTCTATTAGGTGTTTTTTGGTAAGTGGAAAGCAGTCGATATGGCTTGTTTTTAAGGAATTATCCCAGTATAGAACTAAACTACAGAGGATAGGCAAGTAAAACCTATTTCAAGATGGTCGACCGTGGCGGAAATCTTACACCAGTCCTCCTGAGAGACGGTTCAGTGTGCTAGCCACTCGACCACTCGTTGACACTATATTCTAGACCTATATTGAGCAACTGGCCTGTGAGAGAGTGACGACTATACTCCAGCCCCGCAGGATATTTTTTAAATATTAATAATTTAATATTGTTTCGAGAAGTATTTTGACCACTTTGATCGGCTTATTATGTTTATGAAGTGTCAATAATTGATAAAGACAGAGAAATTTCAACAGTTAAATTTTCCCAAAGTACCGTACTTATTTTATATCAGATTTCAAAACATTCCAACTACAAAAAATCCAACGCGAGTTATTATATATTTAAACTGAGGTACGTATCTATAATATACATGATCAAAAAATGACTTTCTCTTATTCCATCTCTGGGGCGGGGAGGAGAGGGGGGAGGGGGAGTTATCCCCCCTCTCCCTTCCATTCGACGCACATGAAAAATTTGAATACCATGTTCGCGAATATGGCCGATTAGTAAGGAAATTCAGCAACAATTTAAGTTGATATTACATGAAAACTTTGCACGCAACAATCACTACAATCACTTTGAGGTATAAGCAGGAGAAAATGGAGGAACATTTATTCCCAATACAACCTGTAGCTTCTGATATGGTCGCTAAGCACAAACATTCAAGAAACATTCAAGAGGGCAAAAGTCAAAACCAAACTAAACTTCTCCAATTCCCGAAATAGGAGATCTTCACAATCGTTTTTTAATTGTTAAATTTTCTTCAAAAACGCTATATTTTATGAAAATCCTAAAGTTATGGTGAAGGATCAGTAATGGAATGAATTGAAATGGATATATAATTCAAGTCAACGTGAAGTATTAAATCCAATTACTACGCATTGAAATTTCGTTTTGCTGCCCTCGGTAGCTCGATCAGCTGAGGCACCGCTTCAGAAACTGAAGTCACCGTTGGGCGTGGGTTCGAGTCCCGCACAAGGCATGGGTTCTTGTAAACGTCCATCACTTGATAGTTTCATAATCACCTGCTCATTCGTACCCCCGTATAACCTAGCTGTTGGTGGGGTCGTTAAGCAAACAATAATCATCAATAATATTTCTTTTATTCACATATTTATAACATATTCAATTATTATTATTGAGATTCTTTGTTTCTATATTAGGTAAATATGTTTGAATATCTAATATTTTATTTCTATAAATGTGATATGTTCATTCCATTGCCGTCGTGTCAGTGATGTGACAATGATATAATATCGTTCATTTCGTAATTCAGATCCTCACTACATAATAATTGATTATTTTGTTAGGATGTACAGACAATTTTTCCACAATATTATAAGCTCAAATTTGTGGTGATATTATAATAATTAATCATTATATTGATGCTTTTATGTATAATAATGATTAATATAACTATATACCGGTATACTACTTCATTTTGTGATATGGCAGGAGAAAATTTTAAATAAATGATTTTGTTTAGAAGGGTATAGGTCAAGGTTTGAAGGAATGCAAAGAATCCAACAAAATAATAATGAAGAGTTGATATAAGATTCTTCGAAGTAACAAAATGACCAACATTGGTTAGCAACAAAGAGAACTGGAAAAATGAATCAGCTAGTGATTGGTTGATATAAATCGGTGAGCATTATTGTACATCTTATTTTTTCAACAATGTCTGACATCACAGTCTTGAGAGAAGTAGACCTATAATTATATAGAAAGTCCGTTGAAAATAGAATCAAGGTATAGTAAAGTAAGATGTAGTGGAGTCCCTGTACTCGTGTAAAACACGAATCCTCTTAGTATAGTGCAGGTAGGCCTATGTGTTCATTAATTTTCACACTTTGCATCTGGGAAAGATAAATTAAAAAACGATAGAATAAAGCACTATGAGTGGGTAAGGTACAGTAGTGTTTGTCTTTTCTCAGTAATATGTATATATCTTTATATATATATATATATATATATATATATATATTTTATTATTGTTTTTTTTTATTGGGTTTAACGACGTACTGTAATGATGACTAAGATCTATTGGCGTCGGATGAATGATTAATGAGATGATGGGATGATGAGATAAAGGTTTTTTTCATGGGTAGTGGGAAGGATAGTGGTGAAGAATCGGTCGTGGCCTATATGTGGGAACCATCCCGGAATTAGTCTAAACTACAGACGGAAACCACGAAAAAAACCCTATACAGATGGATGGTAGCGAGGATCGAACCGGGTCCGACATGCCCACTGCCTCCCGGGTCACATGAAGCAAGTGCGCTAACCACTCAGCTACCTGTGCCGGTATATATATATTTATATATATATATATATATATATATATATATATATATATATATATGAATTCCATCTATCCATAGAATGCACGAATTAATGATTTAATTGGAAGCATTTTTAGTTACGTATTTTAATCTATGATGTTCACTTGTATTGTAATTTTATTTTAGAAAATCACAATATGTTCGACATATCGTGTTGTTAATTATTCAATTAATTACACATAAGTTCAGTAAATGTTTTCCAGCGTAAATGATTTCTCCGTATTGATATTTCTAAGCGGTGTTCTGTTTCACAAAGAAGTAAAAACGTACCTATTTTGAATTCGAATATATCTAAGAGTATTTTGTTGCATTTAATTACTGTTTTTGCAATATTGCTGGTAGAATAATGACAGCTTTGGCACGTGTCCTAAGACTTGATACTTCCTAACACATACTCTGCACAGGTGGGCCCTGCAAGTACCAGTAGCTATGGCAATACAGCATTGAACGTAATAAGTCAATTACATTGAAGCTTATGTGTGGGTAAATGTATGCAAAAAACCTTCATATCTTTTTAAACGGTTTTGACAAGCTCGTATAGGAATTGGTTTATACATTACAGAGAGAAATAGAAAGAGATGGAGAGAGGAAATGGTGAGAGAGAGAGAGAGAGAGAGAGAGAGAGAGAGAGAGAGAGAGTGAGAGAGAGAGTGAGAGAGAGAGAGAGAGAGAGAGAAAGAGAGAGAGAGAGAGAGAGAGAGAGGGAGAGATAGAGAGAGAGAGAGAGTGAGAGAGAGGGGAGAGAGAGCTGCTCATTGGTGATACTGGCTTGTAACATCATGTCAAAGCTACTAGATTGTAGCTCAATGTTTGAAGAACTAATGAACCTCCCACCCTCCTAACCCCCCCACCTACCAACATCTCTCATTCCCTGGTGAAATTTCCCTCATCCGTTAGCCCTTTGGGACATTTTCCTAGTTCAGTTTCTGTCTGTCCGGAATTATAACAAATCGAATTATGGCTGAAAATCGAAGCAGTTTTTTGTTCCGCTACATCCCTCCCCTTTACCCCCTCGCAGTCACCTCCCGCAACACACATACGTTTGTAAATGTTAAACAAAAATTGGACGACGTACTCACTGTGTATTTATATACTTAATTCACAACGAAATGCAAAAGAGTCAGAAAAATTAGAGGGAAAAATAGTACTTAAGGGGTTAAAAAAAGACAAGCCCAATCTCAATATTGTTTTATGGCAACCCTTGTGTCCATTTAACAAACTTAACAGCCAAAGTTTCTATAATTATATAACGACGTCAATAAATTAAACATTATTTTGTCATTCCCTAGCTTATACTTTTATTTGCATTGAAAACCCATTCAATTTCACAGAAAGAAAAATAGGATTCATATTTTGAGATATTCTATATAAAGTATGTTTATATATATTCATGTATTACATTTTATTGAATAATTTTATCCAATAAAATCATAAGAGCATTCATTGTACATATGAAGATAGTAAATGTTGTGTCAGAATTCCATTCGGTGCAACAAAATGGCTTGGAGTCAACAATGGTCTGAGGCAGGGAAGTGTATTGTCTCCCACTTTATTTAATATAATAATGGATGAAATTCTGAGGAAAGTACAGCCAGAGGAAAGTCAAGAATCAAGAATAATGATATATGCAGACGATATACTTTTGTGGGGTGATGACAAAGAGACAATGCAAGTGATGCTGGACAAATGGAATGAAGTAGAATTGATGGCTTTGGAATGACAATCAATCAGATGAAGAGCGAGGTGATGATGATGACAAGAAATAAGAAGGTAACAGAGCCGGTAATGATGCTCCGAGGGGTAGAGATTAAGGTACAGAATGAGTGCAAGTATTTGGGAAGCATTTTAAGCAGAGATGCAAAAATTGCAACAGAAATAAACAGACGAGCGCAACAAGCAGAAAACTTTTACCATACTGTGAGAAAGCTTCTATGGACAGAAGAAATACCTGAGAAATGTAAAATTCTTTTATTTAAAATGTAAACCTACCTATTTCTACCTATTTTAACTTATGCATCTGTAACACGGACAGTAACGGAAAAGGAAAGAATCAACTTGCAGCCTCGAAGACAAAATTTTTAAGGAGTGTTATGGGCGTAACAAAGATGGACAGAATGAGAAGTAGTGAGATTAGGGATAGGTTGAGCATCAGAAGTATTGGAGATAAGATAGATGCAGAGAGACTGCGATGGTATGGGCACATGCGTAGAATGGAACAAGAACGAATACCAAGGAAAAAATTCGAAAGAATATTAGACGGTAGAAGAAAAGCTGGTAGACCAAGAGGAAGATGAAGAGATCAGATGAGTGTTAGTGTAAGGAGAAGAGGAGGTATATGGGAAGATGTGGAAGAGGGAAGATTTTGGGAAGAACGGAAAGCATGGCGAATACTAATAGAGATGGAAGAAGAAAGTGAAGAAGAGGATGAAGAGGAAGAGGATGAAGATGAAGATGCGACAGGATTGGCCAGCCGGCATTATTTAAGAGGCCCTGATGGTGTTTTGACACCTCCCGACCTGACTTGTTGGAACCGGATGAAAGATATTCATTTATAATTTTATTGAATGTTATCAATAAAGACATTCTGATTGATTCTATTCCTTCCCTCTTCAGTTACGATTCTGATGAATAGTTTCAGTAGGCTATACGCATATTTTACGTATTTCGTATTCGAGACTTGTTTGATTAATATAGCAGCTTGACAATTATTTCTATTTTCAACAATATTTTGTAATTTCAATATAGATGAGAAGATATTTTTGTCGTTTACATTGTATATGACGTCATAATAATAAAAGTATGGACATAATCACATATCTATTACGACAATTATTTTCTATAACTTTAAAAATACCATGACCGTGAAAAGTTGTGGCCCCTCACATGTCAGAATATTAAAATATTATTTCATCGTTCGTTGGTACTGACATATTTGTTTGCGGTACTAACGGGTACTAACGAAGCGATAACGATTGGTGAAAATGGAAAATGAAAATGGTTGGAAAATGTTCTCAAAGGCTGACGTCTGAGGTGTCTACTTGATGGACTTGAAAATACTAACTTTTCAAGACTGGATATGATATAGGCATATACATGGTATTTAGTTTCGCTTCAAATTCTTGTCTTAATTCTCATCATATATTACATGGCTGAAAAATCAGTTAATTATTATAATTATTTCATCATAAGATAGGTTTGAAAATAAATTATGAGTATTTTTCTAAATATTTTATATCACATTTTTTTGCTCTACGACCCACCAATAGCTAGGTTATTTGATTGCCCGAATGAGCGATTGGTAGGTGAACGATGATTGATTACCCAGGCAATCAGGCATCATGTGAAACTAAGTAATAAGAATGTACTATTAATGAAGTATATTAATCAAGTTTCAATTAAGTATTAGGTAATAAGAATGAAGAAGAAATTAGAAATGACAATAAGAATTACGAAAATTGATTCAACTGAAGACTGTTATTATTCCACTCCGTCTTCACAAAAGAAGAATGATGTCCCCTAGTGCCAACTAAAAACATTATTAAAACATTAGTAAAAACATTATTTTATTACTACATAATATTACATTACATAAGTAATATATAATATATATTATATACAATTGTATATAATATACATTATTATATTAAATATATTATATTATTGTCAATTAGAATAAAAATACAGAAACAATATCAATTTGTGTGACAATGATTGTTTGAGAACGAGCCTTACGATTAGAAACACAGCTACATTTTTCAAAAGCGTTGCATTTTTGAGCTTCTTTCTCAACGGTATCCTATACAATTACTCCGTTGGTAGAACAGCTACATATCTCATAGATACAGGTATATATTATACATCATTTCCTGGGAAAACACAACATTTGCGTTGAAGGATGAGCGAGATTTGATGAGAAATATACTGGAAAAAATGGCAAAGGTATACGGGTTGGAGCGTGAGTAATGAATTGTCTGTCTCTGTTGTTTGATACCTGTTAAATCATGCAATATAACATGGCCGATTGGTTTGAGCAACTAGCAAAGAGACTTTTACTTCTGCTTCAAGCCGTACACAACTTGATTTTGGATCCATCAAATCACTGCCTACATGATCAACCTATTGATAATTTCAATCATATACGAACTAATTGGTTCAACGTGGGAACATATTTTAATAATAATAATAATAATAATGATAATAATTCTTTTATTCCATGCTTGATCATAATTACATGATATTGGGACGTCATATTATCGGTATATAATCAATATAACCAAAATATCATAAAATAACATAAAACAACAAAATTCAACAGTCGAAAAGAATGAAAGAATACAATGGACAGACATTAAAAAGCATAACACACAACATGAATAAATTGATATAAGAGAATGATTTTAGAAGGAGAGTCACATATATTAACCAATGGTTCCATCCATCAAATATTCATTAATTTCATAAAAACATTTGCCTAGTAAATAGCTAGTAATAGCTTACTTAAACACGGCATACACGATCAACATTACCTGTCAACATGTTGATATCAACATATTGATGAGGTAATAGAACATGTTCAATTCTCGGCAATATGTTGACGGCAGCCATCAACATATTGCCGTCGTGTATAGGCAAGATCAGAAATACGGGTTATCTACTAGCTGTCGATATGTTGAGTGAACATGTTGACGGGTGAATGTCGATCGTGTAAAACTCTTCAATTGACGACCCGCAGTCCCATGACGTCAGAAATCATACTGTCCAATCAACAGGGCTGTTAGAACTGTAGTCGAATTCGAATATCCAATCGGGGCATCTTCAAATGACTACAAATGATATGATCCAACTAACTGGCTGACTGGTAAAGCCACGCTTATTTCGAGTCGTCAATTTATGTGAAAAAAAATATATTATTTTTATCTTCAAAACGGCTTGACCGATTGATGTAAAACTTTGAGATGATGTCTATCATCTGTGCCTAAATTCCGTGGAAATTTAAATTTATTCGCGGAGTATAATTTTCCATTTGTTATTCTTGGTACGCGAACGATTGCGCCTCAAAAATGTACAGTATCAAGTTGGATAATGACATTGTGTAGGTCATGTTTCATCAAAATATCTTTTAGTTTGTTTGACCTGTGGAAAGCAAAAAAAAAAAACGTTTCTTTCAAATACGCTGAAATTGAATCTTCGCTTCGCTCATCCAATGAATTAAATATGTACCTCTATTAAATATTACTCATTATTGAGTACTTATTTGATATGAATACTATCAAATGTGTGAAAATGTGAACTAACTACGTAAGTGAGACAACTAATTGCTATCGAATAAATATGGGGACGCAGCATCACTCATGGACCTACGTGTTTTTGGCGACGCAAACACTTGTGATTAAAGATTCCAATTCCTATACGTGTTACTGTTCTCAAAAGTTACATCTTTCCTTGTTCTCTATAGCTCGTGAAGATAATTAAAACCTTTTCCGTTTTCCCATTTCTAACTTTTTTCTAATATTTTTCTTTGTTAACCTGCATAGGAAGCTGTAAAATATAATTGATAACTCAGACTCTCTAAGAATTAATTACAGGAACGAACAAAGTTATCTCTTGTGGAAATTAAACTCGTGTTAGGTGCTGAGTTACTTTATCATCCCCCCCTCCCCCCTCCTCCTCGTTCCAGCCCTCGCATCATTCCCCCCCCCCGCACTTCACCGCCTCTTCTAGGTTTCAACAACCCTTTCCATCGCATCTCTTCGAACTTTTCGACACTTACCCTATAATTGTCTACACTAGATGTTTTTCCTACTTTCAAACTATAACATTTGACAAAATATCAATATTGTGACTTGTCATCAACAGTTAAGTTATTTAATAATATATATGTATATATATATATATATATATATATATATATATATATATATATATATATATATATATATATATATATATATATATAATAATAGAATGGAATTGTGTTTCAACTTGAAATTCAAAACGATTTATGTAATAAAGATGTTTTTCCTACTTTCAAGCTATAACATTTGACAAAATATCAATATTGTGACTTGTCATCAACAGTTAAGTTATTTAATAATATATATGTATATATATATATATATATATATATAATAATAGAATGGAATTGTGTTTCAACTTGAAATTCAAAACGATTTATGTAATAATAATAGAATTCAATCTTCTTTGATTCCTTCTTTTTCTTTGAGCGCGAAAAAGCACGTTTTGTCGCATAAGGTAAAGAAGAGCACATCCATTTCCTTTTGTCTATACAACATGATATCTAATACATCCACATCAAATGACAAAATAAATCTTGGCATTGAATCAGATACACTAGTTTATTGAGTTAAATCAATGGGACTTGAATAATCACGCTGGAAGTGATGTATATTTGATGAAGTTCACGTGTCTTATAACTGTCTTCAACAATATTGACTCACGTATCGTTCAAATACGACTAATGAAGTTTAAAACTTGAAATAAACGCAATCGTTTACCTCTCATATTAATATTACCATAAAATAATATATTTCTAAACTTTGTCAATCAGAGTGTTATAAGTGGGCACACCGTATGGGATCACTTTGGAAACATCACCTAGGGGACTCTATAAACTCATTTAGCTCACATCGTGTAGAAACGAGGTATATAACGACATTAGAATCTAATCTAATAATCAACGCCTAACTTGGGTCTTTATGGAGTTACGCCTGATACGTTGTGTGATCTCTAGCGTTTCGCACAAGAACGCGCTAATGAATTGAATTCGTTGAGGGAAAAGTTGATTGATATCGAATAAACATACACTCAAGTAGTTACGGAATTTCAACAAATTAGAGAGAAACACAATTAAAACAAATTCAACCTTTTTTTTTGTTTTTTGAATTCATTTGAATAGATAACTGCCTCGTGCGTTGTGAGATGGGCGAGACAAGAGAGATATTTATATGTAATGTCACCGAAATTTATACACCTTGTTATTGAGACGGTTAAAGGGCGGATCTACAAACTGATAGTTAGTGAATTAAGCAATAATTAGCGAATCAACTTTATTTTTATATTGGGTTTTAACGACGCACTATAATGATAAGTAAGATCTATTGGCGTCGAATGAATGATTGATGAGATGATGGGATGATGAGATGAAGGTTTCTTAGGTATCGAGAAGGATAGTGGGAAGGAAGCGGCCGTGGCCTATATTGTAGAAACCATCCCGGCATTAGCCTAGACTACGGAGGGAAACCACGAAAAAAACCTGTGAAGATGGACGGTGGCGGGGATCGAACCGGGTACGATATTCCCCTTCACCTCCCGGATCACATTAAGAGAGTGCGTTAACCACTCAGCTGCATGTCCCATTAAATCGATTTGTCATCAATTTTTTGTTGTTAAGCTATTACGAATATACATAGCTATTCGATCCCCGCTACCGTCCATCTTTACAAGGGTTTTTTCGTGGTTTCCCTAAGTAGTCTAGGCTGATGCCGGGATGGTTCCCACAATATAGGCCACGACCGCTTTCTTCCCACTATCCTTCCCATTACCCATAAAACCTTCATCTCATCATCCCATCATCTCATTAATCATTCATCCGACGCCAATAGATCTTAGTCATCATTACAGTGCGTCGTTAAAATCCAATATAAAAATAAAAAAACAATAAACAACAATGAGTATATCTGTGCCTCTACGTTCATTAAAAATCATAATTCCATATTATATCACTCTGAAAAATTGTAAAAACAATAAAAAACAGGTAGAAACATGTTGATTTTTGACAATCATTTTGGAAGAGTTTAAAACATACCACGAACTGAAGCTCTTCGAACGAGCACGTATTGAATACTGGTGATCATTTAGCCGAAAACTGTATGTTGATACGATGATTGGTTTTCCTTTGCCAACTTGGGCCCCGAACGTCTGCAATCAAGCCGGTAGGCAAGATGTAAAGTAGCCTCAGAAGTGACCACTTCCACTACAGTGATGCCGTTCAGGAATGAGGCCCACATTTGACAAGTTTTATGAAAACGGGTTAGCAGTTACATATAAGTGGGCAGATTTCGAGTACATTTCATATAAATGTAGAGTTCATGAGGTACCTGAAGAGCGTATACCGGAATAAAGTCGACTTGTTTGAGTGACATTGGTATTGGGTATCCAACCTTAATTGAACCCTAACCACATTCCAATGGAAAGTACCCCAAGGCCCATGTCACACGACCGAGTCGACTTTATTCCGGTATACGCTCGTCAGTGCCCCCTATATAGTTCATTTTCTAAGTAGATAATTAAGGTGCTAGGTATTCTTATTGTTAATATGTTACGAAATACAAGCGGAATAACTACTATAGCATCAAAGTATAATTACTGCTCATGCACTTACTGACAATTCCCACTTTTTCTTTTACTTCACAAAGTTTTTTGAACGTCAAAACATCATACATGAAAACTATGGTGATCCATCACCATCAGAGCACAGTTTTACCAATTTTTCATTTCGCAAAGTACACAGCTTACGTTATATATTTAAGTTATTTATTTTTTTATATATTATTCATGCTTTTCAGTTGCAAAAGAGTGTTTTTGAAGCTACGTCTTCATAGGTCTATTGAGATGAATTTATTAATTATTTCAGAAAGTTCAATACTGGTCATTAACTAACTATTTGTTACCCTACACTCCTAGAGGCCTATTTAATATCTTACATTCGAATTCGATGAAAAGTAGAAAACTGATAGGTATTTAATACGCGTGAATCAATTTTGATGTATTGGACACTATTACATTTCATTTCAGATTAATTAATTTCAAATATTTTCACTACTCACTATACAGTCTTAGCATACTATTTATTCAGATTTCATTTATTTTTCCGATAACAATTCTCATAATTCATTTCTAATTCATCTGTTTTTTCATTGAAGGTTATTCTAAATCTGATTCAAGTCAACTCACACCATGTTTTAAAATTAATTGTTTAAAATTTTCTTTCACCTGCACTATTTCTATACAAATATAAAATAAATACATAAAATATAACTTATATACTTGCTTAGTGATTGTTTTATAATCATGTGCTCGAATTACTATGTCAACAATTCAATGTCACGTGACTATTGAAAGAAACCTAAACGAGTGAAAAATCCGGGTCGATCTTGTTGTAAACCTAATCTACATTATGGTACGCAATTTATAGAAAGATAACGAATATTTGATTGGGTATACAAACCAATTGTATCAAGTCACAATGTAAAGTCTCACGAGAGATGCAACATAGAAAGTACACGTGTGATGAGATTTAGTCACGTGTCTATCGAGTGCATTCACCAGGTCTCTCATTGGTTAATGTGTTGAGCACGTGATCAGATCCCCTTATCCACTTAGCGGGATTGTGCACTGGCAGTGCACTGCGTAATGACTCGGTTGGGGGAGGATTTTGGCTTGGATAATGTACCTCGAACATTTCAAGGCACAGTATTAATATCAACTATTCATTAATAATCTTCAAGTTCAGAGTGTAGTCGGTTAACTGCGAACATAAAATACATAATAATATAATATGAAATACACATTATTATACTAAGCATCTCACTTCGCTGCCAATATTAATATGTTAATATTGATTTCATTAGTTTTTATATGAACCTTGAACATCAGATTTTTTGATCTATTGGATGTGCGAGGCTGAGACTAAATTTTATCTTACTGATATAAACTTTTTTTCAATTGTTTTTTGTTTGTTTTTTGTTCGCGCTCCATTGGTGAAACGAAAGGAATTTCTTGTTGAAACTTGGATGCACATGTCATCATCTACATACTAGATGACTAGACTATACTATACATACTAGACAACTGGATACTGTATATTTTTGAGGCGCAATCAGTAAAACCACTTTTTAGAAAAATAATTTCTAAATTTTGAAAACCCCCTTAATGAGAGGAGTTTCCTCAGAGGGAAACGCAATACGCATATACGCATTACGCAATACGGATGTTTTCAAGTTTATACGGAATTTATGGACACGAATAATACACATTTTTCCAAAGTTGTATAAGCTTATATATATATAGATCGCTTCAAACGTTATGTGGAAAATTATAAAATGTTTTCTTTCAGACCGATTAAAAAGCTGTTAAGGAGACAAGCCGCTGAAAATCACGATTTTCTTCCATTTTTGTTCGTATTATATTTATTCACATTCTATTAAAGAAGCTCAAAAAGTTTTGTCACATTTGGAAACTTCCTTATTACGATAAATAATTTCTGTAACTTGTCACACTATCAAACGTGAAAATGTCATATTTCAAGCGATTGTAGTGAATAAAGACAAAAAAAATTTGCCTTCAGGCCTAATTCCTCTCAGTATTTCAATACGCATGCGATATTGAACTACTCCTCTTTAGTGGTGATTCTTGAAAAACTGATTTTTTTAATGTGAATTCAATGTGATATTCCTGACAATAAATGGGAAGCACATTTTCAATTTGAGACAAATTTTCCTTTAAATAAATATTCAAATTGAATTATTTTGTCCAAAACTGAGAAGAAAAATATTTGTGAAGTTCCTGTTATAGAAAAATCAATTTCGGGATAAATTCAAAAATATACTCCCCATTTATCTTTCATACATTCGTGCTGAAAAATATTTTTTTTTTCAAAAACATGAAAACTGTGGGAGGAGTGGTAAATAAAAAAAGTCAATTTTTTCATTGGAAAAATTAAAAACAAGAAAAAATGGTAACCTTTTTTTTCATATATAATCGGCTTTGAGCAAAAAGACAAAATGTGCAAAAATGTCATCACCTCTAAACCCTTATCTAGGAAGATAGCAATTTCAGTGGCTCTTGTCCACTTAAGATCAAATAGGAATACGAATTGAACCTTTGAACGATTTATAAAAGAAGCAGTAAGACCCAGTATTACCACGGCCAGTTAGTATTTACCTGAGAGTTGGTGAAAACAAATAGCATAGGTAACCATGGTGATAACAAGTTTGAACTGTCAGATAAAGGCTAACTGGACTTGGTAATACCGGGCCTAAGTAGAATAGGAAGGCCATGTAATAATGGTTTCAAAATCAAGGGTCTTACAATTATTCCACTACATTGCACATTTTCCTATATCGCTCATCTCAGCGTTTTCCTAGTAGGCCTAATATAAAATATAAATATACTTAAACTCCACAACCAATATCAACATGTTCATATTCATCCCTTCGATTCTCCTTCGATTCTTAGATTCTAAGAAAGATTAGATTATGTATTCAATTAGAATGCACATATCGTTATTATTCTTCAAGCTGGCTTGTATATAAGGTGAATATATGTGTATATATATATATATATATATATATATATATATATATATATATATATATATGAATATATATATATATATATATATATATATTTATATATATATATATATATATATATATATATATATATATATATATATATGTATATATATATATATAAATATATATATATATATATATATATATATATATATATATATATATATGTATATATATACATATATATATATATATATATATATATATATATATATATATATATATATATATATTTATATATATATATATATATATATATATATATGTATATATATATATATATATATATAAATATATATATATATATATATATATATATATATATATATATATATATATATGTATATATATAGATATATATATATATATATATATATATATATATATATATATATATATATATATATATATATATATATATATATATATATAATATACTGTCAACTACGAGTAATGATCTCAAAGAAATTCTGGAATGACATATTCGCCAGTTATATCCTTGTATTTCTAGACATACTGACAGCAGCCTGATATTGCATGATACAAGTTGGGCTAGAATCAAATCTAATTTCTTATCAATCCTGAATAATCTCGTATTGCAACTATTACTCTTCATAGTTGTAAGTATAATAGTGAAATATTTCGAAATATAATAATGTTAGGCCCGGTATTATCAAGTCCAGTTAGCCTTTATCTGACAGTTCAAACTTGTTATCACCATGATGGGTACTTATGCTACTGTTTTCACCAACTCTCAGATAAATACTAACTGGCCGTGGTAATACCGGGCCTTAGTCGTACTCATAAAAATATAAACCATGCACACTATTAAGTATTAACTCTTCCTGGACTCCTATTCCTGAGATGAATGAGATGTGAGAAAAATAAAAGTGAGTGAGAAAACGATTATCTCACTTAAAATGGCCGATTTACCATTAACAATCGACCATTTTAAGTGAGATGATCGTTTTCTCACTCATTTTTATTTCTCTTACATCTCATTATCTCAGCAATAGGGGTCCAGATCTTAAACTACATGAGATAATTATTGTTATACTCACATTTCAAATACTTATGAGTCAATCGTGAATTGCCATAGAATTCCAACTGCTATTGAAACACTACAGAGCGTCGGATTTAGGCATCGGTCCAGTAATTGTAATGACGTATTCATGATTCAGACAGACATAATTCGCCTAAATTCACTTATTCAAAACACCTTCAAAATGGCGATAATAAACAAAACGTCCCTGGGGATGATTTAAAAGATATTTCATCTGATAAATAGTTGCCCCCTATTTTATGACAACAATATTTAATGAATTAAATCACCGATTGACACTTACTCATCTTTCTATACTGGCAATCTGTCATGCGAGGGTGTTGTTAGGAGGGGGTGGGGAGGACGGAGGGGGGGGGGTGCGTGAGAGCCGCTATGAAAACACAAGTTCACGTTATCAATAAGTCTATCCCGCGGTCATCCCTCTTGTTCACCCCGAGGGGGCGCTGGTTCATGAAAACAACAGAGAGAGAGAGAGGGAGTTTATTCTGTCCTAAACTCCCCGAGGAATTGATACCCATGGTATGTTATACAAGACCGCACTACACTTGTCGCAGTCGACTGAGTGGGACTAACACTAGAGGCTGTTTCCCATCGTAAAGGCCTTCGTAATAACAAGTGAATGTGGTTCCTCTTACTCTTCTCGGGATCCGTAGGGATTATCCGGGATAACTGTTAAAAAGGTCAAAGTTCTTTCAGGGCTACAAATAGGCCCCGCTAGTATATAGGCCTAATGTTGGATCAGTAAGTTTGTTTACTGGTTTTTAGCTGTTCAAATGTATATGAGCCGGTTGTATCATATGATGATTAAATATTAATCAGTTAATTATTAGTGAAGTTACAAAAATGGATCAACTGACCAAGTGTGATGACAAGTCAATTTGATAATTTTGTTTGAATTCACTAATTATCAAGCTGTTACAACCGGCTCTAAGCCACATAAATGTTAATCTTGGATACATAAATGATAATGGTTACCAATTAATTATCGACAGCATTTTCAAAATGAATCTATTATATATAATATATAAACATATATGAACGGAATACCCGAATATTTGGAATTAATGTCTTTTTGTTTGAATTTAAATTTGAAATATCCGAAAGAAAAAAATTCAAAAAATAAGTAGAGAAACCAAAGAAATTCTCTTTATGATGTATTGATTCGAATGTATAATTTCTTCAGAAATCAGAGAGAATAATAAATGAAGCGATCAAGACGGCAAAGAAGTTAAATCGATAAGAAAAATATTCACATACTAAAAAAAATTATAAAAAAATAATAATGATAATAATTGGATGAGCGAAGTGGAGACTCAATTTCAACATACCCGAAAAAAAGTGCTTTTTTTCGCGCTCCACAGGTCAAAAGAAAATTCAAAATCAGTTGAAACTTGGCATACAAAAGTGTCCTTATCTAATTCGATACTGTACATAGTTTTGAGGCGCAATCGGTTGAACCACTTGTGAGAAAACTTATTTCAAAATTTTCAAAAATCTCATAAGAATAACCCAGGGGAAAAAATCAGTGAAAAATATTTTCTTCGAAAGAATTCAAATTCTCAGGAAATTTTAATATAATAATTATACACATTATTCCGAACTTTCAGTTGAATCAAATCAGCCGTTTCGATGTAAAAAAATATATAATCTAATTTTTTCAAATCACTCAAAGCTATTAAGATACCAATTAAATCCAAGCAACAGGTGTCACCATTTAATTGAAGACGTTTAAAACAAAGCCTTTTTTGTTATCATAGAAATCAATTAGGAAATAAGAAGGCAGTGATGTAATTGTTTGGATCTCAAGGTGGATATATATATGATCAATCCAGAGAAATGTAGATATATTGTTCCAGCTCATCCATCAACGCGGAAACACATGACGCGTTTTCCTAGTAATAATAATAATGAGTACAATACAAAATTTCGTAAACGTCTTTCTTTTGACCGAATAGTTTTTGAACAGTATGAAATATCAAATCTCTAAAGCTGGAGAAACGCAGAGATTTCCAATACCTTCTTGATGATTCTTCTACGTTTGATGGTTCGAGTAAAAACTATTCAAAAAATATCGCATAATTTCTACGGGTAAAATGCACCTGAGAAAACACATTTTTCAGCAGTAGACCTGAGAAAATTCCCAAAATTCCAAGGTCATGTATATAAATTTTTATTGAGATCTCTGCCCATGTACATCGGGTTGCCTAAATCGACACAGAATAACAAATACATTCAAATTCAGAATGGATAATGGAAATATACAAATACAATTTTGAAGATGAAGCTATCTTGAGACTGAAATATTGAAGCTAATTTTGACTGTATATAAATGATTTCTAAGAATAATAATTGAATCGCTTTTCACGCTCACTACTATATCCTTAATGAATAATTAATCAGCATATGATTTTATGGATGAATAGAAATTCATTTAATTCACCTTCTAGTTTTAGTTTTAGTTGTAGTTCTTGACTTAGTCCTAGTTTATATTTTTAGCTTAATAATTTCATTAATTTGTCATCTAACGAACAAAATTAAACCAACTGTATAGGCCTAATATTTCAAACAGAAGGTGAATGATGAAAAAATTGACCCTATTTTGAATATTATTGGCTATAATCTATAACTATTATCAACTTTAAAAATATCTCTCAGCAATTTTTCAAGAAAATATATCAATAAAACATCTTTGGATGAGCGTGGGCGAAGATTTCGATTTGGCCCAAATCAAGTCCTCCTATTGATTTATTGATTTTTTGTTTGTTTGTTTGATTGCCTGTTTTTGTGCGCTTCAGGTCACACAGCCAAACCGATCCACATGGCACCTCCAATAAGCTTAAAACATCTTCCAGCTTGTAACTGTGAAGACTTTATTAAAAATTGATCAGATAGATTTTTGGTAAATTGATGACAGGAATTTTAAAAATACCCATAAGTATACGTCGATTTAAATTTATCCAAAAAATTAAAATTTCGAGATGTTGAAAGGATAACAATGACGTACATGTTTGACAAGCTTGAGGAAAATCAAATGAGTTTCAAAATTAAAGTGCTTATCTTTCGTGTACAAATCATATACAAACGTCTTTCTCATACACTAATTACCTACCAGATGCAACGAGTGGGTTACGATAGGAATAAAAAATCCCTCCGAACGGTATCTTCAAACATTCTTTTGACCACCACTGATTACAAGAATCTACATAGCTCAGTGTTATCGCGTCTGATTACCACGTTTAGATCCAAGATTCAATTCCTACCATGGGATACTTTCTTATCTTCAATTGTATATAAAAATGCTTTTTGCTAAATATTATATAGTTGATTGATTTTTTAATCTACCCACATTGTTCAGCTACCGATATTGGGATTATTATTCTCAAGAGGCCGCAGGCGCTCTACACGGGCTCGTTGTTCGCTCGCTTCAGACTCGAGTTTAACATGCATCGTATGCTAGGCGCAACCCATAGACTAGCCCACCGAACTCATATTCACGTAAACGCCGTTAATTCCCTAGCTCACACTTTTGATATATTTCACATTTTATATTTTTTCCGGTATTAAAAAATATGTTTCTAGGTTTTCACATTTTTGAAATTTTTTCATTTTCCATTTTAAAGAATTTGAAAAATCACAAATTTTTTGTTCAAAATTCTGTAAACGCGATAACTTCCGTTTTTCAATTATTAACAGAATGCAAAAACAATCATATTGATATCTCAAAAACTACGGCCGTGAGAGTTTGCGGCGTGAAATACGAGCGCCTGTGCGGCCTCACAATTACAAATCGCATACAGGTCTACTAAAAAAACGACTGTACCCGGTTCTATTCCTACCGCGACCCGCTCGTCAAATGAATAACTCCAAACTAATATTTCTCCAAGGTCTACAATAATAGTATACGTCAGTGAGTGTATATAGCGCAATCCACTTGTCGGAACTGCAATAACACTTGATCTCGTTCGATGCACGACGTCGTAGTGCGTTCAGCCATCTGTGCTCCTTTTGCCACCAGGCGTCGTTACGGTCGCGTGCGAGGCGACGTCGACAATGGCGTTCTCGGCTTGCAAATGCCAAACGCTCTTGCCTTCAATGTGTGTGTGTGTGTGTGTGTGAATAGGGGCCGAGGCTGGTATGGGGCAAATGTTATGTATATATGATCACTTCACAAGTTTACTGACGTGTGTGTGTATTTTCACACAATATCAGAGATGATTATGAGTACGAGAGTATCCAACTTGAATTCATTTCACTATTTTTATTATATAAAAATTTGACGTTCTATTATATATATCATTATTATTTTAAAACCATAATCAAATTTCTGTATCATTACATGTATATTATATATTGAATTATTTATCACTGAATATTATCAATGTTGATGTATCTAGGCCTATGTCAAAGTTAATAAATTCTCAATTGATATACTATATAGGTAAGCCTAGCATGAACAAATTTATTGGTAAGGGAGCGTGATAAATCTGAAGCAGTATTTTATCAATTATTCCATAATTGATGAGAAATTGAGTAACGATAACATTTCCAATGTCACACTTAATGTGCTGTTCTATATATTTAAAAAAGTGTTCATTCTAGAATGATTTTTTTTTTTTTGATAATTGAAAAGGCAAATTAAGGAAATATGTATTCGAAATTTTGCATCAACTGGATACTCGTTATGATAACTTGATTGTTTCATCTGAAATTTTGTGATAATTATAATCATAACAAATGCGACATAAAATGGTAATGCTATTCATTGTTGTATATATTTATATATTCGTGTATATATATATATATATATATATATATATATATATATATATATATATATATGTATATATATATATATATATATATATATATATGTATATATATATATATATATATATATATATATATATATATATATATATATATATATATATATATATATATAACCATACAATCTAGCGCACTCTTCAACCGGACAAAACATATCGCGTTTTCCAGTTACACGAAGAATTGAGGGAGAAAGTTACAATTCACTGCAACTTATTAGTGAAGTTAATCAAACTATCTGAAACTTACATGAATACTTTCATCTAGACAAGTATCTCCAATTGGTATAAGAAATTACAAATAATTCGAATATAAAAAATAATAAACCAGAACCGTGTAGGACAATGGTTTAATCAATGATTCCAATCAATACCATTTGGGATTCTTTGGTAATCATTATTATATATTTCACACGAAAAAAAATAGAAAATTCACAGCATTGCCATGAGTTTGAAGGTGTTATGACAATCTTTACATGCAACGACAATGATTCAATCAGATTGAAATATAACAGTTTCATTAATAACTACTGAAAAAAAGGGAAAGTCCTTTCCAACTGTTATGTCCTATTAAAGCGTATGTTAGTCTGCCCTAATCGTATCAGGAATCATCCACACATAGGATAAGAAGGATCCATTGTCTTTGAGTGTGTAGTTAGAGTTTGGAAGGTAAAGGAGACGGGATAGAGTTGGGGGTGGGTATGGGGGGGGGATGTTTTGGGGGTGGGTGGGTGTCTGCAAGGTGGAGCAATTCCCCCTTCTTCCAGCCCTCTACTAACATCTTGGACAAATTACACAGAGCGACTTGAGGAGGGTTGGGGTGGGTTTTTGGAGTAGTTGAAGGAGAATGTAAGGGGAAAGGGGAAAGAGAGAGGGGGGGAGGAGGACAACAGAAGATGCCAAGGATGATCTTTACTTACAGCTTTTATTTCGCAGAAGCATTTAGAAGATCATTTTTGTTTTCAGTGAATTTATATTTTAATATAACATGATGAACATACTTTGTTAAAACTTCATTTATACTACTTTGATCGTTGCTGTTTTATGGGCTAATAAATCTTCAACTTGAATTACATCACCAATCAAAATAGAATAAAGGTTACATATCAATGTATATGTGAATCTTGATAGTAAAATTGAACTCTTTGCTTTAGTAAAAAGTCCTGGAAAATCAGAAATCTAGGAAAACTTGGCACTCTTATTGGGAAGTACATGAATAGACTTTCTGCTGAAACATCAACTGGTAAATATTTGAATAACAATGAAATTATTTTGAAATTATTTTCAAGCTATGTGGCACAAATGAAATGAAATTTTTCCGCTCTTCACAGCTTAGTCAAATAAGACACTGCTTTAGAAGCTAAAATCACAATTGGGTCTGGTTTCGAGTCCCGTATAAGGCAGTCCTTTCACTCATCATCACTTTATATAGTTTCATTACACATGCTCATTCGTTCGTACCCCCTTATAATCTAGCTGTTGGTGGGTTCGTTAAGTCAATAATAATCATCCTCATCGAAATTCAATTTGTTCAAGATCAGCAGATCAGCACAAACCAAGACTCAGTTAAAACAAAACTAGTTCGAGGTTATTTTTATTTGTACTGAACTGGGTGGTTCAGTGACTGGAACTCTGAACCGTCATTCAGGAGACCTGGGGTTCGATTTCTACCATGGCCGATCATCGTGACAGAGGTTACCCGTAGTTTCCATGAGAGGTTACCCGTAGTTTCCATCTGTATCAAGGTGATTACTGGGATGGTCATAACAATATGCCACGACCCTTTCCTTCTCACAATTCGAAATATCTAATGAAACAACTTAATTCATATCAAGCTTTTCATAATCACGTTTCTCATTATTCACTCATGTAAAGTCATTACAATACTTTGCTAAACTTCAAACCCACTGTAAATAGAATAAAATAAATAATTGTTCACTCTTAAACGATCCCATCATCGGTTGGATTATTTGGGGGTACTAATGAGCAGGTGAAGGCCTGTGGATAGGCCGTATGAAAATCAATGTATTATGGGACTCGGAACTCACACTCGCATCGGAGTGCCTTAGCGGACTATAAACCGTGGTGGCTGACGGCTGGGGGTTGGGGTTGGGGAGTAGGGGGGGGGGGGGTGATTAAACTTGTTCGTTTGTGTAATT
This sequence comes from Brachyptera risi, assembly GCA_964007535.1. Taxonomy (NCBI): domain Eukaryota; kingdom Metazoa; phylum Arthropoda; class Insecta; order Plecoptera; family Taeniopterygidae; genus Brachyptera; species Brachyptera risi. The sequence continues at coordinate 6,130,874 of OZ023330.1, read as the reverse complement.
TTGTACGTGCTCTACAAGCCAAGCGGAAAAGTCTATCATCTCCTAATTATTCTCAACATTAGCCCCATACTAGAATAGCCAAAGCTGTTTTCAGTTTTTTAAATTATTATTATTCCAAATGTGTAAATTATGTATTGCTTAATCACCCGATTTTAGAATTATGCATCTGTATTACTCATGATCACTTTCAGATATGGATTTTCAACAAAATTGTCATTGACAAAATAATTTCACCTCATCACTTATTACAATTTTCAAATTTCGAGCGGATCATTGCATTATAATGCAGCCACCCCAGCCGTTTGTCCGATGACTCAAGTTAGTCGATTGTATTGCCTCCATGGGAACTGAAGTTAAGCCGGGCATGGGTTCGAGTCCCGCATCAGGCATGGGTTATATATGCATCGTTCGTGTACCGTTCACTCATTCATACGCCCAAATAACTCAGCTATTGGTACTTGATGAAAAAAAAATAAAAAATTATCAAAATTCAACACCATTGTTGAAACACGAGAAAATTAAAAATATTATCATCTTTATTTTAATGCAGAATTCGAAATGTTACATCAGATCAAAGAATTGATATCCAATGTGTGCAATACCGAGACGCGTGGCCGAGTGGTTGATACACTGAACCGTCACTCAGGAGACCGGGGATCGATTCCAGCCATGGTTGACCATCCTGACAGGGTTTTTTCGTGGTTTCCCTTTGTCGTTCAGGTCAATACTGGGATTGACCTTAACAACAGGCCACAACCGACTCCTTCACAATATCCAAAAACACGTAATAAAAAATAACCTCCCATATGATCATCCCATCATCTCATATATCATTCACTGACGCCAATAGATCGTAGTCATTGCGTCGTTAAACCCAATATGAATAAATAAATGAAAGATATGTGCAATAACATACATGAGCACTGAAAAGGACTATAACATAGATTCCGACATTCTTTTGTCTTTTACTTTTTGACATTCTCTTTACGACCGCACTAACATCTAGACTTGTATATTACGAATGAGTGGGATGTGGATAATGGTGCAACGATGAACTGGTGATAGGTGAAAATGCGTTTACAAAATACCATGCCTACTGCATTTGGTGGGCGAATACTCTCCCGCCTTCACTCGGTGCATAAACTTCACCTAGAATACGATCACAAGTAATGGGAAACTCAGCAAATATATTGATGACAATGAATCATAGAATTAAGGCTATCGTAAGCTCGGTGACCAAATGACCATGGTGAATATCAAACTACAATTGACAGATAATTGACTTCTGAGCTTCTTTTAAATTCTGAAGCTGATCGTACCAAGTGATGCAAAAATTAAGCAAAAATTAAACAAAAATTATTAAAAAATTAACCAAATTAAGCAGAAATTAGATAATTAACCTGTTATCATACCCTTGGGTACGTATATGTACCATTATCTCACCGTTTTAATCAATATAAACGATTTAAACTCACTCATATAGTCATTACGTATTTTAAATAAATAATTATATAATCACTTATAGCAATTATATATAATACGTATAATAATTACTGATGAATATAATTATGATGAATTGATGAATAATTCATCATTCGGAAATGATTATTAATAATAAATGATGTCGTACTAAATAATATTCACTCATCATTTGATACAACCGGCTCTCAATTATAGTTATCCAGAACGTATAAATGTGAGCTCCATACGGCTTCGAAATTTCTGGGATCTCTGAGTAGAGTCGACAAAACAGTTCTACTTCTCGTATGCTTCCCTAGCTATGCTACTTTATCGACTGTGATCTATGGATATAAAAAGCTACAGGTGTTCGTAAGCTGGGCGTAATCGTATAACGATGAGTGATGAGTGTTGTAGCTTTTCTCGCACATAGCTGCTTGGAACTGAGACGTATTATAATATGTCTAGCGGACGTCTTCTGAGTTCTGACCCACTCTCGTGGCGTATGCTTTTTCTGACATTACATGATAGATACCATGTCATGCTACTCCTGCTCATGAAGAATCTAATATATAGAATACCGGTATTAAATAATATATAATAATAGAGGTTGTACCAGAGCTCAAAACCATTTTTAAATAAATAAATTTGAGTATTATATTATTATATTTACATTTACTTTTCCACTGTCTATACCAGGGTCTAGGATTCTGACCAGAGCTCAATTACATTTTTAATTGAATACATTTGATCATTATACTATTTGTGTTACAACATTTACTTTTACAAACCATCTATATATACCATAAAGGCTATCATACATCGTGTATTATCTATACCAGGGTCTCGAATCTGAAAAGGTTTTAGAACAGAATCGTAAAAATGTTTCGATTACTACTTTTGACTTCTCATTTTGCTTTGTTTACCAAAGTTAAGTTTAACTGAACGAATTTTATATTTTCCGTCACTGTACAACCAAAATCAATGTTTGATTAAACTTTAATCAAACTGATTAATTAATTTAATTAATTAAACTGCACCACTAAATTGTTTTGTAACCTGGATTTCTAACAACGAAACGAAACCTTTGAAATCAATTGAAACGATGAGTTTTTATAGTAAAATGGATATTATTTGGACTGTTATATTGAATTACTTTCTGAAATGTCACTTTTATTGAAAAGTGATGAATGTCTTTGTAATAGCGATACATTCACATTTGATCAACATTTAGTTCTCGAAGTGGTCGAGTGGTAGATTTTTTTTTTTTTTTTTTTTAATAACATCGAAACTTGATACAAAATCATTGTTCCCCAATTAAGGCTATGGATGAAAGATAGGATCGTTCGGACGGGGCACCACAAGGGTGATCTTACCACCCCTTTACTTTTGAATGTATCAGAAAATATTTGAGTTTAGCGTCGTATTTGAAATTTTGCTGAGGATAGACCGATTTCTTGAAAAGAAAGTGTTTAAAAAAAGTGTGAAGAATTTTTAAAAAAGGGAAAAATGTGTAGGCCTACTGAGTGTAGTCATGTCAACTGATGCTTCTACCTCAGCATCATCCACAAAGACAGCGGTGAGCAGTGGTGCTTACTAGAAGCCAATAAAAGCAGCATGATTTTCAGCCAATTTGTATTTGATAATGAGCCTGTTAGAGTTGAAATTTTTGATGCCTTATTTATTATTTTCACCATCAATTTATTCAGTTCAACAAGCTGAATCTTGGCAACAATTCCTTTTTTCTTTTAATTCAATTTTCTCAAGTTTATTGGATGAGCGAAGTGAATACTTAATTTCACCACACTCGAAACAGAATTACGTATTTGTGTGTGTTTTTTTGTTCGCGCTCCACAGGTCGAACGAAAATACTGATTCAGTTCAAA
>OZ023330.1:6115030-6122530 GCA_964007535.1 Brachyptera risi | reverse complement strand
AAACACAACATATCATTATTAGGAAAGTTCATTTTTCGAACGAATTTATTTTCGAAACCGTTTCTTTTTTTTATTGCAACACTTTTTTCTGAACACTTTTTTCGTACAATTTTTCATTGGATTTTTTTCGAACACTTTCATTTCCAACAGTTAATAGCTTCGCAAGTTGATTTCATAGTTCAAAGAAAAGAAGTTACTTTTCAATTTGTGATTCGTAATTTTTTATTTAAATTTTTGTGGTGGAGGTGCCGGGTTTGCTTGTCAATTAAGACACCCAGTAAACAGTTGTGCTTTCATGACTAAAACAATAAAGTGACGTCACAATGTCTGTCTATATATGTGAAGTTTTGGAAGCTGCTTGTTGTATAACACTAAAACGGTTAAATTGAGGTTTAATTACAATTATCGTTAATATTAAGTGACTTACGAATAATTAAACTGGTTGGTGTTAGTTAATAGTAAGTTAATAAATTTGAACAGGATTGTACATGGATTTCACGAGATAATTTGTTAATTTCATTACAATGTGCGATCGTTTTGCGCGTGAACATGCTCAGTATCAAATCGCTTAATATAATCTCTTTGCATTTTCCCAGTGCTTTGGTATTATTGCTATCACAGTTACATAACGGTCCAGCACCAACAAAACAATGTCAATACACATAACCCGTATTGACATCGACCAATAAATTTTAAATTTCACCAATTGTATGTTTGTCAGTTCGCTTTACGAATTCTGACAAAATATCATCTCTTAATTAATGTTCCGGTGAAAATGAGTGATACATTTCAAAGTTAATTTGATTAAAATGAAAATATGCCGGTAATTATTGATGATAGTAATTGATTGAATGTTAGTCATACAGCACAGTTTCGATTTTTATTTGACTCTCATTTCCCCTGTTTTGTATCATACACTAGATTTATAGGCATATTATTTGTGAAATCTATTAGAGAATTGCTTTTTCAATTCAAAAACTATCATTATGTTTATATATAAGTAAAATAAACAAGATCCTTCATATAAATAAGTCAATGCTCGAAAATTTTTCGTGCACGATTCTTTCGATACATGATTATATTATATTACATATATTAAATGGAAGTATATGTATGTATGTATGTATGTGAAAGTATCTTCACAGTCAGCACACAGGCATGTTGTCAAATTTCAGAGTGTTGAATTTAGAACAATTGAAATGGGGTTCGATCCAAACGATCCTGCTTTCATCGATAGCCAAAAGAGGAACAAAGGTTTTGTATCAAATTTCAATAATAATAAAAAAATATCCATAAAACTATATATTTCTAGGCACAGTTTTTATTGTGATGAACTTTTATCTTCGCTATTGAGTGAACAGTGTTGGTTTAAGAGATACATCCAACACAAATATGACGTCCCAAATACCCACGCTTAATAAAATTATTGATGTCATTCAATTATATATGCCTTATAAGTAATTAGCCTTCAACATTCTGCTTTGTAATCTCATTGTCTGCATTCGTCAAAAAAAGGGACGGTTGAGCAAATCAAAACAAAATTACGAAAGAGAAAATATGAAATTTGATTTAAATCAACCTCTAATTCACTCGGTTCAACTGTCGTAATTAATTAGGCCATATCCTCATTAAACGCAATTTATTTATAATTTTCAATGGTTTTATTGTTATTCTTTGTTTTGAAATCTGTCCCGTATATATGTGTGTGTATGTGTGTGTGTGTGTGTGTGTGTGATTCTTTGTGTGCTGCGTGTTGCCTATGCGTGCTTGTGTCATGTGTCAGGGACGCCGTATGCCGTCGAACCAATGACGACGCCGGTCTCGACGGTCGCCAGGACAACCGCATCAAGTAGGGGATGTTTTCATATACCACGCCCACTCTACTCAGCATCCCCCTTAGGATCAGGCTTAACCTCCCCCGCCTAATTCCACCCCCCTCCGCTACCCACCCCTCTCGACACCGCCCCGCCACCCCTCACCCTTCTCACAGTGAGTTTTCCAGCAAAGGTTTATTGAATTAAGGTTATCATTTGATTTCTGCACGCTCTGCGAGTGAGTTGGTTTTCTGCATCTGTAGTATTAAGCATTTCTCTCTAGCCGTCGTGTTAGAAAACCTGGGGCGCGCCAATATTATACGTAATCGCCATAATTTGATATCAGGCGAAGGGTTTTGATTCAATTATAAGGCATTGAAGACCAGTTAGGAGCATCGTATTAGGAAGCAACAAGAACCACATAAACTTTCACAGGCCGTCTTTAGCTTTGCGCTAATATTATTACCATCAACATCGAGTTAGCAGTTAACTTGTCTTGAGCGAGCGACGGCGGAAGAGAAGGAAGAAGAGAAGGGGTAGTTATTTATTAATTTATTAGCGTAATCCACTCAGCCGCGCGAAACTAGATTATCAAGAAAGAAATATTGCGTTCTAGATATATATTATTCGCGCTCAATCAATTTTCATGTCACGTCGATTTCTTAACTTTATTTATCAATTTACGAACTTTTTCAAGTGAAACTTAAACTGATTTACTGATACCAGAAATAACACTTCATTACGTCTCTAACCATTATTGTGACAAAAAATGAAAACGTTTGCGTTTTTGACAAATATAATGAACAATATCACGTTTTATTTTTCTCTCTAAAGGAAAATCAATTAAGATTTGTCGTGTGTGATCATCCACTTATTGACATAATAAAATCAACTTGAACTATAAAACGTATGTCATACACTTGATAATTTAGTTCAATATCTGAACGAATAGATTTCCGTTCTTCACGTTGTCGATATATCACAGCTATTACGTGTCACATATATCGCCGTAATCTAGTAACACCGAAGATGGATTATTCGTACTTGAATCAAGCGGCGGCCGCCGGTTTCGACGCTTCAAGTTGTTCTCTAACGGCAGCCGGCATGGACCCTACCGGCCTCGGCAACATGCCCTGTTCATACGGCGACCTCACGTCTTGCAGTCAAATGTCGCAAGCGGCATACCGTTACACGGCCGCTGCCGCGTCGATGGCGCGTTCTTACAATCCTTCGTCCGCCGCCGCCGGCCACATGGGCGTCGGACACCATCATCCTGGAGGTCCTGCGAGCCAGTGTGCGGTGATGGGAGGAAGGCCTCATCACCAGGATCACATTCACCACAGAGCACCGATGTTCCCGTCGACTATGAATTTGCAGAGTGAGTACCATGATAACTGTTGCACGAAAATATACTATTTGGTTCAAATTTATTTTGCAAAGCGTAAGAGTTTGTAGTGATTAAAGAAATTATTAAATTGCTTGTGTATGTCGTGACGCTTTCAAAGGAAAAACAAGATTTCAAAGGTATTAGCATCTTCATAAAATACCACATTATTCTGTATACTCCTACTGTAAATGTGGGACGCCCAAGTGATGCAGATGAATTGTAATTGGAAAATGAGTAACTGTATAAAATGTATGAAAAATGATCTCACGGTATAGCTATAATGTCGAGACAAAAAAATATTCATATACTGGAAGATCTTCGAAATGTAATGAACGAAATGTATTCAATTAAAATCATGAAAGTAAACAATAGGAGATGAACGTTTTCACAAATAATTACTATTCACTTTTATATCCACACGTATACGTAGGAGACATTGAATAATCAACTAATATCATTGAGAAATAGACGCATGCACATCCTTAATTCCTCTTGAATGAGTAATACTTCACACTGTTTATTTAACCCATTACTCATACGTCACACTCACACGTGGATGAGGTTGTGGTTGTCATCGGTATATTCAATTACATCCGTATACGTAGTTTATTTTCTTCTATTTCACTCACGTTTTGCGTTAACGATTGCTTGAAATTCACATGTGTTTACTGCAACACACTATACAGATACAAAATTAACGTTTCGGAAATCTGTCGATTTAATATAATATCTTATTTGAAATGAAAATACTTTCTGATAATTCAAGATACCTAAAAAATTGAAATTCGTATCGGACGAAAATATCTCCTGATTCTCGGTTCTAATTTATACTGGCTCAGAACTGAACATTCAAGGGTATATTAGATCGACGTAGGAGACGAAGCGATGCACGAGAAAACCGGGGGAAAGCGAAGACAAAATTCAATCCCACTAATTGAAACACATTTCACTGAACTATAAACAATGATTGATTCACTTTAAATCACACAAACAGATCAACATATTTCTCGAGATCTTTGGAACTAGAATAGTCAAAGTAGTAGCACGTGATAAAGAACCAACATATGTATATATAGTATTACTATATATATATATATATATATATATATATATATATATATATATATATATATATATATATATATATATATATATATATGTATATATAAATATATATATATATATATATATATATATATATATATATATATATATATATATATATATATATATATATATATATATACTACTCGAGTTGATGACTTGAGCAGAACGGCGGACGAAGACGACGACCGAAGAAGAAAGTCGACGTCCTCTGTGCACTTCGCCTTTCGCATCTAGTGGCCACTGAGTACAATCTGCAACTAGAAACTAGAAATCCTTGCGGAGGTTTTCGGGTTACTGCATGTGGATGTTTGAGGGGGGCTAAACCTTCTTTTTCTCATTCCCTAGTATTATAAGACCATAACTCAGATGTGAGTTGCTACCAACGGACGTTAACAAGGTTACCACCTCGGCCTACTTGAACGCTCTCGCTCACTTCTGCCTACGTCTCGCTCCGAACCGCCGTCGCTTCTCCAACACGAAATTAAATAATTTAATACCAAGCGAAAGTTTATTGTGAATAATCTAGTTTGCAGGGTTGGGCCAACTTGGTTGAAGTGAAGGGTGGGTGAGAAAAGAGGGGATAACTATGTTATCGCCTCAAGATGGTGAAGGAAGTAAAAGGGTATGAGAAGTGGGGGGAAATGGGGGGGGGGGGGAGGATTTTGAGTATTGGCCAAAAACAGATAAATTGAGATTTTTTCAGTTATGTTTTGGAGGGAGGGATCTGAAGTTTTTTTCTACTTCAAATATATACGTTCCTTGAAGTTACGGGGCGTGGTCGAATAAAATCATATCGTCATCTATAAGTTATACATATTAGTTTTGTATAAATTCCTCCATTTCCACTCCAATACTTGGCACAAACATATAAAAAGCGTTTATAATATCTTCCTATGAGAGCTGCCTTTAAAAACGGTATTAAAACTTGACTGTATAAGTCTGTATACGTTTGTAAGTATAGTAACCATAATTTCTCAAATAGAGGCCGATTATTTAATATTTGAATACATATATTTCAATCAACATAAATCCAAAAATAAAAATATCGATGTTCAAACAACCAAGACACACGGTACCTCAACAATTGCCATCATCTAAATTCGTTATCAGTGTTGATATAATATATTTTTATATTGGGTTTCAACGACGCACTGTAACGATAACTAGGATCTATTGGCGACGGATGAACGATTAATGAGATGATGGGATGATGAGATGAAGGAATTTCATAAGTAATGGAAGGGATAGTGGGAAAAAAGCGGTCGTGGCCCATGTTTTAGGAACCATCCCAGCATTAGACTGGAATAGAGAGGAAAATTACGAAAAACCCATGTAAAGATCGATAGACGGTTGGAGGAGATCAAACCAGGTCCAATTTTTCCCTCACCTTCCGGATTACATAAAGCGAGTGCATTAACCACTACGCTGCATGTGCTGGTTTGATATTATAGCTATATCATTGTTCCATGAACTCATGTGATTGTGTAACGACCTTTGGTGAAGAGATCAGTGTATGCCTTCGACGAACGCTGTGATCTAATTATATCGATCCTTTACGTATAGATGATGAGCTACCATCAGCCTCCTAGACACCCTCCTCCTGGTTAGGGAACGCGTCTCTCCCAATTACTGTCGCAATATTTCTCAACGCATAAACCAAGCGCATCCTCTCTCTACTCTCTACCGATAACCTTTATACGTATAGCGTCTTGACTTAATCAAGGATATTGCTTTATGCGATTCAGACATCTCCTTTTTATTCCAAGAGAAGAGGGCGAAAGTGAGATCATGTCGACAATTTGTTTACTTGTCTTATATTTGTTGGTAGAGGTTGAAGTGGAAAAGATCTGGTGTAAGTGTTGAATTACAAAGTACATATTATGTGTATAAGAATATAATTAGCATAAATATTATTTTTAATTAAAATAAAATTAATATTGACTGTCATCGGCATCGCATCACTATGGAAATGTACGAAAAATGGAAGTATATTCTTACTCTCCTCTTCACGATAAGTGCACTCTTCTAGAGAACATTTTTGAAACCCGAAATATATTGAAATGTGAAGTCTTAAAATTGTTTCTTTATTCAAATTGCATCTTATTCAGATGGATGAAGTTTAAATAAAATAGGCCTATATAAATGAATGAATAAATATATTCATATATATATTCATTTAATATATATATATATATATATATATATATATATATATATATATATATATATATATATATATATATATATATATTTCTTGTGGGCCTTCCTGGATGGTATTTATTTCTGAATAATTTGCGCTATCCATATTAATTGTTATGTAATCTTTTAGAGATCTCAGATCTCTAAAAGATAAGGGCACATTTATCAATATGGTTAACGCAAATTATTCATTTGAAAATACAAAATATAGTAATATAACTAACCATTTGGTACGAAAATATGAATTTTGTAATCCCAACTATTCAGAATGATAATATTGAGGCATCTCTGAATTACAATCATGAGAAATATACAAAAAAATACTAGAATTTTAATGATCATAATTGAACCAATACTATTATAAAATGTTTGATACAGAAACATCGCCAACTGAAGTTATAATTGATGAGCGTAGCGAAGTCTCCATCCCACTCTAATAGGGCTTTGTCTGTGTTTTTTTTTTTTTTTTTTTTTTTTTTTGTTGTAAGCACTCCACAGGTCGCAAGGGTTGACTGATCAACATGAAACTTTTTTTGTACACGCGAACTCATCCAACTTAGAACTGTATAGTTTTTGGGATGAATCGGTCGGACCGATTTTGAGAATCATCATCTCAAAGTTTCTAAAAACCCCATAAGATTTGGCTGGGCAGAAAATGTTGGAAAATAAAATCTCTCCAAATGGAATGAAATTCTCTCTAAATGTGTATACATGGATTTTACACATTATAACGATTTTCTAAGCAATTCTGATCAGTCGTTTCGAAGAAAAAAAATAAAATGACTGATAATATTCATAAAATATATCGTAAAAATTGTGACAGAATTAAGTTGTCGAGATTCACTGCTTTCTAGATTCAAGAGTTGACCAACAATGAAGTATTTTTTATATGCGTCTAGGTGTGTAGAACACCAGAGTCAATGAAGTGGCAAGAGTAGAACTACTTTAACGACTTTAATAGCTTATTCAGATATCAAGGTGTGTAGAATACCA
>OZ023330.1:6050030-6110030 GCA_964007535.1 Brachyptera risi | reverse complement strand
TTTCTCGTTCAACCCTCGTTTCAAATTGAGATGCTATCGTCCTCCGCCATTTGCCAAGCTATTGATCGTGTATACCGCCAAAACTCTGCGTGTACAACTGTCGTGATGATAATACACAAAAGGGACGACAAAAGACGAAATTGAATAAAATATAGTAAAATGTTTGCTCTCATGTATAGCTATCTGTCTTTAAGAATATATAATATTTATTCAATCAAATGATGCATATATCTCACCTGGTATGGCGGTGTTAATTAACGGCGAAAGATATTTTGCAACATCCATTGTCGTCAACAATAATTACTGACGGTGTGAAGCATTTTTGTTATTACTGATAGAAACCATACTTATAGGATATTCATATCATCAACTCTTTCTCTGGGAAACGATAAATATTGCCATCTCAGGATTTGTATACTATGCATGGATTTTATAAAAGAAATAGTATGTATTATGACATTTTTTCTCAAATTGTTCACCACATATTTTGTATTTCAACCAACAAAGTAAATTTATTAATATCTTGATTCAATTGAACACAGTGTCATACATAAATATAGTATAAATGTACAATTTTTTATTTTTTTTAATAACATCGAAACTTGATACAAAATCATTGTTCCCCAATTAAGGCTAAGGATGAAATGTAGGATCGTTTGGACGGGGCACCACAAGGGCGATCTTACCACCCCATTTTAATTATTTAAAACCAATGAACTTCAACACCAGGGCTGCGCTGTCGGTGACCATAACTTTCCGCCGCAGATAAAAGTCTTGCAGTTTCCGAAAGTCCGGAACACATTATAAGGAGGAACCGTTTCTGTGATATATATCCGGACATTACCAGCATTGGTATTAAGAGTAAACAAATACACGAATGTTGATATCTTCCACTTTGAAACAATTGTCTCTTGGGCAATGATCACTTCTTCTCATTAACAGCAGATGTAAAGTTTGTCATTACTATACAAAATGGAAAAAAATGAGTGATAGGCCTATAGAATTATACAATTATGTTATAGAACTTGTCATATAATGAAAATAAAATATTGCACAAAAAGAAACAAACTGTACTATGTAATATCAATATGGCTTTGGATCATAGTAGTCATAAATTAGAAGCGCGCAGTATATGTTATTGGCAATATTGATAAAAGTAAGGATTATTTATTTTTTAACGACGAACTGTAATGATTACTAAGATCTATTAGCGTCGGATGAATGATTAATGAGATGATGGGACGATGAGATGAAGGTTTTTATGGGTAGTGGGAAGGATAGTGGGAAGGAAGCGGTCGTGGCCTATATTGTGGGAACCATCCCGGCATTAGCCTAGACTACAGAGGGAAACCACGAAAAAACCCTGTAAAGATGGACGGTGGCGGGGATCGAACCGGGTCCGATATGTCCCTTCACCTCCCGGATCACGAAGCAAGTGAGCTAACCACTCAGCTACATGTGCCGGTAGAAATATCTAGGTAAAGCACAATATAAAGAGAGGATAATAATAATATTGAAAGAGATCTATGCACTAAGGTAGTCAGCAATATAGTAGGCCTATATATACGTCCTCCAATTGAAAGGTTGTAAACATGTCCATGAATACACAATCTCGTTGCAACTGCTTTTGAAAGATGTAGTTGCGTTTCTTATCGTATAAATTAGGCTACTTCCTGAAAAATCTCAGTATTCCAAAATATATTCGATTGGTAAAAATAAAATTGTAATTTTCAACCTGTTATATTTGTAGAGAATTTTCTTATTTTGCGTGCACTATTTCATGAAATTCAATGGCGCCAATTCCCACAGTGAATACTACTAAAAAATATAGCATTGGGACTAAATTTGAATGACGACCGAATAAGAAATGTATAAAATTTCTCAAAGACGAAGTATAATTTCCCGTCGTACAACTACCATTGAGTGCAGCTAATACCGTACTCTATTGGAGTGAATCTATGCCTTGGATTATAGCTTTGGATACGCAATTCATGTTAATTAATAATTCAGACACTCTCTCTAGAGCTAAGAAACTTGAGGGTGAACTGTTGCATCTTTCAGTATTGCATGGTGAATCAAGTTCAAATTATATTGCAAATCAAATTATTGTAACCCTCGATGTTAACTTGATCGAGAAGTTGACGTTTTTTTTTATTTTCACGAGATATGATCCACAAAGAAGACTTCATTATAGACAGAAGAAATGAAGCGCGAAAAAATACATGAACACGTATATTTGCCTTTCTGTTTGTATGCATAAGTTTTAAGGTATATAATTTCAACTGCACGTTCAATGCGTAGTGCGATGTATTATAAAGTTGCATGATTTTTATCACGGTACCAGCACATTGTTGGTATCCAATTTACGACTGGTTTCACAGCTCTGGAACCTATCTATAGACACGATAGCTGTCCACGCTATTACATGGCAGCCACTATTCATTGACCGGCACGTGTAGCTGAGTGGTTAACGCACTTGCTTCATGTGATCCGGGAGGTGAGGGGACATATCGGACCCGGTTCGATCCCCGCCATCGTCCATCTTTACAGGGGTTTTTCGTGGTTTCTCTCTGTACTCGAGGCTAATGCCGGAATGGTTCCGACAATATAGGCCACGACCGCTTCCTTCCCACTATCCTTCCCATTACCCATAATACCTTCATCTCATCAATAATTCATCCGATGCCAATAGATCTTGGTCATCATTACAGTGCGTCGCTAAAATCCAAAATATAAATATATATATATATATATATATATATATATATATATTCATCGGACCATTGGTCTATGTCACCACATTTGGACGTTGTTATTGTTGTTCTTGCATGCAGCCTAAACTAACCTGAATTAATCCAATCTAAGTGACTTGGTCAACCCAAAACCTAACCCAAACTAACCTTACTGACTAAACTAACCAAAACAATATCCTTATAACTAACGTAAAGCTAAAACCAATCTAAAACCTACTTCCGATTCAACGCATAGCGACTTCCCTATTACATCTACATGACAATATAACCAACCATCCACAATTAAAAAAGTTGCTTGTTTATTTGTGTTTCGTTACAGTATACTCAATTGGTCGGAAAAAAAAGTACGAAAAGACAGTTCGCTGTTTAGCTGACTTGAGCCTTCCCGTTTTGTTTGTCTATATAAATAATATAGAACGTTTTACGGTCTGTTTTCCAGCTGGTCTGCCGTACAAAGTGTACCCCGGCCACGAAGGGGTTTTAACTGAAAAGCGGAAACAGCGTCGTATTCGAACAACCTTCACTTCTGCTCAACTGAAAGAACTTGAGCGGGCATTCCAGGAGACGCATTATCCAGATATTTACACCCGAGAGGAGATCGCCATGAAGATCGATCTCACGGAGGCACGCGTTCAGGTAGGCTTTTTCGTTCGTTTTTTTGGTATATTTCGTCAACTTATTATATATAATAAACCTTTATTGGCCCCTGACTCCAAAGTGCACAGGATAACAATCAATATAAAATACATGAGAAAATATAATGGAAAAAGTTATGTAACTGAATATTGAAATGATATGAAAATGGAATAAAAATTGAAAAAATTAACGATAAAATACAAAATTATGACACTAATGATAATTGAAAGGATAAAATAAATGTAAACGTTGATGGATGATGGTTAGTTATATAGATGGTTCCTGAATATCCTAATGGAATCCTTCAGGGCTGACATCCCAATCTCATATTTTAAAAAATTATCTATCAAAAAACGTTTACAAAAATCACTAAAAAACTTCGAAATGGTTAATCAACTCAAAGCCAGAATCAAATTTTGGAATCATGTCTGAATTGATTTTTATTATATTGTATGTATAATATGAATTCATAATTTAAGTGTTAGTAATGTATAAGTAATAGTGGTAATAATTCAGTATTATAACCACTCGACCACATGTCTCAGTTTTCTGCTTTCGTTTGGCCTGTGGAGTGCGAACAAAAAAAAAAAATTTTGATAACGGTAAAATTGATTTTTCGCTTCGCTCATCTAGAAACTGTTAGAATAGATGCTGCTGATTATTGATTTCTCATAACGACCAAATCAACAGATGGGGTATCAAGTGAAAGTACGAATCAGTGGATTATATATATATATATATATATATATATATATATATATATATATAAATATATATATATATATATATATATATATATATATATATAAATATATATATATATATATATATATATATATAAATATAAATATATATATATGTATATATATATATATATATATATATATATATATATATATATATATATATATATATATATATATAAATATATAAAATATAAATAAATATAAAATAAATATAAATATTAAATATAAATATAAATATATATATATATATATATATATATATATAAATATATATATATATATATATATATATATATATATATATATATATATATATATATATTTGAATGACTTTCGCAAAAACTCATACCCCATGAGGGACTCGAACCCACGACCTAAGTGTACATTGTTTCTCTCTTGGCAGTTTCCGTAATTTTAGTTCTATCAAAATGTCCATTTCAAAACTTCAACTCCCGTTAACGGGCTAGTAGAATATTCTTGGACAACGCCTTTCATACACGCTTATTATAAAGATGTCATTCCCACTCAAAACAATACAAAATACACAAACACTTTTAAAACTACCATAACATACTTCGTCGCTGTACACACTCAAATAAATCCCAAACAATCATTATCAAGTAGCAGAACAAATTATCACCACTTTCCTCTCAACATAATCTGTTATCCGTGGAATATTAACATTGTTCACATGATCAGTCAGTTCTTAGCCCAACAATCAAACACGTGTCCTTATGATAACGGTGACTAAATTGATATTGTTACAATGTTGTAATTGCTTCGCTCACGGGTATTGAATTACCGTATCCAGGATGATTAGGGGATGTTATCGTTTGAAGTGGGGTATGAGTAGGGTGGTGGGAGGGGGGGGGTAAAAACAAGGGTGTTAGAGGGTTGCACATCACGCCTTTTAGCTAGTCTCTATTGAGAGGGGTCGTTGGTTCGAGTACAGGCACGTGACTAGTTACTAGGTTGACTTGACAACGACAACAATAATACTGAGTAAACGTGCTATGCTCGTTGCATGTGTTGTATGTGCTCGATGTATTGATGGTAATCAGGTTAGTTACGGTACTACATGTGTAATTCGGTTCGAGGGCTATATGACACGGTTCAATTTGACACGTAGTTTGCATTTCGAAGAGCTTTTATGTGTACCAACTAATAAATACGCCTCATTTTCTCATGGAAATGCAATATAGTTGGTATATATGAAGATTGTGTAAAGAAATATACTTATCCAGCGAAAGAAAGAAGTCGTCCACTAACAAAATAACCGTGCAATTATCAGTTATTACAGTTAACTCACTGCTACTTTCATGTTTTTACGCTTTGGAAAGACGTAATGTCCTCTTTTATCGTAAATCTCGACCTGACAATTTATAATAGGACCTACACTCAAAATACCACTGTTGTGAAATGGTGATATTTGTGTGTTCGGTTGGTAGCAACCTTTTTCTTTCGTGGATACAACTATAGCAATGTAGATTCACCCCTAAAGTATAGTAATGTAGGTTCACCCCTGGGTGGAGTAAATGAATGCTTTGTGACTGAAATCTCTGTGAATTATAACTATAGACTTTCGTAACTGTTGATGGTTATTATTTGCTAACAATCCCATCGGAAGCTGAGTCAATTGGGGTACAAATATACGGAGTGGCTATTTGTTGGACCAAAAATAGGTTTTACATTGAATCATTGTAGATTAAATTAGTTTAGAATTTTTGTTTAGCTAGGTTAGTTAGTTCTGGTAGTTTGGGTTAGGTCAGGTTGAATAAGTTAATCAGATTGGGTTATTTAGGCTAGCTTTTAAGCTGCGCGCAACATTGCAACAACAACAACAACAACAACAACAACAACAACAACAACAACAACAACAACAACAACGTCCGCCTGTGTTGACATATAGACCTATTGTGCGATGAAGAGCTGCTGCTGTGATAGATGAGTGATGGCACCCTTGCGCGGGACTCGAACATGCGCCCGACTTGACCGGACTAGGCAATGCAATGCCTTACTGAGCCGGATGGGCGACGTTATCGTGGCTATTTCACATAATATGAACGCTATCACGTATCACCACATAGCGTATCAAACTGACAATTGTATAAGTACAATTATTATACAATATTCAATTAGAGTATAGGAGATTTTTTCACGGGTATTAATATGTCAAAGTTAGCTCTATCTGTATCTATACTCATTTCGTTGGATTAAAGCTATATATATATATATATATATATATATATATATATATATATATATATATATATATATATATATATATATATATGTATATATATATATATATATATATATATATATATATATATATATATATATATATATATATATATATATATATATATATATATGTGTGTGTGTGTGTGTGTGTATATATGTGTGAGTGCATTTGTGTGAAGCATTTTAAATCTGAATACAATCTGATCATCGTTTGAAAATACCATCTTCATGATAGGAAATGTAATTTATATGATTATTGACTAGTTTTCAGATGTACCGTACTGAATTGTGATTTTTTTTTCTCAACTATAGAAAATAACATTTCCATATACGAGAAAGAAAACAACAAAACTTTGGGGGAAATACAGAACGTTTTTAGAAGTCCATATAAAATGGATGATATGACCATATGTGGAAAAATTTCAATTCTATAAAGCTAACTGCAGTATTGTGACGAAAAAATGTGTTTTCATATGTCCATTATGACTAGAGACATCTAAAAATAGCAATTGCCCTAAAAGCGATGGAATCTAAAAGTGCTTTTTTACATTTTTTTCTGATATTTCTTCATGTTCCAATACGTTCGATGTTGCTCTATCATGTTTTTGAAAAGGCGACAAAGCGCTACAAACATCTGAATCCGCTACGTTTCATTGTATTGGCGATATAGACGCTATATTCAGAATAGAAGCATTATAGATGCTATTTATTTTCCCCAAAATAATTCAATCAAGGTGTAAATGTTTGAAGTTATATTTAGGGAATCTGGAAAAAAAGTGCTGTTGCAAATGCAGGCGGCAAATGGGGCGTAGGTTTTACCCGCTTGTGGAGACTATTTTTCTGAAAAATATGTATTCCGGTGTCTCTCTTGTATTCTATTGTACGTTATCTAGTGGTTTTACCGTACCATACTGTTTTAATGCTACAGAAAGTTGTTGCACTACAAAACACGATGTTGAAAAATATTAGATGCACCAAAGTGCTACTTTTCAAATTACAAATGCTACGAGAAGAAAAAATATAAGCCATGTTTATACATGTCTCTAATTATGACCATCACAAGCAAACATGTTATAGTCCATGCAAGCTTCATCGCTCTATACCTCCGTCCATTTATGACATCATCATATGTGGTCATACTGATCGTTAGTTTCTCTAACCCCATCGTTAATTTTTTTTTTTCATCAGATTTACTAAATTACCTAGAATGACTTGCCCGTAGATAAAGGGTGTATAAAATCCTCCCTTCCATCCTCGACACCCTTTACTCACACACTCACACACGACGATAAAACATGATGTCCAACGGTAATGTCTCTCTCTCTCTTCCGAAAACACCCTCATTTTAAAATAATGTTCGCGGGTAGCCGGAAGCTCATTAAAAAAAAAACCACATACTTTTTCAACGTGAAATATCATTTCGTTGTACGTGGACATAAAAGTCGACAACAACATATTTCACACAGTCGATTTTCACTGCTGTACTTTTGTTTGAGTACAGTATTAAGTTGGCTAATATTATGTGATATGTCACATACCTGGTTTTGTATAAGAGTTAATATAAGTGGTTTTATAAGTGGTCAAGTTATAAATGTTAAGAGCCCGCATCTTGGACAGATTTACAGGGTGCACTTCCACCACAAATATCTCAAGAACCACAAATATTACGAACTTGCAGTAAAATGCAATGAATAAACAATACCCTCACAATTAGATATGCCTAGTCAAAAATTGAAGAATAATTTTATTATGGAGCAATAATTGAATCAAAATGTGCCTGATTTGATGTTTTTCATTGCTTAATTCCCGGTTACCGAATAAAAGTAGACATAAATTACAAACGCACATCCTCAAGTTCACCTTTGCTTATCAATATTAGAAATTCTGATTTGCATTTCATTCTACAGTTTTCTCAATTTCCTTGGTCAAAATGTGTAATGTAACTAGATTTTGTCCAAATTATGAAATGAAAAACTCCCCCAGCTAGCGGTAGTTACTGGAACTCTTCCAATATTGTCCTTTTTTCACCTTTTAACCCACAATCAAACTTTTAAACGCACACCGAACTTGGGTAGAGCATTTCGAAGAGAAACATTCTCAGCTAAGATGCGGGCTCTTAAGTTCATAAGTTAGTGTTAGTGGTTTTGTATAAGGTTTTGGTTCTGTTAATTGGTAGAATTTGGTATTTTAGCCACAGGGTCAAGAAAAATTCATTTTGTCACTGTGATTTTCATCGATATAATATTCATAATTATAATTTTAGTATGTTACAGGTCTATTTAAAATAATTATTATTGTTTACTCATCACCCCACCAATAGCTATAGGTTATTTGGGGGTACGAATCAGTGAATGATGGGTGAATGTATGCAGTTTGAAAAACCCATGCCTGATTCGAAGCTCGAAACTGAAGACGTCATTTTCTAAAGCAGTGTCTCAGATGAATGAGCCACGGGAGGTGGCATTTTCTTGAATATAAATATTGTCAATTCGTTGAATGATTACCACAAAAATTAGGAAATTTGTATAATATGTATAGATGGAAGTTTCAACCAGTATTGCCTTACCCATCAAATTTTCATCTACTGCATTTTAAAATGTGTTAATTAGGATAAATTTTGATCAGATTAAAAATATGATTGGTAGCCAAGGAAAAGAAGTTGATCCACCAATTGTAACCGTATCGCCGTAAAAAGTTCAATTTGGTGCATAGATATAATTTTAATGGTGAATATTATGATATCCCACTTGAATACACACGAAAGAAGATGGTTCCAATCGACAGTGCCCCACATCCCACACGGTACTACCAATCGGATGGTTTGCTTGCTCTCTTCGTCTTTCCTATAGATTCAAGTATTTTTGAAGCAAACAGCGTAAAAGTAAAGGCATATTGTTTAAGCACTTTGAATTTTTCTGTAATTTACAAAGCTTCTGATATTTTAATATTATGTAATGAATATAATGTTTCCACTCACTAATTTTTTAGAATCTCTTCTATTTCGACGTGCTTATCTTCTCTGGAATTTTCCCACGACTACTTAAATGTTGCGACCGACATATATACTGTAAAAACTGATGTTTTTTGAACTGCAGTGATTATATCTCTCGAACGAAAATCAACTTCGTATTCATTTTATGTGGCATTTCAATTTCATTATATAGAAGTAATTTGGACCAACCTAAAAGTAATGTGTTGATTGTATTTAATTTGAGGTTATGTCTCGATTCGTAACAAAACTCGAGCTTCAATTCACACGTCAATCAGTTTTTTTTTCAATCACATTGAAACTTGATACAAAATTTTTGTTTCCCATTTAAGACCAGTACAGCTCGATTATCTGTGGTATGGATGAAAGTAGGATCGTTTGGACGGGGCACTACACAGGCAATCTTACCACCCCATCTTAATTATTTCAAATGAAAAATAATAACTCTGACACCATGGATTGGCTAACTGTGAACATACTTCTTCGCCGCAGGTAAAAAATTTTCAGTTTCCAAAAGTCTGGAACACATCATAAGTGTAAACCGTTCTTGTGATATTTCCGGACATTATATCAGCATTGGAATAAATCAAACACACGGATGTTGATAACTTCCACTTTGAACTAATATTCACTTCTTCCAACAACAGCATGTTGAGTTTATCATTAAACAATGAAAAAATGAGTGATAAGCTTGAATTAGTATGATCACTCTATCAAGAAAAAATCGTGACCAATTAGTATACTTTCATCCAAGCATTCAGTCCAAGCATTGACTGATTGAAAAAATACGAAAAATCACGTCAGTTTGGATTTGAAAAAAAAGTGCATGTTTGTTGGTCTTGAAATATAAATTTTCTTTTTTTTCTTCTGACTTCTTCTCTTAAATCGATATTGATTATTTCTTCTTGAAATTATTCATCCCACCTCTTCACGATAAGAGTCATACAGACACTTGTAAAACCCACGAGGTGCAAGAAAAAAACAAAAAAAAAACACGATCGATGAGACCTCTGAATATTGCTCTCTCATTGATCAACACTCGATCCTCAGAAGTCAAAACTCAATATTTGTAACTTAAAGTCAGTTTTTGCAATAATCAATTAACTTGATCGATTATAAATTTTGTACAGTCTTGGTTATGAATATTTTTAAAGTCCCAATATTTTACCTTCACTCTTGAAATCTTCATCAATTGAATATTGATGACAGTAGAGTTTTATTCGGTATTAAAAGAGTGAATCAGAGGTAGAAAAGTACAAAATGTTTATTTCCGCGGCTCTTTGGTCATTTTTTTTTTAATAACATCGAAACTTGATACAAAATCATTGTTCCCCAATTAAGGCTATGGATGAAAGATAGGATCGTTTGGACGGGGTACCACAAGGTCGATCTTACCACCCCATTTTGATTATTTAAAACTAATGATCTTCAACACCAGGACTGCGCCGTCTGTGACCATAATTTTTCGCCGTAGAAAAAAGTCTTTCAGTATAAACACACGAATGTTGATATCTTCCACTTTGAACTAAGTCTCTTGGGCAATGATTTCTTCTTTCCCTTGACAGAAGATGTAAAATTGATCATTATACAAAATGCACAAATTAAATTAGTGATAGGCCTATAATGTTATAATTAGGCCTATCGCTCATGAATTGGTCATGAAATCTTTTCTGTAAAATTATATTATTCTCTTTTCAAGTTGACTCAGGTGGACCTTATAAGGAACTTTACTTGGGTACAATACGCCTTACGTTACTCTGTTTATAAATATGCTCCTATTAGTTTCGCTATACAACAAGGAGGACATCATTGAATGATTAACTTTCCCCTGTGTCTTTTGCTGATGAAATATTCACACCTCGAAAACAGGTTCAGCCGGTCTTTATTTCTCAGAGAGCCGTGTGTCTTTTCGTCTTCTCTTTTTCTTCGTCTTCTTCTACTTCTTCTTCTTCCTCGTTTTCACATCTTCGCCTCTTCTGAACTGCGCGTCGTCAACGTAAAAGTGTATTGTTTATTCATAAACAAAACTTATACATGACTACCAAAGTTGATACAATTCATGCTATCGCACAATTGGGACAAAAAATAACATTTAAATACGGTACAAAAAATGTTTGAAAAATATAATTGGAAGTGTTTGGTTAGGTTATATAGAGAAATTATAATAGGGCCCATATGATATATGTAGGGGCCTAAATATGAATAGTCATTGCTCGAAAAAATGAAATATAATACGTGCTTCAAGTGGGAGTAAAACATATTTTTAGCAACATTTTTTTCCCTGCTCAGTTAGCAAAATGTATGAGCCAGCTCATGCTTACTCAACGAATCTGAGAGAATATTTCTCAATACCTATGAGATATAGGCCTCAGTATTTAATTTCAAATTTGTCATACAAAAATGCATATAAAAACTGGCACCTCCACCCTTGTTATTTCTCAATCAATATATATTTATTTATATTCTATCTATAGGTCTATATATTTTCCAATAATATGAATTGGTTTTCAATATTTATTGTATTCAATCATCCAAGCGAAGACATCTATTCGGCCCGAATCATGTTCATCTGTTTGTTTATTTGTTTGTTTTTTGTGTGCGTTCTACATATGCCATAAGGCAAAACCAATCTACAAGTAACTTGTCCATGCAATACTTATTTTCAACTTTTGACTGTATTATTTTGAGTAACAATCGGTCAGGTAGATTTTCGTGTGATCCGGGAGGTGAAGGGACATATCGGACCCGGTTCGATCCTCGCCACCGTCCATCTTTACAGGAGTTTTTCGTGGTTTCCCTATGTAGTCTAGGCTAATGCTGGGCTGGTTCCCACAATATAGGCCACGACCGCTTCCTTCTCACTATCCTTCCCATTACCTATAAAACCTTCATCTCATCATCCCATCATCTCATTAATCATTCATTCGACGCCAATAGATCTTAGTCATCATTACAGTGCATCGTTATAACCCAATATAAAAAAAATAATAATTATGTAAAAACTTCTCTAAGAATAACAAAACAAAAAAAGTGGAATGTATATTTTGATATATTCAAAATTTTAATATTGATATTTTGCGACGACAACAATGATGTTCGACAAGATTCTGAAAATCTGACAAGTTTCAAAGCCAAAATGTGTAGATTTCATTACATTTCATGCAAATATCTCAACCACCTTGTCCATCCATGCTGCGATTGCTTAGTTGAATGCATTCCTTCCAGCTAATAAAAATAGCAAGAATATAATTCCATGGACTACCGGTCTTTTCTATACAAAAGACCTAGAGAACAGTGAAACGTCAAGCAGTTAAGTGTGATTCCATTTTGATGATACACTGATCTCCACATAATGGTCAACAACAATACATTAAATAAGCTGTATAGATGAAGTGCCATACGGAAATGCAATTACAGCTGAATGGTTTTCGGAATCGAGATGTCACGAGAAAGTAATAATGGCTAAAAGCGCGAATGGTTTTAATCAATTTACCAGATCACTCTTATTATATAGTTGAGATAGAGAGTAGCCCACTGAAGGCTCCCTTTGTGGCCTACATCTGATGACTGTCTAATCACTCTCGGGGACCAAATTAGATTGCTAGCTTCCGTCAGAGTTTTGGGGAACACAAAATGGCTAACTGGGGATGGATGAGGGTTGGGAAAAGGGTGGCATTTGCCTGATAGTATCCGAGGGGTTATATTATTCAAACCAATGTATGTATTTATTTATTTTTCATTTGAGTACAGCTGAAATGAGAATAGAACTGAGAACTATATACACGTGAAGACTAAATTGAATGAAATAAACATATAATATAATAATATGAACGACATTTTGAAATGTGTAAAGGTTCAAATATCCAAGTCAAGTGATAATTTCCAAAGTTGTCTATAAAAAGTATCAAATATTCTCTGGAAATCAACCATTTTGGATATTTGTAGAAACTAAAATGGTGATAATTTAGAGAGAATATTGTGTTGTGGAATGTATGAGCCTCAAAAAGATGGATTTTTTAAAATTCACATCAAAACTTAATTGAGGATGATGATGATTGAGATTAATTGTTATTTTCCATGGGCAGGTACAAGTCATTTTTATCATTGTTGGGTATGCATCAGAACACACAGAATAATGGGCAAACGCCTACTAACGATGGCACGTTTCAAAATAATGTGGGCTCTTATTATTATTTTATATATATATATATATATATATATATATATATATATATATATATATATATATTCGATTATAATTTAATTGCATGTCTGTAACGAATTGATCTAAATCAAGCATTATTATTGAATAAATAAAATGAATGGAATAAAAATTAAAAAAAATACTTCATACATTTTTTGTACCGATCCTCATTCTTCAGAACAAACGTATGGATTTTCACGAAAACTTGACATAAGATAGATGTCGACGAGCTCTATCTTCCAGTCCGTACCGTACTTCGGTCCGTTTATTGCCCGTACCGAAGGACCATAACAAGGAAATAATTGATATACTTACTTTGGATGGTGATAATATTAGGTAGGACTAATTTGAGACGTACAGTTATCGTGCTACTGCGTTGAATTTTGGTCTCAATAATAAAAAAAATATTTTTTGTATACAAACATAACAGGTCCATATTGTTTTTGTTTTTTTGTCAGAAAAAATAGATATGTCCGTTTATAATAATTTTGAATTATTTTGACTCTATATAATGAAAATTAAAATATGTATTTTATAACAATAGTCCCTATGCCTGACTATTTGGTGATTAGTTTTGGGTAACAGTTAAAATTCGTGAAACATGCTCATTTCTTTCATTTCTCCATCCTGAGGTGGTTTTTCGTGGTTTCCCACAGTCTTCGAAGCAAATACTTGGATGAAGTACTAATTGGCCACGACCATTAATTAGTAGAGCGATAGGCCTGATTATAACATTATAGGCCTATCAATAATTTAATTTGTGCATTTTGTATAATGATCAATTTTACATCTGCTGTTAAGGGAAAGAAGTAATCATTGCCCAAGAGACTTAGTTCAAAGTGGAAGATATCAACATTCGTGTGTTTATACTGAAAGACTTTTATCTACGGCGAAAAATTATGGTCACAGACAGCGCAGTCCTGGTGTTGAAGACCATTAGTTTTAAATAATCAAAATGGGGTGGTAAGATCGCCCTTGTGGTGCCCCGTCCAAACGATCCTATCTTTCATCCATAGCCTTAATTGGGGAACAATGATTTTGTATCAAGTTTCGATGTTATTGAAAAAAAAAAAAAAATTAGGAGAAAACTCTGGAGTCAGAATACTAAATAAGTTTCACATCATATCGACTTTCGTTAGTCGTTTCAATTGTTATCCTCTCACAATAAGCAGCACCATTAAAACTTATACATTCGTACAATTCTAAACAGTCATATTTCTTATATATATCTAGCTCAATAAATGACTGAGTATCATTTTATCAATTTATATCAGTTATAGTCAACAATAGCCAAGACCCCTGATCAGTCTTCACTATCCGTGACGCAAGCACAATGACCGTCTCACCCTTTGGCCACCCTTGCGTAACTTACACTTGTAATAACCTGGGTCCTCTTGTATAGCACATCTGCTAAATGTTGCTATAATTAAAAATTCAGTTTGTAGATTATAATTCAACGTTTTTAAGAGGGGACAACACTGAAAATCCCAAATTCTACATTTCACGACCGATCGAGTTGATTTTCATCACATCGAAGTCGAGTCTCACATCACCAACAGAGAATCGAAGAAAAAAATTAAAGTTACGTTATTTCTTTTCTCTTCAATTTTTTCAATTATTACCTAAATATTTTCAATTGTCACGGAGACACTTTTTTTCTAGAAAACGGCTTGAGATAAGTAGTTTTAGAAAATGTCGTCGTCCTAGCTCGAAAGTGCATTCGAAAGTAAGTTATGTAAGTTAAGTGTGAGTTATGTATTGGTGTGAGTTCAATTTTTTTTTCTTCAGGAATGAAAAATTTATCCATTTCACACTTTTTTTATTTCAAAGTTTTTCATTTTTTTTCTCATTCAATTTTTTTGGCATGCATGCTATTTTCAAGATAAACTGTTGATAATACATAACTTTGTTTATTATCTGGTTCATGAAATATACAAACAAAATTGTGCAAATCCATTCAGTAGAATAGATTTCATTCACTTTTCCATCCCAAAATACGTTGGGAAAAAAGATGACGAGAAAACAGCCATCAAACATTCAACTGTGCTCCGTTCTGAAGCTAATTTGGTTCGACACTATATGGTTAAAAGTTCAATATAAAATATACCTGTGGATTAATTCCACATTATTTCTTCGGGAGCCCAAAAAAAGAGATATTGAATAAATTGTTCATCAACAAAAAAAAAACGTTAATTCTGACAAATGGACATATTTTCATTGTTGTCCCCCCTTAAAATAAAGAACAAGGAATCACTCAATTATTGTATTCGTGAAGAACAATAATCTTTGATATTTTGCTAAATAAAAGAATGGGAAAGTGTTCAGAACTAGAATACCACAATAATATTTATTCATATTAAACCTAATGTCGGCAATTCATTTCTCGTTTTCATATACTTTTTAAAGACGGACATGTATCCTATTCATGCAAAAGATTCTATTGAGCTTTCATCTCGATTTCATCTTCGCCTACCATTTACACGAGTAGGCTACTATTATATATATCTCACACCCAGATAACCAATTAAATTGGTCCAGGGGGTGTTTCCACCAGTTTTTCTAGGGCAGACTTCTTATAGCAATCGGTTCCTGCCAGTTCCGACTTCTTCCTTCTCTTCTTCACTACTGCTACGCCTATCCTCTGTTCCTTCTTCTCTTCCTACGAGTTCCCTCCATCGTTCTCTATTCTCCCACCATCTCTCGTTTTCCACTTCTTCCCAGTTTTCTCCTCGGTTGACTACCCCGAATTTGACTCCCTCCTGCCACCTTTCTCTTGGTCTTCCAGCTCTTCTCTTAGCTCCATTGTTTTCTGCTATCTCAAACATTGCTCTCGGTATTCTCTCCTTTTCCATTCTCCGCATATGCCCGTATCACCTAAGTCTCTCCCTTTCCAATTTAAATGATAACCTTTCCACTCCCACTTCCTTCCTTATATTACTGCTTCTCTTCTTCTCCAACTTTGACACTCCTGCTACGCTCCTTACGAACTTCATTTCTGCTGCCTCCATTTTATTTTCTTCTCTCCAGTTGATTGACCATGTAACTGCTACACATGTCAAGATAGGCAAGTAGTACCCATTATAAATGAGTATCTTCCCACTCCTCGGAAAATCTTGGTTCCAAATCAGCTTCCTTACTTTTTAAAATAGCCCGTCCGCCTTTGCTATTCTCTAATTCACTTCTAGCTCTACTTTTGCCGTATTACTGACAATACTTTCCAAGTATGAGAACTCCTCTACTTCTTCCAGTTCTTGACCTTGCAGCTGTACTTCTTCAATCCTTCTCTTCTCTCTGCTCATCAACTTGTTTTGCTCTTTTCCACGCTAATTCTCATCCCAAACTCCTCTGTCATTTCTTCCCATCTTTCTACTTTCTCTTGCACCTCTTCTCTACTGTCTCCCCATAACAAGATATCATCAGCGTATACCATTGTCTTTGACCATTAAAATTGACTATTAAATAGTTATTAATAGTTAATATTGACTATTAAAATTATAAAATATATTCAAAATGAAAACAAGTTGAACATGTAAAAATAGAATATTGAATCATACTTTGAAGCTCACAGCTGGATTTGAAGGCATCGAATTGGAAATAATATTGATATTCATTATAACAAGTTTATAAAAACATTTGTGACAAGTGCGTAACAAAACAACAACCGTCTGGTGCACCTAACTCGATTAGAAACTAGTGAGGTGAAAGAGGTGCTAAATAAAACAGAGTTTAGTACGTTGGTAACAATGTGGGGTTATAAAACATACATGCCACCTGTCCACCCCTAAGGATATAGCTAGCTTAGCTACCCCTATATATTCGTATCTAGTTCCCATAAAGCCACAGCGATTGAGTGAGTTGTCTATCCCTCCCCCTTACACCCAACATCCCTCTAGGCACCGCAAAATCTTGTTCAATGTTTGTACTGTGACACTATGTCTATTATAAACTCACCCTTATTTCATTCCACTCAGTTAATTTCTAAGCAACGTTCATCCCCTATGTATTTAATGAGATGTAATACACTCAGATCAAAATGTAGACAACATGTCACATCAGCCGGCAGTGTTCTGGCAGATTATCACCTTATTGAATAAAAGGAAACT
This sequence comes from Brachyptera risi, assembly GCA_964007535.1. Taxonomy (NCBI): domain Eukaryota; kingdom Metazoa; phylum Arthropoda; class Insecta; order Plecoptera; family Taeniopterygidae; genus Brachyptera; species Brachyptera risi. The sequence continues at coordinate 6,092,355 of OZ023330.1, read as the reverse complement.
TTTTTTCAATGACAAAAGTTGATATGTACTCGGAGCGTTTTAAAACTAAATCAAATTCAAATACTAGAACAACATATTGTCTTAAGACATGTATGAATACGAGTTGTTTGTAGGTGTTAGATATTTCAATAATGGACAAATGGAAATTGGAAGCACGCAAGAGCAAACATATTTTCTCAGTCATCAGTATACCAATTCATACGAACAAGAGGTTGGAATAAATTGAACTTATACAATTGAATTACAGGTAATTTAAGTTGGTATTCCAGATCATTGGCGCTAGAATACAGACATCCAACTTTACCCACTTACTACCTTGATTTCACGACATTCAATTCATAAAGCGCGAGATGACTACTGATTAAGTACACACATTCAGTCGATTGTTACTGCTTGAATGATAAATCATTCCTGATAACATTCCACGAAACTGCGTCTTTCAATATTTTATATATTATTTAATTATTAAACAAATGTCTGAACAGCATTCACATAGTAGCTCTAGCGTGTCTGCAACCAATACACGTCTATGTTGAATTTTATTTCGACAAAGCTGCAGTTATTTCTTTATGATTAGCAGTGACTATTTCATATGCAACACTGACGGACACTTGCCACCACATAGCTGTGACACCTCCCTCTATACAGTCATTTCCATTGCCCCAGCTCAACGTTTAGCACTTTCATTCATCAACGCTGGAAGGTAAATAAAGAGGCGGGGGGGGGGGGGGAGGGGGTTGAAGGGGATGAATGTAAGGGGTAGTATGAAGAGCAAAGGGGATGCAAACTGTGTGAGCCTATGCAAGATGCATTAGTTTAATGTTAAACTCAGCTATGGACCACCTGCTCCTAAATAACGTGAGGCCATTTCGCATTGAGCAGTAAAACAGGTTTACGGTGTTCCTCCAATCTTTGAAGTGGCTGCTGTGTTTGCTATAGCGCCATTAGCTGTAAAAGAAACGATGTCGAGTGAAACGTCGAAGCGAACATAAAAAATGTCTAGAAAATATTTTATAGTTGTGGTAGTGTATTGATATACTTATCTAATTTGTGAAAATGTTATGTATTTATTTGAATAGAGAAGTATTTTTACGATGTATTTTTATAATATAATTTTTTAAATTTCAATAATGAATGTAGTTTTAACACGCGTCAAAGTAAATATTCGTCATCATGAATTGGTTGATATTAAATGGTGATATTTCATTTTGATGGAGCAATTGTCTGCATTTATTAATTCAAAAGTCGAATGAATACTATGCTCCATGACCATATAATATTTTAATAGCCCTCAAGATCGAAATATATATGCATGTGATTGATTGAGCTTGTGGCTCTATCCACATCGACGTTACACGGTTGATAACTAAACAAACCAATAATTAATTATGAATTCATTATTGACATATTAGTGTATATATATTTATTTATTTGTGCGATAAAACTGCTAAAAAGTTAATGTACTTCTAGCAAATGTATAGCCAAGAGAAAATATGATTTCATTCAATTTTATGGTACATGATTATTTTTGTATATAGTGATAGTAATAAATAAATAATTCCATATGATTTCTGACGTTATGATACTGATATTCAGACGAGAAATTAGTTACAATGAATATATATAGACCAAGAAAACAGAATGTAATTTCAACATTATTTTAAAAACTGAATGTTGCAGTTGATCAGATGTTGGGCATGTGATATACTAAAATTATGATAGAGAGAGAATGACAATTTAATTGACGGCTGTCCGCATAGCGGGATACCAAGATGGTACAGCGTAATATAATCAATACATAGTGCAATGGTTATTTACAAAAGTGATAAAAAATTGATTACAGAAAAATCCTGAAATATTGAAAAAAACAAATTAGATTGAGGGTAGATAACAAAAGTATGAAAAAATATGAAAATGGAAGAAGGTAATAGAAAAAGATTGTATTATTAATATTATTGAAAAGTTTGAAATTATTTGAAAGAATATAAATGGTACTAATTCATCGAATACTTGATTCTCAATTCAATCATATTGGCGAAGGAGCCAATCAACTTCAAACAACAGCCAAAAACAATAGCTTTTACCACTTTCCTAACGGAATAGATATATGAATAAATTCATACTTGAACGTACTAATCTAATTATCGTATTAAACGCACATTTTACAAATTGTTCAGAGTAAGTCTAGCTGAAATCTGTCTTGATGAGCCTGCCATTCCAAATTGCGACATTTGAAAGACAATTAACCGACATTGAATGAAGCTGCACATTATTTTAATGAGTCAAAATGACAAGACACGCCACCCCGCAGAATATATTAACAGCGTCAGAGCATGAATATGTTCAACCATTCAAATCTTTCTCTCTCTCTCTCTCTCTCTCTCTATGTGTATATATATGTATATATATATATATATATATATATATATATATATATATATATATATATTTATATATATATATATATATATATATATATATATATATATATATATTTATATATATATATATATATATATATATATATATATATATATATATATATGTATATATGTATATATGTATATATATATATATATATATATATATATATATATATATATATATATATATATATATATATTCAGAGCATAGAAACTTTGTTGAGTATTCATCTGATCTGTATTAATCCTTATTTACAACTTACTGAACACGCCTTATGGGTGGTTGGGATTGATTTAATAAGGATTAAGAATATATGACAAACAGCGACATCTGTCATTTGATTGGTAGCTGGTGGAACAGTAATACAAATAGTTCATGTGATAGAAGTAATGTATGGATGAAAACAGGCGTATCGCTCGGAGAAATTATTTGTATGCTATCTTCACTTTGGAATTAGAATTACTTAAATGAAAGGTGTGTTTGAACCAATATTATCATTAAATTCAGAATTCAATGTAATGGCCCTATTTTTATTTAAAAGTTCATTTATTCTATCCAAATAAAAGTGTAAGTCTATATCATATTATTTTTCAACTGACACAAATACGTCTATAATGTATTATTCAATATATTAGAAGTTGAAACATTCAGGCCTGGTATTACCAAGTCCAGTTAGCCTATATCTGACAGTTCAAACTTGTTATCACCATGGTTACTTATGCTATTTGTTTTCACCAACTCTCAGATAAATACTGACTGGCCTTGGTAATACTGGGCCTTAATTCAATAAATCAGAATAGTTGAATAGTAATTCACTAATTGCACATATACAAAAAAGAGAATGAATACAACAACATAGGTATAAAACCCGGCTCCTCTACAAATAATAATTGAATTCATTTCAGGAAGCATGTTTAGCCTGCAGAACGTGCAGCCCTTGTACTTGTGTATTTCATTTCCGTGATAAATTACTTCATGTAATTGCCTGAAATGAATTCATTTTGAACTATGAATAATCTTTTTGTTTTTATGGATAAACGTTATTGATATATTTTTTTCCTTTAGTGTGCTCATTGTCAAATGTCAACCACACACACACAACTACAACACACACACACAACCACAACACACACACACAACTTCACAAACAGTCAAACTATGTATCAATTCGCCAACTTGAAACTGCTTGAAATAACGAAAATGTTTCATTTCTTCAACATTTTAATAATATTTTTAATATATTTATGATGAGCTCATTTTCGAAATTCGTTATTATTCGTGTCTCGACACACAAAATAGTACGCGTCTGCAACAAACCTAAATTCCCACTCTACACGAATCCAAAAAAGTATAATTTATTTGCGTCATGTTTTTGTTTCGTTGACTTTGGGTAACAGCGGTTGTACCGGCTTATATATATATATATATATATATATATATATATATATATATATATATATATATATATATATATATATATATATACCTCCTGCCGAAAGTCAAATAGTTGACTATTGGATTTTTGATTAACTCCCTTCGCGCTTTTCCAATCTCCCAACGTCCCTCCACCCCCAACCCCTACCAAACCCTTTCCAAACATCACCAATTTTTGCTCGGGTTTTTTTCCGGGTCGCCAGAGGCAGGTTTTCCCCTGCTGCTAACTGGATCAAAACCTCGAACCCATGAGCGAACACAAAACGATTGATAAAAACCTGGTTAGTCTTCATTAAACTCGTTCAAACAATGTTTAACCGAGTCGAAGCTTACATACAAATGATTCTTAATTTAGTACCAATAGGCATTGATTTGACACGCACAGGAAACGACTGAGTACTTACTAAACGGATGTTCACACACAATGTGATCAGAAGGATTTAAAAATATCAGTTAAAATAAAATAGTTGGCAGTCTTTTTTTATTTCTTATATGAATAGATAGATTGTTAGATATTCATCACATTTTTATAGGTTCAACTATTTGAAAATTAAACTTCATCTCTAGAACTTCCTTAAATCCTAATAATTACGTATTTTATATAGGCCTATATTTAAGTGGATATATTTCAGGAAATATCATATATATGTATGATATACTCACGAAGAATATACTATCCAAAACAAGAGTAGGCCTATATGGGTTGTGTAATTTTGAAATGAATTTCAGATTATTTATCATTAAAAAAAATGATTGAGACGCATAAAGATAAATTATGACTAATTATACAACTTCACTAAAACCATGCAGTGTCATCGGAAGAAGTGGGGTTTATTCGAATCATTTCATTTTCACCTCACAATCATATTTCGGAGACGGCTGGGTCATTAAATGAATTTTCAGTGTTTAATTTTCAGTTTCTTTTTCTACCATAAATGACAAACGACTTTTGAGCGTCTATAACACAATTAATGGAAACTGTTCCCTCTTACATTAGGAAAATGTGAATAGTTTGAATCAAATAGATAATCATCATTTCCATTAAAGTTTATCTTAAAGAAGCTGCATAATAATATAACAACATAATTATAGAATTATAGAACATAATTATGGTCTATATAGAAGACAAAATTCCATTCAATTTTTCCAGTGATATTGCAGATTTCATCCTTCTTTTTATTAATCATCAAAATCTAGATTCCTATACCCTATTAAGTCAAAGGATGAATTAATATCAACATTCAGAAGCGTCAACTCCTTGTTTTAAGCCGCTAAGGTTTGTCACCATGGTATAAATAATTATAGATGAAGACAATTTTAAATATAAACAATGACCGTGAATTTGATACAGGAACTGCTCTTCTTCGACTACTACTTCGCCGCAGACAATAGTGATTAATTCCAATTTTTCAGAACGTTTTTATGAGATAAACCATGTTCTGTGATAATATTTTATCTGGACATTACCAACATTGGTGTTAAGAGTAAAATAACAGACGGATGTTGATATATTCCACTTTAGAGCTTTCTATATTCTCATCTTTTCATATAGTCCTTGCTCAAAAAATCAATATAATAATATATGTATCGACAAAATAATTCAACTATTTGAAACGTGTGCACAAAATGGACAAGATTTAAATTAAATTTTCGATATATAAAACACCAAGTCTTGACACTGGTATATTTCTATGTATATTGGGTTTAACGACGTACTCTACTGCTGATGATCACGATCTATTAGCGTCGGTGAATGATATACGAGATGTTGGGATGATGAGATGAAAGGTTATTTTATTAGATGTGTTTGGATAGTGGGAAGGAGTCGGTCTTGGTCTGTTGTAAGGAACCATTCCAGTATTGACCTGAACGACAGAGTAAAACTACGAAAAACCCCTGTCAGGGTGGTCGACCATGACGGGAATTGAACCTCGGTCTTCTGAATGACGGTTCAGTGTATAAACCACTCGGCCACACGTCTCAGTACTCTAATATATCACTTATTTTTCGGAGCAACTCCCTTACCTACATTATTCTACCAACTAGAGGCTCCTCACCTTGGAGACCTGCACATTGAAGACATGGAAGCTAGCATACTTCAGAATTAGAATATATTGTATATAAAAATAGGCCTACATTTTGATACCTGTGATAAAAAAAATAATAATTCATGAAATTTCTGTCTTTATCTTTACAGGTTTGGTTTCAAAACCGACGGGCAAAGTTTCGCAAGCAAGAACGACTACTTCAGCAGAAGGCGCAAACGTCTTCTGGTAATTCCGGTAGCAGCGGCGACAACGTCGGTGTCCAACAGTCCCAAGGTGGCGGGCAGCAGTCGGTGAAGAGCGAAGCGAGCAAACAGAGTAATGGGAAGGAGGTGAAACCAGGGACGCCGACGACGGTCCCGGTTTCGACTCCGAACAGCGTTTCATCCCACCAATCGTCGAATAGCAGCGACGTCAAACCTATCAACGGTAATGGTGAGTGCATATTACACGTGTTTGCATGAGTATAGGTCAAAAGAGCGTTTGTGTAGTGTTTGTATATGTTCACTTTTTAGATACAAAGTTCAATATTAAATCGAATAACTTACCGTGGATATGTATATATTTGCGGTCACATAAAGTAGTCGATCAAGTTACATTAAACTATATCATGAACTAAAGAAACTATACTGATATTTCACGCACTTGAATACCAGCAGACAGACAATTACGATAACATAAAATGGTTAATTCCGAAATTAAAATTTCTATTTGGATAAAATCTAAGCAGATTTAACCGCTATAGTTTTTCATTGAACTAGGCGTGGAGTGAGTCTTCTAGTTTTGTTTCAGTGCGTATATTATCAGTATAGTTCTTAATAATTCAATTCATTGTATAGCTTGATCGTCGATTTTATGTGACCACAACCTCACATAAAGGCCTATGCAATCCACGTATAGTCGTTGACAACATTATCAGTGAAATACAAATGTCGAAAGCATAATTTTACCCGCAGCTATACTTCATCTGACAATTCGATTTGAGTAAAGTCTTAATCAAGCAAGGATTTTAATGGCGAGATAAAAAAAAATCAACGAGCCAAGAAAGATTTACACTAGGAACTCGCATATAACATTACTTAGAAGCACTGTGATTGGTCACAATATCAAACTCTTTTATCGACTGTTCTATTAATTGGCAAACGTTTTACTATAATTCGCAATCTGTATTATACAATTTTGTTGACAGCTTAGATTCAAGAGCGAAATGATGAATTTAATCTAAATTTTTTTTTTTTTTTTTTTTTTATAACATCGAAACTTGATACAAAATCATTGTGCCCCAATTAAGGCTATGGATGAAAGATAGGATCGTTTGGACGGGGCACCACAAGGGCGAGCTTACCACCCCATCTTAATTATATCTTAATTACAATATCTTGATTGTAGCATTAGAATGGTATTTCAGTTTCAAGAATCATTTATACGGACATTTATAGAATCTCTTAATTGGATGAGCGTAGCGAATATTCCATCCCACTCTAATGCTGGGCTTTCATACCTGCGTTATTCGGATTGCGAATTCGGTAAGCGGTTTTTTAGGCCACCTTGATGATCAAACGACCAATCAGTGACGAAAGTTACGCGATTTCTGATTGTTGAGCTCGCCTCAATTCCACCGCCTTGCGAAACCGAAATGCAAATCGCGTTCATGGAAGGCCAGCATTATACAGCTTTGTCTGTGTGTTTTTTTTGTTTGTTTTTTGTGGGCACTGCACAGGTCGCAGGGTTTGACTGATCAACATGAAACTTTTTTGTAGCGGCAATATTTTACAACTTAGAGCTGTATAGTTTTTGGAATGAATCGGTTGGATAGATTTTGAGAAATATCATGTCAAAGTTTTTAAAAACCGCATAAGATTAGACTGGGTAAGAAAATTTGAAAAAATGAAATCTTTACGAAAAGAATAAAATTCTCTCTGAGTGTTCAAACATGAATGATACACAATATAACCACCATTTTGTAAGCAATTCGAACCAGCCATTTCGAAGAAAAAAATCAAATAACTGTTTTTATTCATCAAATGTATGGAAATGAGCCAAGATTCACTGCTTCCTAGATTCGATATTTTCCCAAGAATTAACTATTCTCTATATTCTTCAAGGTGTGTAGAATATCAGAGAAGATAAAGTAGCAATTAAATGAAGGACAAAGTGTGTAGAATACCAGAGTCGATAAAGTAGCAAATGTATAGGACTGTTATTATAGGTACCTTATTCAGATATCTCGCTCATCTTAGAACGCATATTTCGCGTTTGCCTAGTTTAAATAAATATTGTCTTTGTTCTACTATTTATCCTCGGAGCTGTCACAACATATGTCCACCATTATATTTGTTTTATACTCATTCATACAAATACGCATCAATCTATTCATTTCGTAACAAATGTTTCATAGTTATTATGTGTCAATGCTGCATACATATTTATTGCGACTTGGTTCTGATTTTTTATGGAGAGATATATGCACACATATCCTTTATTGTAAAACCAACGTATAACTGAGAAATTCCATACATCTATTCACTATTATAATCATATTTGATTTACGTATATATTTCACATTTCCCCGTGTACATTTTCAAATATTATATATCTGTATTCAACTTATTTTTGTATCTTTTAATATGTTTAGCCGAACGTTATAAAATCTCGTGAAAGCCTAAATAATAAACTTAATATTTTTATTATTCGCTTGCCAAACCGATGGATGTGTACACAATAATTTCACTGTATTCACAATACGTACTGAAATGTAACAAATTAATTGAAACCTTATAAGAGAGTGATAATTGTGATCACGTCGCTAACCTAGTAACCCGGCGCCTCCACGTATATAATTGTATAGCCTGTGATGTCGCTGGGAGCAGGTTGCGCCAAACGAATTGACTGATTCACTGAATTGGGAAAAAATAAGCGAATTAACTTGTTATCCCCTTGGTTACGCATGTTATTCTAGTGCGTCAACCAATAATTAACTATCCATATGTCCTCAACTAATAATTAACTATTAAAATGTCCTTAACTGATAATTAACAATTAATATGTCACGTCGTACAACCGCACCTCTCATGATTATCTCATAGTTATCGCATTAGTTATATTAACATTGATACAAATTGTGAATTTTCCAATTTGTTGCTAATAATTCACTGATCACCAGATAGTGATAGCCGGCTGAGATGTGATCTGAGTAGTCGTAGTATTTTATCAATAAATGCAGTCAGAAGCGTAGGCTCAAATAGAGACCAAAAACATCAAATGAGTTATTGCTGAGAATTTCCTCACACAATTATATGCAATATACACTGATATACTATCATTTTCAATATCCCATTCAATATATAAATATACGTCATGAATTGGGAAATAAAATCAAGTTCAGCAACAACCTAATTCACATTTTACATATGACATAAATATTTCAGAAACCGATGATGAAGCAAATGATTGTCATAAATAAAAATATTCCCACTAATTCAACACGTTGATGAGATTTCAAGTATTTGAACAATTATTTCATTATAATTAAACAGCCATAAAGTATCTATATTTCATTATTCTTCTGGAAGAGATATTACTAATAACATCCCAGACGTTTTTCAAAGTAGCAAATTGCAAAATGAGATCGCTGTAGCACTCGCAAATACCTCATGTATATTGTCAACTATAGCATTTAGTATTCAGATGATGATTCAAGCCGAGGGTTACAATGCCATTCACATTCCAAAATATAATCCATTATTTGTTATGAATATCTTACTGTTGAAGAAGAATCATTATATGAGTGAGTTTAGTTCATACTTTGTAAGATGGTATATAGTATAGTCGTAGTATGTCCAACTGAGAGCGGCATAGAGACCTAAAGAGTTGACAGTAATGGAAATGTACGAGCGATGCCAAGCAATTTTCTAGATTAAACGTCAGTGGGGGTGGGTTGAGCGGGAGGGGGAGGGGGAGGGGGGGGGGTTGCTTCACAGCCCCTGTGATCGGTGAGATATATGACTGTGTCGTTCGAAGGGTGTGAGCTATTCAGAGGGGCTGTCGTATAGCAATGTGACATATATAGAGGACAAGATGGACGATGTCCAGTAGAAATCTTGAAGTTTCACATCTGTGTGTCAGATATCAAGAACTTCCCTTCAGATTTGTCAAAAAAAAAAAAAAAAAAAAAAGAGATACACAAACAAATGGAAAAGAGGGTGTTATTGATGGAGTATGGACGTTCTGCCCAACCAATAGAGTTCACATTCGGCGTCTATAAATCTATGTCATTTTTAGTGGAGAAAACAATATTGGCTTTGTTTTTATCAACTATTTGTTGCTTCCTGTTGTCGTGGATTTCTTTATACAATACACATTTGTTTCTGAAGATATTACTTTTTTAGATACTCCATATTATGTCTAGCTCAACATATGAGCTTATAAAACATTCAACATCATTACAATAAAATGAAACATATTAAAATAATGAACATATTCCCACTATTACTGTCCAACATTTTTCGACATTATAGAGCTTCTGTCATGTCGATTATAATCATTATTTAAAAATAGAACGAACATTGTTAAAGCTATTTGATTGGTTGAAAGAGAATACACCCCTGACTCACGTATGCTTGAATCTTATTGGTAGACAGATTAGTGACGTCATTATCGACGCCCGACATCGTATTTCCCTCGATTGCACATCACAGCCAGAATATAGTTCAGTGGGTTTGTGTTAGTTGTACGAAATTTATATTTGTTTCAATTCTCCACGAATAATGATTACAAACAACAAACGAAAATACAAACACACAAATTAATAAATTTAAACTGAATAAAACTAACCTGTAATCTATAATATATATCATAATATACATTACTCAACTATGTGAAATCCTTCCACTCGAGGAAATTGAGATATTTCACAATCCACACAAATAAATACGACTTTGGTATATACAATTCTTCAGTATTTGTTTCCTTTGTTCGTATATGACTTTGTTAGAGACTAGATAGACAGAACATTACACTATTTTGTATATAAGTTTTCTCTAAAAGAAGTAAAGGTAAGGCTTATATAACACGACCATGTGGATGAGGCCTTGATAAATGAGAAGCCATATCTCCATCTAAAACCTTCTTTCCACACGCATAAAACTAGAGGAAACGAGGGCCATTATTCTTGGAGTCTTTTGGACTTTCTGTAGACTGGAGAGTGTAAAGTCATACTATTCTAGTAAACAACGACTTTCCACGAAAACAAAACTCCTCGCAACGACTCCCGAGGGTTTCATTCGGCAAAGATTAATCCTTCTTTTCTTAATTCTAAATTGATGATCTTCGAAGAAATTTTACTTTTCTTTTACTTTGTGGAGTTTTTTTTTTATTGCTCCTGTGATATAGAGATGTGTAGGCCTATTACTGAATGAGAGTGTAATTATAATGATTTATTCGTTTGAGGCCCAGTATTACCGAGTCCAGTTAGTATTTATCTGAGAGTTGGTGAAAACAAATACCACAGGTAACCATGGTGACAACAAGTTTGAACTGTCAGATAAAGGCTAACTAGACTTGGTAATATCGGGCCTAAATAAGATTTAAAAATTCACTGAAATATAATGATTGATTCCTTATGAATCAATTTGAAAGGTCAACAATTGATAGGCCAATTAATGTGAATGCTTCAGTGGTCAAATATTAAATTTCCAATATTATATCATTTCGATAATAACTACCACATAATTCAGAGAGGCAAATGTATTTCTATGAGTATGTATGTATTTATGGTAATATAATTTGCTATGCAATTTAAATATCTTTTAGAATTATTTAAAATTACTTTTTCAAAGTATGGAAATTTTTAGTATAGTATATTTGAGGAAAGTTGTGGAACCTTGTGAATTCAAATGAATTACTATATGCAGCTGATGATGCTCTGGTACCAGCATAGTACTATAATAATATTTGTAATGTAATAATAATCTGATATTTATAATCATAATATTCACTCTTATGCTGATGATTATTAGGTCGCGATAAATCCATGGGGACGTATTCGTACAATGTACATAATACGTAAGTGTATACATAAAATATGCACACAAAAATGAAAATTATATGTGTATATGCATGTGTGTGTGTGTATATATATATATATATATATATATATATATATATATATATATATATATATATATATATATATGTATATATATATATATATATATATATATATATATATATATATATATATATATATATATATATATATATATATATTGAATATATAACAATATACATGAATGGTTGAAACGGATTATATGAATTAATAATTGGTTTTTCCTAGATTTCTAACTGCAGTTGTTGTATAATGCTATTTGATGGTTTGTTGAAGATAGACAATTATCTTAAAAGCTGTGATTAGGAGACCTTTCGACTTCCCGAATACTATAAAGATTCATGAAGGTATTAACTCAATTTTTTTTTCACAGCCAAACTCGAAGACAGTCTCACTAACAACAACAACAACAAATGGTCATCAGTGACATCCCAAGCATGCATCACCCCGCTGTTGCAAGGTAGCAAGTCACAATCGAGTCTCCAACACGGTGTAAATAACGCTCACTCACTCTCTTCTGTCTCTCACAATCACCACCATCATCACCACGCGTCGCTCACGTCGCCGTTCTCCTCCCTATTGGGGGCGGCAGTCGGGGGCGGACCAGCAAGCTACCTCTTAGGAGGTACGGGCGATCCTCTTAGTATCAACAAAGTAATGCACTCTTCCTCAGCAGCTACCGTCAACCATCTTTTCTGAAAATAATATAAAACACTTATGAATTAGAGTTTTTATTTATATATATATATATATATATATATATATATATATATATATATATATATATATATATATATATATATATATATATATATAAACTGTGTAATATAAATTGACAAGAAAGAATATTATTATTCGGATTTAATTTGAATTTATTGTGAAATGGGTAACTCAGTGAAATAGTTTCAGTCAGCAATGACACGTTTTTATTGTGAATTGTGATACTTGAACCACAACGAAATGTCGAAACATTAAATGTGAAATCCTAATTTTATTGAATTGCCTGTGTGTTTTCATTATTATTTGAAATATCATTGAAAATTACGGGCTATACGGAACAGAAACATTGAAAAATCATATATCGGGTTTACAGTCAGAATGTGCAAAGATAATCAACATTCGGATGATTTTAAATATATATTTTCATGATGAGTGATAAGAGACCTAACTGAAATGCAGTCGACATTTTTTTCAAATAATTCATTGTTATAATGAATTTGAGTATATAATTTATCAATTTTCCTACACGACGTATGCCGTTTACATCTGCTGACAAATGGAGTTCTTCTAATAACAATAACTATACCGAACGCATCTTGTAATCAAGAAGGCGTACACATATACATATGAATAAATAAATTCCGCACATATAGGTTACATATAATTGGCATTATGTAGTTGAAAATTGGAATTAATGGATCTCCAGCGTCCGGTTTTCTATGGTATGTTTATTATTTTGGCTGAATTTTATGATTGAAAAACGTATTTTAATCTAGAGATATGTGTCCGAACTAAAAAAGAAAAAACATGATAATATATTTCCCAAACGGTTTGCAGCGGAATCCGAACTCCCTAATTCCCATACGTACAATATTGTATATTTAGTGTTGTACCTGGTTCCACCCCAACCATTCGAAATCCAGTACATTCGCAATTACAAAGTTTCACACTGTCTACGGCCGGGACACACAGCTCTTCTATTGCGAGGATCTATCAGAAAAAAATTATTGTACTTTCGACGCACTATTTATTCCTAATTACATTTCAATATTTATTATTTGAACCGTCAGAATTTTGTTTTACTTCACATATGTTATATATAGCGTTAATTTCAGACTTGTAAACTAATTGTTATGGTTCCAAAAAAAAAAAAAAATGAAAATGTGAATATTGTATTTTGACATTATGTAAATTCAGTATTTTGTAAATCTAGTTATAAAAGAATGACAGTGTATTGTATTGAATCCAGAGTTGAAAGCGAATGTACGAAAGATACAATGCTAACACTGTTGAGCCAGTTTGTATATATTTGGTTTATGTTTTAGATATAATTCGATTTATACCTATAATATATAAGGATTGTTGTAAAAATGGAAGTAAACATTGAATTTGAATCAGGGATACCACAGTATACATTTGTTCAAGTTATTGCCAACGATTGAATCATTAATGCATTGAGATCAGAACAGAATAATTTGTTGACAAAAAAATTCGAACGATTTCAGAATATATATCCAATTATAATCCGTACTTTTTGTTTCATTAAGCGTCCATGAGTGTCGAATTGACGAAATATCAGTTTTTTGGTGATAACTTTTGAACATTATGAGATATCAACATTCTAATTTATAATACGCGAGAAACACAGTTAATTATAATAACTTCAATATGATGGAAGTTATAACTATTTAAGTCATGTCGCATTACTGTCAAGCGTATGTACAGCTAAAAAAAAATTAGCTGTAGGCCTATACGCTTGACAGTTATGCGACATGACTTGAATAGTTTCAACTTATATAATCTTGAAGCTATTATAATTATCTCATACAATTAATTTGATCAATTATAATTTATCTCATACTGTTCAAAAGTTACCGCCAAAAAACTGATATTTCGCTAAATCGACTCCCATGGACTTGAAGTTAACAAACACTACAGTTAATATTTGTTTCAACTGTAAATACGACCAAACACAGTGCATGAGTTTTAGACGGTCAGTTCATACGCGCCGTTTTTAAAATGACTTATCTTTCATGGTTGGGTCATTTTCACTCATTTCATTTTCATTTCATCTCATTGACGACTCGCAGTCTCCGCCCCCATGACGTCACAAATCATACCGTCCAATCAACAGGACTATTAGAACTGTAGTGAAATTCGAATATCCAATCGGGGTATCTCCAAATGACTACAAATGGTATAGATCCAACTGGCCTACTGGTGAAGCCACGCCTATTTCGAGTCGTCAATTGATGTTTCAATTAAGTCACGGCTATGAAGAGCATTTATAAATGTACCAACGGACACTAAAAGTAAAATGATGATGTGATATGGCCAACAAAATGTTACTTCTTTCTCATCAACATCGAAAACAATTGACCATTGTAGATCGTCCGCCCTCGTGATGTCACAAAATATAAAAACCAATCAAGTGGACAGTGAAGCAGGGGAAATAGGGAAATAACCAATCAAGGTATCTAAAATTTCCCCTGCTTTGTATAAGTCACGCCCATCTACATTGGTCAATTGACACCAAGTCATTGTTTCCCTTCAAAGGCACAGGATGAAAGTTAAGGATCATTTTAACAGAGCACGCATCAAGGGCGATCTTACCACCCCAAAATTTGACATTTTTAATAAATGCAATTGTTGAAATATGCGTGTGCTTTATAGGCTTAGGTAAGGTGACGTCAGTCATTGTTAAGATATACGTACAACAATATTCACCAATTGAAGACTCGCAGTCACCGCCCCCATGACGTCAGAAATCATATCATCCAATCAACAGGGCTGTTGGAACTGTAGTCAAATTCAAATATCCAATCGGGGTACCTTGAAATGACTACAAAACTGCTATGATCCAACTGGCTGACTGGTAAAGCCACGCCTATTTGGAGTCGTCAATTAATATTAGCGAATCACAATCTTTGTTCAAGGAACCCAACCACAAAAATGTATTACATTTTTGGCTATTTATTGATGTATCAATGTTGATATAGTTGGCCTATATTACAAATTTTAAATGAGAAAAAGTTGAAAATTCAGAAAAAAAAATGGGAAAACTAGTTACAAAACACGTTGAACCGTTACATACAAGAAGCCAGTAGGCAGTCAGCATGAAGATGGCAATTGGTACTTTGGTTGATTAAACCTTCTTATATCAGGTAAATTATATTTCATCAGCATATACCTATAACCATCTCGATACGAGTGAATAGTTTCTGTTACCTTGATTCACAACAACAAAAAATGACGTGATTTTCCCTGGTTTTGTATGCCAAGCGCATATGGTTGAATTGTTTATTTTTAGTCAAGCCCAAAGGCAGTTGTTTACGAACACATCGATACCCTACAGCCTTACACGATACAATATCTCAAGAAGTATCAAATGATACATGTAACGCGAGATGCATGTTTTTTGACCATTTTCAGTGTCAACTGGAACATAAACAATCGCAGTGACTTTCCGGATGACCGTATTGTAGTGAAACTACTTCACGCCGTGCAGAGAAGAACCTCCTAAAATATTGTCGATCCATAATAAACATTCACAACATTTTCGCAAATTGTCATCCTGGTGGGAGCTTTTTTCCCTATGAGACTAGGAACGCCTTCTCGATTGTCAGTCGGGTTACTCGACAGGAGCCTACTACCGGTATGTAACTTTCAATTCATAAGTTACTGAGACGAGTGGTCGAGTGGCTAACTCAAATGGCCGTCATTCAGAAGACCGGGGTTCAATTCTCGCCATAGTCAACCATTCTGACAGGGGTTTTTCGTAGTTTTCCTCTGTCGTTAAGGTCAATACTGGGATGGTTCCTTAACAACAGGTCACGACCGACTCCTTCCTACTATCCAAAAAACATCTAATAAAATAACCTATCTCCCCATCACCCCATCATCTCATATATCATTCACCAACGCCAATAGATCTTATTCATTAGTACAGTGCGTATGAATAAATAGATTCATATAAATTCCACTGTTAACAACTTTTTCTGTTGAATAGACATTATTTATAGTTTCGCCTTCCTGTAATAAGAAGCACTCAGCGGCCACGGGACCGACACCGGGTGCAAACAGGCATACACTTGGACCGAGCGTAATGTGCACCATGCACGACGCCATGAAAAAAAAAATATATATATATAAATATATATATATATATATATATATATATATATATATATATATATATATATATATATTCGTTCGTTTGAATAAGTTAATAACTGTCTTGTTCATTGACGTATGCAAATAACTTTTTTTTTATTTAAATGGCTGTTCTGATTCATGTCAAACTATGCGTGTAACTAGTATATACTATATTCAAAACTCTGTGAAAATTTCAATTTATTCGAAGTAAATATGTTTTCCAGATCTTTCCTTCTGAGCCATATCTTATGGGATTGTTTAAAATTTGGAAATGGTTTCTCTCAAAAGTGGTGAAACCAATTGTGACTTGGAGAGTGGGATAATGGAACATGTGTATGACAAATTTCAACCCAATTTGCACTTTCGTTTTACTTCTGAAGCGCGAAAAAATCGTTTTTCCGAGTAGGGTCTACCTATATGGTCAAATTGAGTCTGCGCTTTCCTCAACCAATATAATAAAATACTAATATAATATATCATTTGTTACTATAGAGATAACTATAGAAGCCTTAGTGTTCGCTTTGATCAGGGGTTAATCATTATAATGGGTTGGCGTGATCATATCTTCAACCACTCAGACCTGCCAAACAACAATACATATCAACAATGCAATACCAACCAACAGTGAAACAATCAAATAAATTAATAAGTCATAGTCAGATATATAATACTCACAAATTGCAAACATTAGAAATAAATGTGTAAAAATATTTCATACGAATTCTTTATTACAGTAATATCACAACTGTCCGTAATACATTTTAAACTTGGTTTTCTCACGACATGAAATGAACAAAGAGAAGTTACAACAGCTACTTTGATTTATTCATCTCACTGTACTGATGTAGTAACTGTTTCTTAGCTCACTCTTTAATTTAATGGATGTCATTTGTCCACCGTAGACTTACAGCGATTCGTCCACTTCTGGCACTTTTCTGGCGTGTCGTAAGAAAGACTCTGATTTCCCAGCAGACTATGTTGGTTCTTCAGCCCCCCCTCTCCCCCCCCACTCTTTTCACCGTCTTCCAACAACCAGACACTATTTTCACAACACTTCCAGTTCAACTCATGACGGATTACATTAGAAATTACATTGGAATAAATTACATTAGATTAGAATCAAAGATGAAATTTTGATTGGTTTGTTGGAATTTTGATAGTCCTGACAAGTTGTCAAGAAACATCTCTGTCAAGAAGTGTTGCCTGGAGAGTTGAATCCGGAAAGTGTGCCCGTTGTCAATATCTAAACATCAACAACTTCAACATTTTTTATCCTGACTGATGATTTTTCGTAGGTCTTCCTTTGTTGTTGTAGTGAAAACGAGCACTGGAATGTTTCAATTGAATTGAATCTACGGCAGCGAAATAATAATTAAAAAAGGATTAAATGTAATAACTAGGCAAACGCGTTATGTGTTTCCGCGTTGATGGATGAGCTGGAACATATCAACTTATCTTTGGATTGGTTATTATATATATATATACACCTTGAGATCCAAACCATTACATCACTGCCATCTTATTTGCCATTAATAATTTATTGGATGAGCGTAGCGAAGACTCAATTACACTGTACTTGAAAAATCGAAGGTGTTTTTTTTCTTTTGTTTTTTTGTTTTTTTGTTCGCGCTCTACAAGTCAAACAGAAATTCAGATCATGATGAAACTTGGCACACACATGAACCCCTATCTGACTTGATGCTGTATAGTTTTGAGGCAAAATCGGTTTAACAATTCTTGAGATAAATCATTTTGAAGTTTTCAAAAAACCCATATGAATAAGCCAGGCGAAAAAAATGACAAAGTGAATGTTCTCCGAAATTTTTCAAATTTTCACAGAACTCGAACAACATAATAATACACATTATTCCGAACTTTTACTCAAATCGGATCAGCCGTTTTGATGTAAAAATATATATAATGTTATTTGTGTCAATCATTCAGAGCTATTAAGATACCTATTAAATCAAAGCAACAAGTGTCACCACTTGATTGTAAATGATTTAAACGAAGCCTTCTTTATTATCATATAAATTATTAATGGCAAATAAGATGGCAGTGATGTAATGGTTCGGATCTCAAGGTGTATATATATATAATAACCAATCCAAAGATAAGTTGATATGTCCCAGCTCATCCATCAACGCGGAAACACATAACGCGTTTGCCTAGTGATACAAGAATTGAAATAATTGAAGCCTCTTGTATGATTTTTTTTCAAATCAAGACCATTGATGATTTTTTGTTGGTTATTGGATGAGCGTAGCGAAGATTCAATTTCACTGTACTTGAAAAATCGAATGTGTTTTTTTTTTTTTTTTTTTGTTCGCGCTCTACAGGTCAAACAGAAATACAGATCATGATGGAACTTGGCACACACATGAACCCCTATCTGACTTGATGCTGTATAGTTTTGAGGCAAAATCGGTTCAACAATTCTTGAGATAAATCATTTTGAAGTTTTCAAAAAGCCCATATGAATAAGCCAGGCGGAAAAATGACAAAGTGAATGTTCTCCGAAATCTTTCAAATTTTCACAGAACTCGAACAACATAATAATACACATTATTGCGGACTTTTACGATAATCGGATGTGACGTTTCGGAGTGAAAAATTAAAAAATGCGATTTTTTATGTTCAATTTCATTCATTAGAATAGCCTACGAATACTGTCAATCAGATCTATATACAGAAGGCTGGGATTTGATCTTCAAAATACAAGGTTTTTATATTTCGATTTTATAATTTTATTATTTACTAGAAATAATGAATACGAGTGATGACATGACCACGCTGCACGGTTTCACATGTTTATTCTATTTCGATATTTTCAAAATATCAATTTAAAAAAATAATAATTACTTCATTTTTTTTATTCGCTCTCTAGGGTCTTTCACACGGTTTCACATGTTTATTCTATTCCGATATTTTTAAAATATCAATTCAAAATAATAATAATCACTTCATTTTTTTTTATTCGCTCATCCATCAACGCGGAAACACATAACGCGTTTTCCTAGTATGATAATAAAGAAGGCTTTGTTTTAATCGTTTACAATCAAGTGGTGACACTTGTTGCTTTGATTTAATAGGTATCTTAATAGCTTTGAATAATTGACACAAATAACATTATATATTTTTTTACATCAAAACGGCTGATCCGATTTGAGTAAAAGGTCGGAATAATGTGCATTATTATGTTGTTCGAGTTCTGTGAAAATTTGAGAAATTTCGGAGAGCATTCACTTTGTCATTTTTTCCGCCTGGCTTATTCATATGGGTTTTTTGAAAACTTCAAAATGATTTATCTCAAGAATTGTTGAACCGATTTTGCCTCAAAACTATACAGCATCAAGTCAGATAGGGGTTCATGTGTGTGCCAAGTTTCATCATGATCTGAATTTCTGTTTGACCTGTAGAGCGCGAACAAAAAAAACAAAAAAAAACACCTTCGATTTTTCAAGTACAATGTAATTGAGTCTTCGCTACGCTCATCCAATTAATTAATCAGTTGAATAAAATGAAATGAATACATTTATAATGAGAGAAAAAATGAAAAATGAAAAAAAAATGAATGCATAAATTTATAATGATGAATGAAAAATGAATCAATAAAAAAAATAGAACAAATCAAAACAAAATTATCAATTTTGTAATAAATACAAGAGCAAAGGAGAGAAGAAAAAAGAAGAATTAAGGAATGAGCAGGAAAATGAAATTCAGATGGTAAGTAAGTTTTTTTTTTTAAATGTGAATGTTTAAATTGTTTACTATCCCTGAAATCATTATCTCAAGATTTATTGTTTGTTGAATGAGTCATCTTATTAATAATAATTGTTCTTTGGGGTGGTAAGATAGCCCTTGCGGTGCCCCGTCCAAATGATCCTACCTTTGATCCATAGCCTTATTTGGGGAGAAATGATTTTGTATCCAGTTTTGATGTTAAGAGGCCGCAGGTGCTCTACAAGGGCTCGTTGTTCGCTCCCTTCAGACTCGAGTTTAACATGCATCGTGTGCTAGGCGCAACCCGTAGACTAGCCCGCCAAACTCGTGTTCACATGAACACCGTTAATTCCCCAGCTCACACTTTTGATATATTTCACATTTTATATTTTTTTTCGGTATTCAAAAATTTGTATCTAGGTTTTTTCAAACACAAAATTTTTTCATTTTCCTTTTGAAGAATTTGAAAAATTACAAATTTTTTGTTCAAAATTCTAAATGGGGTAACCTCTGTTTTTCAATTACTAACAGAATGCAAAAACAATTATATTGATATCTCAAAAATAACAGCTGTGAGAGTTTGCGGCGTGAAATACGAGCGCCTGCGGCCTCTTAATAGAAAAAATAAGGCAAATATAATTGTACCTTGATATTGATTATTGATTTGGTTTGATTTGTCATGGAAATTATCATATCTTATCTTCTCTTATTGCTGATTAAAATACTTCTGGAAAATAACTCACTTTTATAATCTATTAATTTGAATTTGTAATCAATTCTCTGAAGACCCAATATAAATTTCTTTTGAGGGCCGACGACAAGTAATCAACTAAATCTGTGACGACGCCTCACCTAGAACTAGAAAATACCATTATTGTTTTAAGTATATTTTGATGTACACATTAGAGCGTTGTCAGCTGGGAATAATTTTCCGAAAATTGTAAACGCTACAAGAATTGGGAAACACAACAATAGTTTTTGTCAAGAGTTACTAAAATTAATTTTTACGAGTTGAAGAAATGTAGATGAAATGCATTTGTGAATCCACACACGTTTATTGAAAGTATAAAAGTTGAATGTAATTGGTGAACATACTAGATATAACCAAGCTTTAGTTTTCTGATTCTTCAGATATTCAAAATATTTCATATTTTCAGTCCATCTTATTCATAAAATATTCAGTTTTATTTAAGGTAAGCTGCTGGTTTATCATTTTATTCATAGAAAACTTTTGAAATAAACCAATAATTCCAGGAATATTCACCAAAAAAACTACATTCTCAGTAATTTATCATGCTTCATTCAATAATAGTGACCAATCGATCAATATTTTCGATTATGATGACAATATTACCAATTTTGTTTTCCGTTTGACCCATTTGCTTTGGTTACCCTGATTGATCACAAGCAATTTCAATGTTCAGCTGGATTAGAATCCAGCATCGAAGCAACCAATGTAAACAAAATCACCTAAAAAATGAATTAGCTCAAGTAACATCTACGAGCTCAGGCTGATATATGACTAATGAGGCATACTCATATCTCGGCTGTGCTTTGCTTTGGTTACACCACAGACCGACGCACTCCGATTAGTGTCAACCTTTTAAACTCGCACACCCCTTATCGACGGTATTCAACATTTTCACTCTTATTGATGGTATTGAATTTTCAATTTTAAAAGATAATCTTTTCATGCCCACTTCCTTCCTTATCTTTCTACTTCTCTTCCTATTCATCTATGATATTCCCGCTATGCTTCTTATAAACTTCATCTCTGCTGCTTTCAACTTATCCATGGAAAAAACAAAATCATTGTCTTCACCTTACTTGGTCAAAAAGCAGAACTTGTATCAAAAATGATAACGTAAACCAGTTCCAAATTTCTTAGTGTTACAATTGACCACAATTTGTCCTGGGGGCCTCGTATTGCAACTTCACTAGTGAAGCTGGCTAAAGTGAATTTTGCCGTCAGAACATTGAGGCGTCACCTTGAAATTTCGACCTTACGCTCATTGTACTTTGCACACGCTCAATCCCTCTTGCAATATGTTGTGCTGTTCTGGGGCAATAACATCCTCCTTCAAAAATAATAATGTTGACCTACAAATAAACACATAACATATGATGCGTTGATGACTTATTATTATAAATTGTATCAGTATACACTCTAATATCCTACACTTCCTTTTTTCTTTTCGATAATGATTCAATTACGTTGTGGAAGTATGTGAGGTGCAAGGTTAGATTGTCAGTGACACTAAAAGTAGCACTGTATTAATTTGACTAGATATTTATTTACAATGATGAATAGAATACATTTGTATTTGTATTTGTATTTGTATTTATTGCCGTTTCTTATTAAAGAACAATATTAAAATTGTATAAACATTGTCAGAGATATTAGAAAATAAAATTATAATAATAATACATAATATAAATAATAGGATAGAATGTAATAGCTTATGTGTCAATGAATTAAACCTGATTGAGAATTGAAATAGTCTTCTATCTTCACATGAATGTGAATCGAGACATCTGATTGTCCCAATGAAGTGCGATGTTCACATGATGACTGTCAACTGGCAACTGACTTGCAGGTTGCCTTCCTGGTCTTTATATACTAGATTCATGGGTAGAAGATTCTAGACTCATGAGTAGAAGATTCTAGATTCATGATGATTGATGGAGAGTCCCTTGCAGGATTTCCCTGTCTGACTTATGCTAGGAATTTCCCCTGAGTGATCAACCTCAGGAATTCCCTACAACGTATTAGATTTCGAGACTGCTCGTAAAATCGCAAAAATCACTTGAAAAATGACCATATTTCAAAACACTTACTGCTGGGAATTTTTCTGGGAGAATTCGCAAAAATAGCTTCGAAAATGTCCATAATGTCCAAAAAAATGTCCAAAAAAATAACTTTGGTAATGTCCAAAGTGATTCAATCATTGAACTCCAAAACTGCTTGTAAAATTCGAAAATCACTTAAAAAATGACATGGGTCTATTTCAAAAAATTCCCTGCTGGGCTTTGCTGGGAAAAATCGCAAAAGTATAGCTTCGAAAATGTCCATGATGATCATAAGACCAATCAGATCAAAAATAATCAATCATGATCAATCATAAGATGATCAATCATAAGACTCCGAAACCACTCGTGAATCACAAAAATCTCTTGAAAAATGTCCACATTTTCAAAATTTCCCTGCAGGGCTCTGCTGGGAGGCTTCCGCCCCCCAGACCCCCTTTTTGCGCATGGCAGGTGGGCGGTCATTTTATTCATGTTACCTGTGCGCCCCCAATACACAAATCCTAATGACGTCCCTGTTCTGGGGTGCAGCTAACGAAAGCATAAAGGCCTTCCAGGCACAAAAACGGATAAGATGCACTATTCTCTCGATCAGCACTCAGGTTTCCTGCCAGCAAGGGTTTAAGGATCTTGAAATACTGCCTTTAACTTGTATCTACATCCAGGTCATCTGCATGTTTACAAGAGACCATCTCGACCTATCTAAATTAAATAAATTATTGATGAGCGTAGCGAAGTCTCCATCATACTCTTATAGGGGTTTGTCTGTGTGTGTTTTTTTTTTTTTTGTAAGCACTCCACAGGTCGCAAGGGTTGACTGATCGACATGAAACTTTTTTTGTGCACGGAAACTTATCCAACTTAGAACTATATAGTTTTTGGGATGAATCGGTTGAACCGATTTTGAGAAATATCATCTCAAAGTTTCTAAAAACCCAATAAGATTTGGCCGGGCGGAAAATGTTGAAAAATAAAATCTCTCCAAATGGAATGAAATTCTCTCTAAATGTGTATACATGGATTTTACACATTATTGTGATTTTGTAAGCAATTCTGATCAGTCGTTTTGAAGAAAAAAAATAAGATGACTGATAATATTCATAAAATATATCATAAAAATTGTGACAGAATTAAGTTGTCGAGATTCACTGCTTTCTAGATTCAAGAGTTGACCAACAATGAAGTATTTTTTAAATGCGTCAAGGTGTGTAGAATACCAGAGTCAATGAAGTGGCAAGAGTAGAACTACTTTAACGACTTTTATAGCTTATTCAGATATCAAGGTGTGTAGAATACCAGAGTCGAAAAAGTAGCAAGGGTAGAACTACTTCAAGGACTTTTACACCTTATTCAGATATCTCGCTCATCTTACAACGCATATTTCGCGTTTGACTAGTTAAATAAATTATATAATCACAAGCACAAGACAAGAGGCTCAAATGATCTTGCCCAAGAGTATTGTAGGTTGAAGACTACCTCGAGATCAACTCTTCAAGCCGGTAGAAGAATATATGTATAGCCATCTTCCTACAGAGATAAAAGAAAGTACAGGACCACATTCAAATTCGAATTGAAGAATTTATTACTAAATAACTCATTTTATAGCCTGGACAAATATTTTTTGAACAAGTGATTTACTGATATTTACCTTCATGTATATCTATGTATAACTTTGTGTTCTATTCAATAATCTGACTTGGTTCACACAATATAACTTTGTAAATTAACCATGAATAAAGAAATACAAATATAAATGCCTCCAGCTCATTGTACACGTCACTGCACCATAAGTCAATATTGGCAGTTAGCACTTATAAATAATTACCTTTTCTCCATTTGAAAATCTTCGTTCCAATTTAATTTTGTGATTTCCTGGAACAACCAATCAGCCTTTACCATTCTCCAACCAATTTCCAATTTTATATTAGCGTCTTTGCTAATACAGTAAAATCTCTATGCATCGTTCCAGGATCCATCGTTTTCCTGCTTGTATCATTCATTTTGTCAGACCCTACTCCCATATAATTAATGTTAAATTTTCCTGGATGGATCGTTTTCCTGCATGAATGATTCTACTTCCTTGGTTCCCTGAAAAACGATGAATAGAGGTTTCACTATAAAACTTCAAAGGTGTGCAAATTCATACACTTCTTCTAATACACAATCTTCCTGCTTTATATTTTCTCCTCTCACTCTTCTCTCTCTACTCATAACTGCGTAATACTTTGCTCTTTTCTTCACCGAATATCAATCCAAATTTCTCCGCTATCGTATGCCACTTATCCACCGTTCCTTATATAAATGAAAAATACAAAAATGTGTAATAAAAACATACTAATTACACCGTTTTCACAATCTCTACCTGTTGATGACCTGCCAAAACGTTTCATTTATTCACCAATTGTATCAATGTTAACAGTTCTGTTGTTTCCAGTGGTGAAATATGTAGGTAGTACTACATAGTTAAGGTAAGCTTGCTGTTCAATTTCTGACCTTCATAATTAATTAATTATACCATTTTCATTTAAAAAGTCTCTATTTATATTTTATAGACTTCTTTTGAATGAAAATGACAAACCAAATTGTTTACAAATTAAAAATCAAAAAAGTTGATTAAGCTTACTCAAGTCCGGTTTTACCAAGTTCAGTTAGCAGTTATCTGAGAGTTGGTGAAAACAAATATCACAGGTAACCATAGTAATAACAACTTTTATCTACCAGTTGGAGGTACTCCCACATTGGTAATAGAGGGCCTTATTCAATTAACATACTACATAGGCCTAGGTGTCGGCCTATTTTCCAAATGTGTGTAAGACTAGTGCCACGAATGTGAAAATCTTTCGGTCAATATGAAAAGCACGAGACACGTCTACGCATTTTCGCTCGTTACTCGACATTACTAATGATTACTTACCAGCGGAATATTTACACGACAGGATGCGGCTCACCCGGGGTGAAGTCGTGAAGAGAAATGCCAGGGCGCTCAATATTTTGGTGAATCCAATAGAAGGGAGGGATAACATAGCACCGCAGGGAATTTTAGAAATATCATGTTATTAGATCGTATTCTTCAAGTTTTAGATATTGGCCAATGTTGTTATAGTGTTAATGAGAATATACATGGGAATAATAATGAGAATACGTTTGTAATACTTTTGGTTTCATTATAACCTATGATATAATGTCGTTTGCATTTATTGACACTTCATTTAATTTAACAAAACTATGAAACTTCTGAAGAGCGCAAGCGCCCTCAGGGCTCTCGTGCACCTAGGCTTCAGCCTTGCCAGCCTGCGTGTAAATCCGTGCCTGTAAGGCTGGGTGGGACCATTGAATTTGTTATAAAATCAATGGTTGAACAAACTTGCAAAGGAAGCATGTATGCAATATTCCTAATGACAAAACACAATCGGATACTCGAGTAGCATCCCATATAGGTGAATTGTTTCCCTTACAGCTTTATGTAACAGTATATGATGGAATATAAATGAAGTCGATTCCCAATAACAATTATTTTCCAACTGAATATAAACATACCTTTCAAGTAGTATTAATTACTAGTATATAGTATCAAGTATTTCATTTTTAGATACTTCAAATTGATTAATTAATATATAGGCCTAGTGTATTGGTACCATAAACCAGAATTCATCTTAAGAGACCGCAGGCGCTCGTATTTCACGCCGCAAACTCTCACGGCCGTAATTTTTGAGATATCAATATGATTGTTTTTGCATTCTGTTGATAATTGAAAGAGGGAGGTTATCGCATTTACAGAATTTTGAACAACAAATTTGTAATTTTTCAAATTCTTCAAATGGAAAATGAAAAAATTTCTAGTTTACGGAAACCTAGATATATAATTTTGAATACCGAAAAATAATATGGACTGTGAAATATATCAAAAGTGTAAGTAAGGGAATTAACGGCGTTTACATGAATATGAGTTCGGCGGGCTAGTCTATGGGTGGCGCCTAACACACGATGCATGTTAAACTCGAGTCTGAAGCGAGCGAACAACGAGCCCGTGTAGAGCGCCTGCGGCCTCTTAATATATTACCTATATACAGTATAAACAATGACAAAGTAATGTTTGTTGCTAAAATGTATTGTTCTTTATTGACACCACAAATGACTAGGTTACATTATGGGCATGAATTTGTTGACAGGTTGATGGCAGATGAAGTGAAATACTTTTACAAAAATTCATACATATTCGGATGGAGTCGAACCCGTAAAAAAGACAGCAACTTTATATTCAAAGTAAATAGAGTAACACTGTTTCCAGTGCATGAAAATATTTTATCATCATTCCTAGATTAACACAACTGCATGTAGTGTTTTACTTGAAACAAAAATAGACTAATAATAATATAATATAAATTCTATACAAAATTGTACAATGTATTTAACACCAAGCTGTACTTGTGAGGAATTTTTAATTGTAGAGTACTGCTCGATGCTGAATCGTACATCATGAAGTGACTGTAACAACTAAATACAGGCTAAAGCAAAAATCTTTATAAAAAATATTTTGATATAACATGAATGTGATACGATACAACTATAAATCATAAATGTCACTTATATTTTGGACCGTATTAGACAGGGAGAGACAAAATTACACTTCAAGTAGATAGAATTCAACGAAGAAGTAATCAATGGTCCATTATCTTGCGTTGACTACGCCAGTCTCCTTCTTAATAGGGTCCATTTAGAGCACACACGTTCAAGTAATGAAAATATATGTGAACTGTGATCTTAAATACTACGTCTGCTCCAAGATCAACCTTGAGTCTACAAGTCTGTGGTAAAGCTTTCATTATAGAAACAATTGCAACTTTGATATATTTTATCAACAATGAAAGTGACACTAGTGCCACATAGAGGCAAGGTCAGGCTTAGAAAATAGACATTACCTTCAATTGCACCTTTCAACTTGAACAAAAAAGCAGGAATAATGAAAAATTCCACATAACTACGTATCAATCATACTGTCTACAAGACTACAATGTTGTTTTTGAAATCGGTATTAACCCCAATATGAGATGCAATGCACATACTACAAATGGGAATACAAATCAAAATTTGCATATATGAAAAACACTCATCCATTCTTTGTATTTCTGTGATTTGTCAAGTATAAGTTTCACAGTTTGCAACGAAGTTGAACCATTAACATGAATGAATTATAGTTTTACAAAATCATCTGCTAATTCCGGAATAATAACTTTGCATAACGATGAAACATTTCAAAAAACGACAATTTGAAATATTTTGTATCTGCAATAGGCTGGTTCTCGTTAATTCTTACACTTGTATCCACGAAAGTCGAGGTTTTCCACCAACATAATACAAATAAATATCACTGTTATGACAGCAGAGGCATTTTAAGAATCGAGGATCTTTTTGGAAGAGATTCACGATTAGAAACCAAACTACTTTTTTTCAAAAGAATCAAGTGTTTTTGATGTTGTAGCGAGTTATCGGTACTTTACAGTTGCCAAAGTATTGATAATTATTCAATTGATAGGCCACCTTCATCTTCCATAAATACAAGTATACTATCATACACGCTTGATTGCAAGTTGAGAGAAGAGATGAAATGCTGTATGTATTGAGAGGTCATCAGCTTAGTCAATATACAAATAATATACTGCTTAACGTAATGGTACTATTGCGGTCATCATTGTGGCGAGTCAGACTGCAATGAGCACATGTTTTATTAGTTTAATTTGTTTTTTTCATTTTAGTTGATTTGATGACAAGACTGTCGCAAAGTCTTGAAACGATGAAGAGGTGCCGCTTCTAAAAATTATATTGTCTCATATTATTTTGTTTAATAGTCTTATTATATTGAATTGGTATTAAATGGTATAACAATGATTGTACATCAAGATTTCGATGTTAATTAAAAAATATATACAGTAGAACTTCTGTGATAAGTTTCTTGTTTATACATTTAGGACCTTGGTTTCAAGTTTCATTTTTGATCCCCCTTTAAGCTTCCCATGTTGAATAGTATCATTAGTTAGTTTTTCACTTGAACAAGTTTTTTCAGCCTGGTCCCCTGAAAAACATGCTAATGAGGTTTCACTGTATATTAATTAGTTCAATACCTTTTGGATGGAATTGACACGAAACTAAGGTATATAAGTGATGTTTTCGAGTAGGACCAATAGATTTTTATAATAGTACAATTACACACTGACTAGACAATTGTGTGCTTCATTATAAGAATGAAATGGACTGTAAGAAACATTTTACGAAGGCCTACTCCTGTCTTTATCTGGTCAAGTACATTTTTTAGAACAAGAACTCATTCATACAACATTGAAAACTGATTCAACTAGCAACCATATTGAAAAGAGAAATCAAAATGGTCTTTCAATCATAAATTTATATATCATAGGCCTCTTTGCAAAATGCTCATTTCAACATTTCAAATAAACATGTTCAATATAAATGGATGTCGTTATATAGTATGCATGGCACCACTTTGGATAACACACTAAATTGCAAATTTTTCAACTTTTTTACCAACTTTCAATCCATGCAGTTAAGTAGATTATGTACAATATACATTTTTATAAAGGAAAAATAAGTTAACAAACTTGAATTCGTCACTTTGATATAGTGTAATAGATCGTGATGACTTATATCCCTATAAAAGACACAGTATTTTTCTATCATCTTCGATGAGTTTAATCACGTTATATTTACTACTATGCACACTTACGTAAGTCTGAAAAAGTTTTTGATTCGGTAATATGCATACATGATGGGCATCAATCAATTACCAAGACATCGCTTTGCATTTTTCTTTATAGTACACCGTATTTATAATTGATAACACAGTTATTGGAAATTTAAAATATTAAGCAAGAGACACAAAAGGTTCAATAAAGCATTTAGATGTGGATGGTACATATTTAAGTCCGATGACTCCAGGGTGCCAAATACCCACATACATTATTAGTGGGCATTAAATCTTTCAATCAAAGTCCTTGAAGCTCTTTAAATCAAACTAAAAAAGTTGTATCACTAAATCATCTATTAAGATGAAGTACTGACAGTTCTAGTAATACTTTTTGTGGAAGTTAAGTTTGACTAGGTGAAGTACACCAAGCTAAATTATAAGATAGAAACATATTTACACTTAGCGAATTTTACATCAACTACCGCTGAAATGGCATTAATTCTGAAGGACTCCGAGTTTCAAGTAAACACTACTTCGAAGTTAATATTATCAAATCTCAATCTGACCATTGGAAACATTCAGGAAGTGGAATATACAACATTCCAATAACAGCAAGTACTACACTTTGTATCACATGTTCGAAAAAGCTCAAAAAAAGGTTCGAAAAAGCTAAAAAAAAAGTTTTTCTTCCTGTACAAGCTAATGTTTCTCAAAGTATTATTTAGTTTCTTCAAGAGATACTTATCGTATTTACACAGCTAGAAATATATACAAAATATTGTGAAGGCAACAGTAATTCAACATATGCTCCAAAATTAAGTAGGCATAAGTGCTCTATATGTGTAGTCTGATACAATCAGATTTTTTTTGGAAGTTCTTTTAGTGTTGTGCAATGATTTTAAAAACCTTTCCCAAAGTTTTTGATTGACTGTGGTACATTTTCCAATCAGTAACATGTTACTCTCTTAACCATAGAATTTTCGCTCATTATTAAAGAAATAACCCATGGGAGGCAATTTAGCAATATATCGTGTCTTTTTAACTTTTGAACGGCATGAGATATCAAAATTCCAACATTTCAATACCATAAGGACGGTATGATTAAAAACTCAAATTGAATGGATTCAACTTCAATCGCACAAATTCTCAAGGATATACAGATAAAAACAAAAAAATTATTTACCCTGTATACCTGTGAACATGTTAGGACCCAATGTTGATCATTTCATTTCATTTTGAATTTGATTTATTCATTTCGATATTTTGAATAATTTTGATATCTCATAACGTTCAACGGTTATCGCGAAAACAACTGATATTTCGATAAGTCGACTGCCAACATAAAAAGACATTACAATCCTGAAACTAGATTTCAATTAGGGCCTAATAATGATTTTTTTTTTTTTGATTTTATGAAAAACTAGAAATCATCATCTCAATTTCAGAAATGTGGGTGTTTTTTTGGCCTCCAGAGAGACCATAAGTTATGTAGGCATTACCGATTCTGTATAGAAACATGAACAGAAATTGAGACGATGATTTCCAGTTTTCTCTAAAATTAGGGAAAGAAATATCGTAATTATTCATCAAAATCTAGTTTCGGCGTTGTGATGTTCTTTAAGGTTTCTTATCGTTCCTCTGATAGTTTTATTTTGCAGTGACTCGCATACACTGTTGAACCGTCTGTACTTTTCCATTCCGAAACACGAACTAGCACCAAACAGCTGTACGTTCATGATTCCAGATCGGCATTACATCACAAGATCAGGTACCTCGAACTGTGTTCCAATCAGCATTTTTAATGGGAAAAGGTTTGATTGTGAAGTAGAAATGATTTTTTAAATGAACCTAATTTGATTTTCGGAATCAAACTAGATCTTATACATCACATGAAGCCAAAAATATGACAGCTAGAATCTTTAAGAAATCGTAACGAATTTACTTCTAAATAGTTTGTTTTAAAAGAGAACCTCCCAAACAATGACAAGTCCCACTATTTCTACGAAAGAAAATAGTTCCATCGCATACGGAGCATTCAAGTTGAATACCATAGTTTTATACTGGTATGTGTCTGACTAGCAAACTTTGTGAACTACAGGCTGGGCCTACCTTGTACTACTGAGCGTACAATAGGCCTACTTCTTTCCCACATTATTCATTCAGTCAATTCATACTAAACTATCTTCTTTGCAAAGCAAAATCGAATTTGTACAGTTGAAACCACTAAGACAGAGTGATTGTAGGAACGCTAGTATCACTACAGCAACTAATAACTATCGAGTGACCTGTACGTCTCGAATATTTGTTACTTCAACAGCACAAAGAAGCAAAACGTTGATTACACTGTAATTGTTGGTCGTATTTCTTTGTTAACTATGTAAAAACGGTGCTTGTGCCCGAATACACCCCAAATAACTGCAATATTTTCAATGACTATATTGAATGGTATTGTACAAATTGCGCCACATATGCACAGCATAAATCTCAGCATGCCAAACCGATAAAGTGAAAATGATTTTATAACACCAAACACATACATATAAATGCTGACAGCGCCGACAAAAGCGCAAAGAAAGTCGACAAGAGGAGGGCAAGGTATCGGGCACAAGCCTGCCAATATCACGTTAGAAGTAGATAAGGGCATAGTGACCCACGAATACCAAGAAATTGCCAGTAATAGCTTGTTGCGAATGGGGATATTTTTTGAATGGACGACCAATAGAATGCCTTGCAGCCACCGTTTGCGTTGTTGAACAAAGTCCCAGAGAGTGAACGGCGATTTCTCCCACATTTCACCTTCGATGAAGTTGAACGAGAAGCCTTGTTGGAACGCCTTCATTGCGAAATAACAGTCTTCTGCGACGGATCCGTCCAAGCCGTTGTCGAATGAGACTTGACGCTCTGCCCCCACCTGTAACCACACACCACAACGGCATTAATTCAAACGTTCATTTTCAATTAAAAACATCATGTTTTCAAGTAATTGAGGAAGAAGAATAATATAACATGAAATTATATATGAGTATTCACTGGTATCCCATTTTTGTCAAAAATTTGAAACAATACGATATTTTGACACAGCTTCTTTTTGACTTTATCTGATTGCAACTGTCAGTTTCACTGTTTTAATAGCATAATGAAGACAATGGAAACTTGTGTTGTAATAAAGCTGAACATGGCCACATAACTAGATTTAAGGACAAATTTGTACCACCAATGTAAATTAATTTAATGGGAAACAGGAAAAACAATATCTAATACTGACCCTGTTTAACAAACTTCCATCTGATTTACTAAATTTACAAAGACTATCCGGTGTAAAAATTGAGATAAAAAAATGGATTTGGAAAAGTAGTATCTTATAGTGAATTACCATATTAAAATTTAAAAAATCAAATGCTAATATCATAGCAATATCTTTTATGACAAGATTAATATGTCTTATTTATTATTAAAAGAGAAGTGAAGAAGTATTTTATTTCTTTTTGTAATATTAAGTTAACTAGCTGCTATCCAGACATTTCTGGTGTGACCGGCACAGTAGCTGAGTGGTTAGCTCACTTGCTTCGTGATCCGGGAGGTGAAGGGATATATCGGACCCGGTTCGATCCCCGCCACCGTCCATCTTTACAGGGGTTTTTCGTGGTTTCCCTCTGTAGTCTAGGCTAATGCCGGGATGGTTCCTACAATATAGGCCACGACCGCTTCCTTCCCACTATCCTTCCCACTACCCATAAAAAACCTTCATCTCATCATCCCATCATCTCATTAATCATTCATCCGACGCCAATAGATCTTAGTAATCATTACAGTGCGTCGTTAAAACCCAATAAAAAAAATAAAAAATAAATAAAAAATTCTGGTGTGTGTATTTATGTATGACAACATAATTAGTAGACCCACAGACAAGTCTGTTATGACTTTGTGGGTCTACGATATTGTGTATAATTCATATTTTGTGTAATAAAAAATCTTCTCAAAAAAAAAAAAAAAATTTATCATAATTTGTATATTATTATTATTATTATTATCATCGTTATTATTTCCACAGTACCAAAGAAACCTTCATCTCATCATCCCAGTATCTCATTCATCTGACGCCAATAGATATTGGTTACAATTACAGAAAACTCCAATATAAATCTCAAAAAACACAGTTTGATTGTACATACACATGACAACATTCCTCAACAATCTCTTTATGATCTGAAAACTGTCAAATTACTCTCACTAACTTATATTTACATTGAACTCATCATAGACCAAAGAATACCTGATCTCAAAAATGCGAGAAAAAATTGCATCTCTGATTAATTTAAAATAAATCAAGCATATAGTAATTTGGGGGGGAGGAGAGAGAGGGGGAAGGTTAAGTAGTCCGAGTCATTCCCCCCCCCTCCTCTCATCCCTACGCGCCTGGAAACAATGACAATCAATCGCCTGTCAAAGTCAATTGTTTCAGATAGGAGATTTGACGGATCGACGCGACAAGCCGTCGTAGCTAATGACTAGCCGGAGACGGAAAATGGAGAGAAAAGAAAAATCACACTGATATGTGCTTTCTCAGAAAAACTACACGGTCGCAAAATTGTATTTGTTTTGTGTGACGTAGAACAGTTATTAACGGGCGTCAAAAATCGTGTCACCGGCATTTCAAGAGGATATGTCACAACATTCTATTGCAGCAAGGAAGATAAGATAATAGAATCTCTGGTGTGATTACTTGAGAAGAACCATCAAGGCCTCAAACCTAGATGTACACATAGACAGACTTACATGCTTATGATTTATATATATGTTTTTTTTAGGCCCATCAATATTCAATGTGTCAGTGTGCTGCTCTCGCAAAATCCAACAATGAAAATAATAAATCTTGATGAGATCTGAAAATAAACTATTTCAAGATCTTAGGTTTCAATTTCAATTAAATTAATTTCAATTGTTCAATTAATTGTAACAATATATTCAAAATTACTTACGCTCGGATTTCAACAGTTCGTTACACCAAAGTGAATCAACTGTTATTATATTATATTATATTGGGGACACACTATAATGATAACTGAGATCTATTGGCGTCGGATGAATGATTAATGAGATGATGGGATGATGAGATGAAGGTATCTTAGGATAGGTAATGGAAAGGATAGTGGGAAGGAAGCGGTCGTGTGGCTTACATAGTACGAACCATCCCAGCATTAGCCCAGACTGCAGAGGGAAACCACAAAAAAAATATTTAAAGATGGACGGTGGCGAGCATCAAACCAGGTCCGATATGCCCCTTCAGCTACCGGCATAAAACCAATTGTTATCTCCGTTGACAATCTGAGTTAATTTCAAGATTAACCAGTCGATTATAGACTAACTGACTTGTTAACGTTCTAATGAAAAACCAGCCTCAATTTTTTTTCCCCTAAATGTATCGCAATGTCGTTAATGGCTTGTAGAAAAAACAAAAAACAAATAACAAAATCAATGAAGTAAGAAATATAACAAAATCGAATATAATCAAAGAAATATGATCATCAAATATAATCAAGTAAAAAATGGTCATGTATTTTTATATTCGTAAAAATATAAATAATAATATAAATATAAGATATCAACATTCGTGTGTTTATACTGAAAGACTTTTATCTACGGCGTAAAATTATGGTCACAGACAGCGCAGTCCTGGTGTTGAAGACCATTAGTTTTAAATAATCAAAATGGGGTGGTAAGATCGCCCTTGTGGTGCCCCGTCCAAACGATCCTATCTTTCATCCATAGCCTTAATTGGGGAACAATGATTTTGTATCAAGTTTCGATGTTATTAAAAAAAATATATATATATATATATTCGTATCTCGTACAAACAACCGCTCGAGGCCGTATGGGAGGAATCTCGCAGTATCGATGTTATCGTCATTAGTAATTGGTTAATTGGAGATTAGGGGCATATCCATTCATTATTGGTGAGTGACTATTCGCGATTCAAGATTTCATCAACGGGTACCACCCAACGATATCCGATCAAATTTGCTTTAAAAAAAAAAAAAAAAAATATATATATATATATATATATATATATATATATATATATATATATATATATATATATATATATACATACATATATACATACATATATATATATACATATATATATACATATATATATATATATATATATATATATATATATATATATATATATATATATATATACATATATATATATATATATATATATATATATATATATAAATAAATATATATATATATATATATATATATAATTATATATATATATATATAAATATATATATATATATATATATATATATATATATATATATATATATATATATATATATATATATATAAATATATATATATATATATATATATATATATATATATATATATATATATATATATATATATATATATATATATATATATAATATATACATATATATGTATGAAAAGTATTATCTATCATATACGGCTGCTGAAGGACATACCTACATATAGTAATCACAATGGACATGAAATCTAGTGGCACTTTTTCTAGAAATACACTCGAGACTTTCTCAGAAGTCCAAACCGAAACTTCTAATCGCCAATCTTGGACGATAGGCACGGCATGCAGTGAGACTGACAGTCGTTTGGAATTCTTCTTTCGCCACTATAAACAGCATACTTGTATCCTCATTATACCCGTGAGAAACGATAAGTGATGTTAATTACTTGTAGAAACCTTGACCATTCATTAGAATACATGTATATGAGTAAATGTAGCCCGAGTGATTACAGTAATACAAATATATACATAGAACATTGCAATGCATTTCATTGCTTGCCCTGGGTTTTGGAATGCAAAACGTGAATGTCATTTAAAAGCGCGTTGGAACTTTGAATTGAGTGTGGGGGGGGGGGGCATATTTATAAATCAAAATATATTCCGTAAAGTTTCAAGCCACCTTTCGTCCTTGGACCATTTTTTTTTTTTTTTGAACAAATGAACATAGAACATTATACATGAAAAAGTATGTCAGCTGAGGCACTGCTATAGAAACTGAAGTCACCGCTGGGCGTGGGTTCGAATCCCGCATAAGGCATGGGTTTTTGTAAATGTCCCATCACTAATCATCACTTCATAGTTTCATAATCACCTGTTCATTCTTACCCCCGTATAACCTAGCTGTTGGTGGGGTCGTTAAGCAAACAATAATCATCAATCATCATATTATATATATATATATATATATATATATATATATATATATATATATATATATATATATATATGTATATATATATATATATATATATATATATATATACATATATATATTTTTTTTTTAACTGAACAAAGGAACATAGAACATACATGAAATAGCATATTATATATATAACATCTTTGCATACATAAAAAAGCATATCTAGCATAGGTTGGAGTGTATTCTGATGAACATTGTAGTGTGGGGTCATATTCAGAAGATATAGGCCTACATCGATTCTTTTTTAGTTGATAGCGCGCCGATTTCATAGAATTATCAACGAATATATCGTGTAATCGGTATTATCCAATTTCTTCTAGAAATCGGGAAATGAATCGATGGCGTGTCGCTCAAGTCGCTACTCGTGTTGACGAAAACCTCGGGTCGACATCAAATAACCACTCCCCCCCCCCCCCCCCTTTACGTCACAAAACATAAAATCTAATCAATTGGGTAGTTTGTTCGGGGAGGTTTCTGAAATCGCCCATCAGGGTGCCTATCGAAAGTTACATAATTCTAGGTGGCCGATTCTCGTAACTAAACAGCTGATTTTTTTCCTGAATCGAATCACAAAATTCAAATGAACTTTCAATGTAGGCCTAGATGTAACCCATATAGGCCTACATCTATAAAAGAACTCGCAGTCTGAAATTCAACTTCTTTCATGTTTCGAAGACTTTTAGAAACCTTGGTACGGTACTTTGTAAAACTAATAGGAAAACGCTGTATATGCGTTGTGAGCCAAGCAAATATATGAACATTCAAAAATGAAATATTCTGTCCGCTCACTCTACATCTACAGACCTTGGATCACTTCCAAAGTTCAAAAAGTCTACTCACTACGAACATGTATGATTGTTGTTTATATATTCAGTGAAAAATTCAGAGCTTTTGAAGAATTTTGTTTTGCAAATAATCATTCTGCGGGTTATTCTTATGGGGATTTACCAAATCTTCCGAATATTTCGGAAATATTTCCATCCGATTTTGCTCAAAAACAATCTCAACTTATTCCGATAGAACACCAATGTGCAGAAAAGGTTTGGTTACTGTGTCTGGCCTGTATGCATACGTACAAAAAAAAAAACACATACATATACAAAAAAATACCGATTTTTTTCCGTATATAAAATAAAAGTCTTCGCTACGCTCATCTAAAAATCGCACTGCAGTGGAAAAGTGAAACTGTCATTTACTTGTATTATAACACTTCGGGAGTTATCGACCTATACCTATATACAATTTTAGTTAACAAGACCTATATTGATAAATGATTAACCTACTATACATTCATAGTATGAAAACCAGACTGTATAATTAATTAATAATTCATTGTCTGCATGTAAATTATACACCATTGATATATGAAAAGGGTATTGTTGAGTCGCTAATGACAAAGCAACTCCTGTGGATACAAAACGGAACACCAGTATACGATATTCCGATTGATTTAGTAATTTGACAAACCACACGCATGAAACTGGCTGGTGTTCTGCTAAAGGCGTGAATGGGTGGGAGAGGGGAGGAGGGGGGGGGTGACGGAGGGGGTGGACACGACGGAACAATAATGTTCACACTTCCGGTTGGCAACAATGCCGTCGGCCGATCGATACACCCCACTGAAAGTTGATGTTATTTATACTATTTCCATCCTATGAACGTCGGTTGGGGACTAGAAACTATTTTCAGCGACGCACAGTGTGTCTGCGGTGATACTTGACAATGGAATTATTTAGATTTCATTCCAAGCGTTCTCTCCTTGACCGAGATCACTAAGCACGGCTTGTAAGTTGGCGTATCGACACTTCTGAGTTCTGACCATTGATACTAATTAAATAGGAAAGAAGGTCAGTCGGGATTGCCAGTACTCGCGTTAAGTTGATGATGTTTGTGGCGAAAAGCTAACTTACAAATCCAGGCAATTCGCAAATAATTGTAGACAGGGTGAGCCACCCTGGGGAAGAGAGGGTTGAATCATTTGGCAGTAATTGTTGACGACAATCAGGGGCGCCTGAATCAAGTCGACCCGGTTGTGTGACATGGGTTTACCTTGGGTTAACGACGCACTATACTGATGGCTACGATCTGTTGGCGTCGGTGGATGATGAATGAGATGATGGGAGGATGAGATGAAAGGTTATTTTATTGAGTGTTTTGGATGGTGGGAACGAGTCGGCCGTGGCCTATTGTTAAGGAACCATGCCAGTATCAACCTGAACGACAGAGGGAAACCACGAAAAACCCCTGTCAGGATGGTCGACCACGGCGGGAATCGAACCCCGGTCTCCCGAATGACGGTTCAGTGTGTTACCACTCGGCCACGCGTCTCGGTCATTCCGGTATACGCTCTTCAGCGCTCTCCTTATTCATTGGCTGGGTCCGATATAGCGAAATAAGATTTTCCAGATAAATTACGTTTATATAACCCGATGATACATCAATATGGAGTCCACTGAGAATTTTCTGGAATTTTGGTTTTCACTCTATATAAATGGCTATATATTTGAATGGTGATGGCGATGGAGTAGGTAATGGACGCGGTTGGCGTTTTTCGCATAGCGATACAGTTGGGCTGTGCTCAAAATTCAGAAACCACGAGTGCTCTCGTCACTGATTGGTCGTTTTTTCATCATGGCGGCTTTAATTATAGCGGC
This sequence comes from Brachyptera risi, assembly GCA_964007535.1. Lineage (NCBI taxonomy): Eukaryota > Metazoa > Arthropoda > Insecta > Plecoptera > Taeniopterygidae > Brachyptera > Brachyptera risi. Next base: position 6,052,321 of record OZ023330.1, on the reverse strand, counting down.
TTCCGCGGCCCGAATATGGGGCACTTGATACTGCGTGATGCCATCGCGTCGTGTGACATGAAGAACGACATTTCGGCCTCCATGTTGAGCCCGTCTGTCTGGTTCAGGAGAAAGAACCTTCTCAGAAGAAAAAAAACGACTTAGGGGTTGAATAATCATCATAATTCAATCGTTTTCTCTTCTTATTATTTTTACGACGTACTCTACTGATGACTACGAGATATTGGCGTCGGTGAATGATATGAGATGATGGGATGATAGGTGTTTTTGGATAGTGGGAAGGAATCGGTCGTGGCCTATTGTCAAGAGACCATCCCAGTATTGACCTGAACGACAGAGGAAAACCACGAAAAACCCCTGTCGTCAGGATGGTTCTCCTGAATATGGTTCAGTGTATTAACCACTCGGCCACTCGTCTTGATAGCGTTCTCTTCTGAACAGGACAGATTCGCTTGATGAAAGTTCTCAACGTGGAGCCCCAAAACGTCTGAGATTTCTTCATCTAAAACGACGCGACGAAATAGCCCAACACATCTGATATCTCACTTCTAAACTAAGAACCAAAAGCATACATTTGTAACGAAGAGAAAGTAGAAACGTCGGGCGAATGTGAATTCGAGTCGCATGGAAACGTCCTTCAACATAATCATCTCTTCACCTATTCAATTTCACCCGCTTGTCCGTACCCCCCGTTTACTCGTTAATGGTGGGGTCAGTATTACCATTACAAAAGAAAAAACTAGCTGATCCCAATCGGATGGAACACGAGCGAGGATCAACTCAGCATTGGTATTTATCTACCTAATTTCAGATAAAACTAGAAATCATGAAAACGAAATCAATTTTTGTCGTCCAGAGACCACGAGTCATGACGTAGGCATCACTAGTTTAGTATAGGCTAAGACTATCAATAACGTAGCGGGATAAGCAACATGGCGTAAGTCCCATCCTTTTAACATTAGGCCGTTTTCACCATGAAGGAATCAGCGCGCTTTCGTGTACATTTGTGAGATTCGCAATTTCAAATCAAATCGTACGTATTAGGCTCGTATTTCAATATATAGTACATAGTTGTACAATTGCATTGATTTTAATCTTTCTTGTAGATGATGAGTAATTATTCAGTTATCAAATGGTAAATATAGCAGTAGGGCTCTTGACTAGGGGTCTAAATGCTTTTACAGACGTATTTTAAATTTAGATTGGCCAATTCAAATGAAATTCATCCCAATATTGCTTACTGCAATTGGAAAGAGCTGGATTCACAGATTGCATTACATCTATTACTTGTATAGATCGACACACAATAATACCAGCAAATCATCATAACATTTGTGAGGCGGCATCCCTTTGATGTACGCATGGTGCGGAAGGAAACCGCCATGTTGCTTATCCCGTTAAGTTATTGATGGTCATAGGTATAGGAACAGAATTGATTGATGTCGGAGTCACGACTCAGAAAAAAAGGTTGGTACTGGAGACAAATAAATAATTGTTATAATTTATGAAATCGAGATGGTGATTTCTAGTTTTCTCCTAAATTGAGTGAATAAATATCGTCATTAATCGTAAATATCTAGTCTCAGGGTTGTGATGTCCTTTAAGGGGACAGTGAGGTGAAACTGAAAAGTCTCTCTAATAGGGGAATATGGAAGAAAAATTCACTCTGAAACTCATTTGTAGAAGAAAAATGAAAATTTCAAATTTGAAAAAAAATCGGGGGGGGGGCAACTGTGTTGGCTACAACACAATGTGTGTAAAATGTGACATTTGAAATAAATCACTACTTTCTCAGGTTTCATTTTCTTCAATTTTTGTTTTTCAATTTTTCACAGTATACTCTAATGTTTAAATCTATGCATCACTTTTTCCAAAATTATTCTCATTTGAGAAACGAAGGAAGAAACAAAAATGGTTTTCTTTTTGCAGTAGCAAATCTGTTTACCTTTTATTTATTTGCAAGTGGTAGAAGAAAAAAATGGAAAACCCATCCTTTAATTTGTTATTAATTGTATCTTGAACATATCCTGAAAATTTCACACCAATCCATCAATTATTGTGGAATGAGTAGGATTTTTGCTTCTCAAATTATAGTAAATAATTGTTCAGAGTTATTAATGATTGAAGTTCAGGTATAATATATGTTTCAATATTTTTTTTGGATAGCGGTTCCACACATCGGTATACTAAATAATTCATTGCTAATTACCTTTACATCACATATTATTCATAATAACATCTTTGAAAAATAGATAGTCTAGGCTACATGAAGAAATAATGGAAAAATAAAA
>OZ023330.1:6010030-6045030 GCA_964007535.1 Brachyptera risi | reverse complement strand
TTTCCATGCACGCGATTCTCATATCGCGCGATACCATGTCGCGCGTCATGGCGGTTCAAAGTCACGAGGCGGCAGACCACTGACCAATCAGAGACAAGTCGCGAATCGCTTAAAGGAAAGTTGAGGTTTGTTCAACATTCGAGCGCGCCGCCATGACGCGCGACATGGTATCGCGCGATATGACAATCGCGTGCATGGAAATCCAGCTTTAGGTAGGCCGGGGTTTAAACTCCATCTTTGCAATCCACACTTGGTCGATATTTTGTATCCGATATCGTCGATATTTTACATCGATTTTGTATTACCGGTATATAGGCCTGTCATTACACTATTAACGACGTAACCTTCAATGCACTTGTACGTTACCATAATCTCTTATGTCATCACCTCTGCCAGTGCACAAAACCATGATAATACTAATAGCAGTACACTAGAACATGTCATACGATTTAGATAGAAAAAAATTTTTAAAAATAGAAATGTCCATGCCATTTCTATCAACTAAGTCTCCAAGATGTCTAGCTATATGTATACATTATATACGAGGTTTAATCCATCGTATAATCATGGACTTGACTCTTTAGTCTATGGTATAACGATGAGTAAACTCTGTTGACATCAGTGAATGATGTACATGAAATGGGATGAAAAAGGGTAATATTATTGGGTGCTTTGGTTAGTGGGAAGGGAGCGGTCGTAGCCTAATGCTGAGATCGCATGGGAGTCGATTTGGCGAGATAACAGTTGTTTGGTGATAACTTATAAACGATATAAAATATCAAAATTCTGATACCGGGGAGACATAGATGTATTAAATCATAGATAATACTATCGAGTAGGTATATAATTTCTCTATATTATTCCGTTGTGGTAAAATGTCAAGTTATTGTTAACACTACTGGGCATGTCATCAGATAATTAGAATTTCCATAAGTCCTACCGTTTGATTATCATCAAAGATTTAGTTGCCTGAAAGTTTTTACTAAATTTTATGCGATTCTAATTAAATCTGTATCGATAGAACAGCAAGACTTATGGAAATTCTAATCATCTGATGACATGCTCATTAGTGTGAACAATAGTGTGAACAATAGGCCTAACTTTGGTAAGTTTCAAAACTCTACAATCATTTTTGTGACATTCACGTATTTAGCGAGCGTTTTTGGTTATTTTGCCGGCACGCGGGGAAAAACAGGAAAAAATATTACTATTTTTTCTGTATCATTATTATATCAATTCCCTTCAATGGGCATGCATTAGTTGACTCGAAAACCAGTTATTTGTCAGAAGAAGAAATCCTCATTTTTAGATGGATGAACAGCCTTAATAATTCTATTTCACATTATTTTGATTGTACCGGTATTCGAAAATATCTGTGTTTAACGCTTGACGACAATAGAAAATTACCACGGAAAAACCTCGGTCAGGAAGGTCGACCATAGCGAGAATCAGTAGGCCTAATAAAAAGAAAGTATCATGATAAACATAACGAAACGTAAAAAAGACCTCAACAATTAAACGATAATTCTCAGTTCAATGTCTACAGAATGTATTAATTTTTCTAGTCAGCCGAACAGCACGGAAGTTGCCACGACATTTATGTAAGGACTTTATTGAACCATTTGAACAACTTATCAAGTCTCTTTACATTATTAAAGGTAATTGGATGAGCGATAGCGAAGACTTCTGTCTCAATATTTTGGAGCTTGTCTGGTTTTTTTTGTATTTTTTTGTACTTATACTGTAACAGGTCACATGAAATCAGGTCACATGATGAAAATGATTTTTTTTTTTTGTGGAAACGTGGTCTCATCCAACTTGGAACTGGACAGTTTATGAGCCAAATCGGTTGGACCACTTTTGAGAAACATTATCACACATTTTCGAAAAATCCAATGAGACTGGGCCAGGCGGGAATATTCTGAGAAGCAATCATCTTCCAAAAATTATACATATTTTCGAAAAACGCAATGAGACTGGGCGAGGCGGGAATATTTTGAGAAGCAATCATCTTCCAAAAAATTATACATATTTTCGAAAAACGCAATGAGACTGGGCCAGGCGGGAATATTTTGAGAAGCAATCATCTTCCAAAAAATTATACTTATTTTCGAAAAACGCAATGAGACTGGGCGAGGCGGGAATATTCTGAGAAGCAATCATCTTCCAAAAATTATACATATTTTCGAAAAACGCAATGAGACTGGGCCAGGCGGGAATATTTTGAGAAGCAATCATCTTCCAAAAAATTATACATATTTTCGAAAAACGCAATGAGACTGGGCCAGGCGGGAATATTTTGAGAAGCAATCATCTTCCAAAAAATTATACTTATTTTCGAAAAACGCAATGAGACTGGGCGAGGCGGGAATATTTTGAAAAGCAATCATCTTCAAAAAAATTATACACATTTTCGAAAAACCCAATGAGACTGGGCAAAGCGGGAATATTTTGAGAAGCAATCATCTTCAAAAAAATTATACACATTTTCGAAAAACGCAATGAGACTGGGCGAGGCGGGAATATTTTGAAAAGCAATCATCTTCAAAAAAATTATATACATTTTCGAAAAACCCAATGAGACTGAGCAAAGCGGGAATATTTTGAGAAGCAATCATCTTCCAAAAAATTATACATATTTTCGAAAAACGCAATGAGACTGGGCGAAGCGGGAATATTTTGAGAAGCCATCATCTTCCAAAAAATTATACATATTTTCGAAAAACGCAATGAGACTGGGCCAGGCGGGAATATTTTGAGAAGCAATCATCTTCCAAAAAATTATACATATTTTCGAAAAACGCAATGAGACTGGGCGAGGCGGGAATATTCTGAGAAGCAATCATCTTCCAAAAATTATACATATTTTCGAAAAACGCAATGAGACTGGGCCAGGCGGGAATATTTTGAGAAGCAATCATCTTCCAAAAAATTATACATATTTTCGAAAAACGCAATGAGACTGGGCCAGGCGGGAATATTTTGAGAAGCAATCATCTTCCAAAAAATTATACATATTTTCGAAAAACGCAATGAGACTGGGCGAGGCGGGAATATTCTGAGAAGCAATCATCTTCCAAAAATTATACATATTTTCGAAAAACGCAATGAGACTGGGCCAGGCGGGAATATTCTGAGAAGCAATCATCTTCCAAAAATTATACATATTTTCGAAAAACGCAATGAGACTGGGCCAGGCGGGAATATTTTGAGAAGCAATCATCTTCCAAAAAATTATACATATTTTCGAAAAACGCAATGAGACTGGGCCAGGCGGGAATATTTTGAGAAGCAATCATCTTCCAAAAAATTATACTTATTTTCGAAAAACGCAATGAGACTGGGCGAGGCGGGAATATTTTGAAAAGCAATCATCTTCAAAAAAATTATACACATTTTCGAAAAACCCAATGAGACTGGGCAAAGCGGGAATATTTTGAGAAGCAATCATCTTCAAAAAAATTATACACATTTTCGAAAAACGCAATGAGACTGGGCGAGGCGGGAATATTTTGAAAAGCAATCATCTTCAAAAAAATTATATACATTTTCGAAAAACCCAATGAGACTGAGCAAAGCGGGAATATTTTGAAAAGCAATCATCTTCAAAAAATTATACACAGTTTTACTGAACTTAATGCAAATATGATACACATTATTACCCGTACACATTTTCACATGGATCGGACTAGACGTTTTGAATAGAATAATTAGAAGATGAGCAAATGCGAAGATCTCTATCCTACTCTTATGGAGCTTTATGCGTTTTTTTTTTACCCACTGCACAGGTCGCACGGTTTGACTGAGCGACATGAAACTTTTTATTTATTCTTTATTTTTTTTTCACCAAACTTTTTTCTGTTATCCAACTTGGAACTGTGTTGTTATGAGTCATATCGGTTGGACCAATCTGAGAAATATTATCTCAAAGCTTGTAAAAAATTACATAAGATTTGGCTGAGCGGGAAAATTTGAAAAATAAAATCTCTCCATTTTGTTTTCTCCGAGTGTGAACACGCTATGCTGTCTAGTTGACAATACAGTCACGTGATGTGCTCTAGGTATTAGGTACTTGTAAATAAACCAACATGGAGATATTGATTTGACGAAGGATTTTACGGTGACGTACATCGGCATTAAGTTCATATACCGTGAAGCCTCCAGAGATTATCAATGCGTTTCACCCAATTCCATCTCTAGACAATAATTTAATGACAATAAACCATATTATTATCTTATCAGGTTATCGGTTGGAGTGTCTCTTCAAAGGCATACCAACACAATATGCAAGCGTGACGTACACGGTTCACTCATATCAAGATGTATAGTGATACCAACCAATTTTATCATAATACTAGGAAAACGTCATATATGCATTGTTAAACGAGCGGATAGTAATAGTATGTCGACTTTTTTAATTGTTGCAATTAAATTGAAGGAAATGTATTGATTTGCTATCACCGATCATTTTACCGACATTTATAAAAATGCGATTTACAGTTCACACGTCTAGAAGGAAATCTTAAGAAAACGTTATTTTTGTTTGCATAGCTTATATTTTGCTCCTTGCTCCTCTATCAACGAAGTCTATGTGATAAATATGCTTTTCCTAGTTCGTTATTGAAACATATTTGAGGGAATACTCATGATTGCCAAATTTTTGTCTACATTCGCCAATTGGGTGACATTCAAGTTATAAATGGGTAAAAACTGCTTCGAGTGGTATCAATTTAGCACATTTTGTTTTTTCTTCAAAATGGCTGGCCTGATCAAGCTGAAAATTTCCAGAAATGTGTATCAAAATGTAATTCAACTTCACGCAAAATTTCATTTTTGGGGAAAATGAAAATATTTTCTTTTGTTCCGCTGTGTTATTCTAATGGGTATTTTTGAAATTTCTAAAATTCATAAAAATAAAAGTTACCACCCGATAATACCACAAAACTATACAGATCTAAGTTAGATGAGGAACCATAAAGAAAAGAAGTTTGAAGTTGATAGCTGCAGCCGTTTGACCTGTGGAGAACCGACAAAAAACATAAATTTAAAAAAAAAAACGAACACCAATTTTTTTCAGTATGACAAATTGAATCCTCGCTAAAGCTCGTCTAACAATTCTAAAGTATGAGAATTTCACGAATGTACTACGGAAGGCCTACTATTTAATAGAAGGATTTTTGATAAACTCGAGATAAAAGTCATAAAATGGTAAGTCGAGAAGACGGGTCCACATCTCAACCATCAGTTTATTTGCACAAAATAGATTGAATTTCTGTGGGGAAATATGTAGGCCTAATGAATTCAATATTTTATTCAACTCTTAATTTATCGATTTGTATCAACATTCAATACTGTAAGATTACCGAGTTAAAAGTACACTGTAAGTAAAATCGTGATTTGGAAAGAAAAACTAGTTCAAGCACTGGAATACCGATACGGTAAGTAAAACCAATAGCCATACACCAACAGATGTTCCTTGGTCTATGGTATAAAACTAGGAAAACGCTATATACGTGTTGTTAGACGAGCGGAAAGTAATAGTATGTCGACTTCATTGCCAAACTTTTGCCTAAATTCACCAATTGGGTAACATTTTAGTTATAAATGGGTAAAAACAGCTTCGAGTGGTACCAATTTAGCACATTTCATGTATTTTTTTTCAAAATGGCTGATCCGATCAAGCTGAGAATTTTCATAAATGTGTATCAAGATGTTATTCAACTTCACACAAAATTTCAATTTTTTGAAAATAAAAATTTTTTAGCCGTGTTATTCTAACGGGTATTTTTGAAATTTCTAAAATTCATAAAAATAAAAGTTACCACCCGATAATGCTACAAAATTATACAGATCTAAGCTAGATGAAGAACCATGATGAAAAAAAGTTTGAAGTTGATAGCTGTAGCCGTTTGACCTGTGGAAAACCGACAAAAAAACATTGAAAAAAAAAAAAAAAAAACGAAAACCAATTTTTTTCAGTATGTCAAATTAAATCCTCGTTAAAGCTCGTCTAACTATGAAGGAAACATTGATGTTTTTTTTTTTAGCAATAACATCGAATAATTTACTAGTGTGAACATAGACTTGAGCAAACGCGGCATTTGTAAGATGAACGAGATATTTGTAGGAAATATAACATACTCAAAAACTCCAGACACGTGTATGTGTATAACTTGAGAGTTGGGAAAAATACTCGAGAACTCTATACACACCTAGGTGGAAACTGACAAGTCTACGCATTGTAGTGAAACTGCTTCACGCCGTGCAGAGCAGTATCTTCTAAAATGATGTCGATCCATAATGAAAAATCCCAATACGTTACGTGCTACGTATATTCAACGGTACGGCTGCAAGGTAAAAATCGATGGTAAAAATATCGAGTGCAATTTTAGTATTTTCCACGGTTCGAGTCATCTGTGAAATCACCCAGGCCGCGGGTCTTTTCGCCCTATGGAGAGGTCATTTTTTTTCGCAAGGCAGTTGTAAAATGACTATAAAATAGTTATATATTTTTAATGAACATATATTGCCTATCTGTTAGAGCAGATTGCCTGTACGGCAGACTTGGATAGAAATAAACCAGTTTAATACGTGAATGATTTTCAACGCCAAAACTAACAGAATCAAACCCATAAACATATAGTAGAATCGAATTGTTATCAAGGCTTCACATTTTTCTGTACGGTATAATATATAATTATATATATTTATACATATATATATATATATATATATATATATATATATATATATATATATATATATATATATATATATATATATGTATATATATATATATATATATTGAAATATATATATATATAGAAATATATTTATATATATATATATATATATATATATATATATATATATATATATATATATATATATATATGTGTGTGTGTGTGTTGTGTGTGTGTTCTTTATTCGCCATTTTCCAGGAAATTTGAACAGCTTTTCGACAAAAATTCGTCCAATTCACAATGATACGCTGATGAATGATGATTAATCTTGATGACAGATGTGGTATTTACTCTATCTGATGACTGTGATGCTCATTCATGCTTTACGCATTCTTTCGGCATCAGTACAATTCCTTCCCAGCCACACTTGTTACACCGTAACAAGACAACTATAACCTAAGACGTAACTATGACACAATAACAGTAGAACTCGACTGGAGTATAGTTGATGAATCGAGTTTCAACTGGCCTACAAGAAAAGTGGTTTGTTTGAATACCCGCGTAAATACCTTAATGATGCATTCCATCAAGTAGGCCTACTGGTCCCGAGGGGTGAACAACTAGTAAATTTGATCATAATTTGATGTACACCTGATTTCAAATTTCAAGGGATTACAGTGAGATTTCACGGGATTCCAAATAGATTTCAAGGAATTTCAAGAAGATTTCAGGAAAATTTCAATTACAAAGATGATAATAAGTGTATATAGGCCTACACCCGATTTCAGGAGTTGTTAACCCCTCGACTGGTACTGTTAACGGAGACAGATATATATATATATATACGTCGTCGTTCTTATTTGTATATCTTTATCTACACATAATATCAATTTTTAATACGATTAATTTTGTACCAGTATGCAACTAAAAAATGTAGCCAGGTTGTGTAATATTGTACGTTTTAACAGTTCGCTAGACAAGTCAAAGCAAAACAAGTAAATAACCTATAATAACGGTATTATACTATCTACGGTATTACGGTACGTAAGATTTATGTTAGTAATAGGCCTACTCACGAGTACTTGCCGTCACACAAGAGTATTTATTTACTTTCAATATGTTTTATTTTGTATGTTTTGTTTACTTTTAATATCAATGCTGGTAATGCCGGATATATCACAGAAACGGTTTTCACTTAGGCCTATAATGTGTTCCGGACTTTCGGAAACTGAAAGAGTTTTATCTGCGGCGGAAAATTATGGTCACAAACAGCGCAGTCCTGTGTGTAGAGTTCATTGGTTTTAAATGATTAGAATGGGGTGGTAAGATCGCCCTTGTGGTGCCCCGTTCAAACGATCCTATATCTTTCATCCATAGCCTTAATTGGGGAACAATGATTTTGTATCAAGTTTCGATGTTATAAAAAAAAATATATATAAGATGGTTTGATCCAATTTAAATCAAATCTACGCACATTTTGTCGCTAATTTTTTCACATACGGTAATATACGTTCGGAGTGCGTATATGCACGCTCTCCGCTAGTTTTGATATTTATAGCATTTTTGATATCCATGAGTAAAATTCGAATGTTACAGTAAGTTAAATCCTATTCATTGCTGATAAAGAATTGTCTGGCTGTGTGTTAGTGAGTGTTCTTTATTGAAATTATATATTTTTCCACGATATTTATAGACGTTATATTTTTCGGAAAATTGTGGTCACTGACAGCACAGTCCTGGTGTTCAAGTTCATTGGTTTTAAATGATTGAAATGGGGTGGTAAGAGCGCCCTTGTGCGGTGCCCCGTTTAAACGATCCCACTTTTAATCTATAGCCTTAATTGGGGAACAATGATTTTGTATCAAGTTTCGATGTTATTAAAGAAAAAAAAAAAAAAAAAAAACTGGATACAAAGCTAAACTCAAATATCAGTTTATTTTTTTCAGGAAGCATTTTAATGTATAGCATAGACTAAATATTCTTTAGTCGTATGTGTTTAGGTTGATCGACCACTTCATGTGACCGCAACCGTATATTATAGTAACAGTAGCATTAGAAGGCTAAAATACAATAATTAGGGTCTACGCTCGAACAATTATTAGTATCAAGTACTAGTAACAGTATGTGAAAGGTTGGTGGGCCTACTTTAATTCACACGCATGGCTCGTCTTTTTTCAAGTGAGGCAAAAAAATGCAATATTATCGCACAGACCTGGGAAGACTACTTGCTACTTAGACATCTCAAATACTTCATCCACCCTCGGTAGCTCGGTCAGCTGAGGCACCGCTTCAGAAACTGATGTCACCGTTGGTCGTGGGTTTGAGTCCCGCATAAGGCATGGGTTTTAGTCAACCTCTTTTCACCCATCATTAATTCATAGATTCATTGTCACCTGCTCATTCGTACCTCCGAATAAGCTACCTAGATGATGGTATCACGGTGGGGTCGTTAAGCAAACAATAGGCCTAATCATCATCGTATACTTCAATTATTTATATTGGGTTTGACGACGCATTTCGTCGGTGAATGATAATTAGATGATGGAAAAACGAGATGAAGTAATTTGATTAATTTTGGCCAGTAGGCCTATGAAAGAAAAAGTCGTGATTTGTCCTCTCAACTCGGTAGGAAACCACGAAAAACCACTGTCAGGATGGTCGACCATGACCATGACCATGACGGAAATCGAACCATGGTCTGCTGAATAGGATTCGGATCGATCTCGACTGATTTCCATCTACGCTTCACAGTAGGCTTATACATGTATACGCACATATATATAAATACGTTTTTAATTGACATACATGTTTGGGTATTTTCATTTTCCAAATAACTACAACTATACTGTGCACTTGATATGTTCAGCTCTCCACTATACATCTGCTTTGTAGATTATACCGGGTGCTTCTGGTTTACTAAAATTAGCAAGCATCTCTAAGGAATAAGGTGATCGACAGCCGGGTAGGAACTTCAATTGGAGAGTAAATAGAAAGAGAAAAAATTGTAAGCTGTTTTATTGTGCATGTCCTTTGACCATCTGAGACGCATATTTAAAGCAGAGATGTTTAAGAGGCCGCAGGCGCTCGTATTTCACGCCGCAAACTCTCACGGCCGTAATTTTTGAGATATCAATATGATTGTTTTTGCATTATGTTAATAATTTAAAAACTGAGGTTATCGCATTTACAGAATTTTGAACAAAAAGTTAGTAATTTTTTAAATTGTTCAAATAGAAAATGAAAAAAATTCTAGTTCACGAAAACCTAAATACATATTTTTGAATACCGAAAAAATATATAGATTGTGAAATATATCAAAAGTGTGAGTAAGGGAATTAACGGCGTTTACGTGAATATGAGTTGGGCGGGCTAGTCTACGGGTTGCGCCTAGCACACGATGCATGTTAAACTCGAGTCTGAAGCGAGCGAACAACGAGCCCGTGTAGAGCGCCTGCGGCCTCTTAAAGTAAGCTATAGTTGGCGTGTATTCTGACGAAACTGAGTGAATCGTGAATGTGAGTGGGAGTGTCATTTCCTCCTTATCTCCCATCCACAGCATCTGGTCATCGATTGATATACAACCCCAATTATCAACAATTCCATTCAATGTACCAAATCTTTCAGTTCACGATAAATAGTAGGACTAGAACGAAATCACACAAAAAAAAAACGTAGCTTGCAACTATGTTAACAAGCTATGCTGGCCTTCCATGAATGCGATTTGCGTTTCGGTTTCGCAAGGCGGTGGAATTTCGGCGAGCTCAACAATCAGAAATCGCATAACTTCCGTCACTGATTGGTCGTTTTATCATCGAGGTGGCATAAAAAAAACGCTTACCGAATTCGCAATCCGAATAACGCAGGTATGGAAGCCCAGCATTAGAGTAGTAGATGACCGTGAAAAAATTCACCTTGACAATGGGTCGAGACGTTATCGGTTTTATTGTGCCAGATATTGGAGAGCACATTTAGCAACCTTGAACACGAGATCCTGGGGGAGCGCAAACGATCACCTCAATGCGAAATTATGCGGCAAAGGTTAACCTGGCGCTCCGAATTCTTCAATGCGTATTTTTGTTGTTTCCTTTCTGTGCAGATAGTCTGGGTAGGCGTTCGAGTTATTTTTTTTTATATTTAATTTGTAACGATTGGAATTGTCGAAACCCAATACAGGAGAGAACAGGTCCAACTAATAACTACATGTGGCAAGGTTTGCACATGATGTAAATGAAAGTAACATGTGACATAAATGTCATATCAGTGGGCCTACACAGGTACTTTTCTTGGCGATATTCTTCACCAATGAAAACTTTTTATTTTAGATTTTATACCTAATTCATTATATTTGTTGGGTGTATGTTCAATCTGTTTTTGATACCAGTAGGTAAGACTACTAGGCATATCATATTAGAATGCTGATAATATTTCAAATTTCACCTAAAAAAGTGACTTCTCTAAATTTCAAATGCGCCTACTCATTTTGTTCATCCACATCGCATTCAAATCCAGAAGGAACATAAACACTGACGATTGGAAAAACCAGGAGACATACCATATACAAAAATTCCTGGTAGGGCGGACCAGGGCCTACCCTTACCCTACATGCAGGGCCGGCCCGTGGGCTGGGCGACCTGGGCGGCTGCCCAGGGCGCAACATTTACAGGGGCGCAAAAATTGGTAGTTTTTCGTAGTTTTTCTTCATTTCACCGCAAGATAAGCGTTCAACAAATTATATTTATCAAATGTAGTTTCATTTATACATCACTGGATGGAGTAAATGTTCTCACATTCAAATATCACTGTTATTGAATGATACATTAATTCAGTGTTTCAATTGCTTGGAACAGCCATTTGGAAAAATTAGTCTTGTTGAAATCCATGTATTCCAGGAATTTCCTGTAGTTCCTAAAACCCGTAAAATCGTACTATCAAAAGTGAATTTTTCAAAATCCCTGCAGGGCATGGCTCCCTCTTTGCATTCACCTTTGATATATGGACACTCAGGTTTGGGGGCTCACAATTGACTGCTTGTCTTATGAGGTGCTGAAATGATATGAAACGGCCTCGCAGCTACAAGTTTTGGTTTGGCATTTTTAATTGCATAAGTCGAATGATTTTGGCATCTGAACCTCATCTAAAACACTCTAAACCGTATCTAAAATGGGTGTAATCTGAAAAATCCCCTGCGGGACCAGAAGGGGGCCTTCCCCCCTTGCCCCCGCCGGCTTCGCGATAACGGGCCGTTGCACACAACTGTTCTCATATGGTTATTTCTTTTTCAAACTGAAATCCCCCTCCCCCCCCCCATGAATGTGACCTGGATCTGCCCTGCCCAGGGCGCAAAAACATCACGAGCCGGCCCTGCCTACATAAAATAATCATTTTCATAAAATAAATATAGGCCTAGAGCACAAAAATTGAAAATCAATTCGAGTATTTTAACGAAACTTGCTATAGTTACATGTAAATTGCTTTAGGCCTAAATACAAAATAGGCCTACCCAGTATGAGTGAAGAACGACCTCATTATGTTACTATTATTCAGCCAGCATTGGAAATAGTGCAGCATGCATATTTGCTGAGGTACGACATTGATTTTGTAAGTTACAAATTCAATGGCTTGGACCAAGTTGCCAAAAAAAGCTGCAAAATGATATTCATTGCATAGGCCAATGCAGAAATGTCAAGCTCTTTCAGTGAAAAATTATTTCATTCCATTTTATATCAGGTTCAACAACTGTTATGTTGATCAAGATCTAGTGGCGACAAAAAATTATGAAAGTGATTTTGCCAAATGAACTTACTGATATGAATAGTGAATGAATGTAAAAAATAACTAAATAATGGGTAATGAAGACTAATACGGTACAAGGAATCAGTGTTGGATTTTCGATTTCATTCACATAAATGCATTCTGGCGTGAAATGTTGAATTAGGTCTCAGTATTTGTACACCTAGGCTATATTAGATGATTACACTGACCACCTACCACTGAGAACTTCAGTGCCAATTTAACCATCCAGAACCTGACAGTCTGCCAAAAGAAGATTAGGGTCTACCAGTACCAGTATGTTAATATAATCTGCATCAAAATATTTTAAATAAATAAATAATGATAAAATATCACGCGGTAAATTTGCCATGTACCAGTAACTGGCATAACAAGCTCCGTAGCCTGTAACGTAATATTATATATATAACTTATAGGCCTACATTAACATTGATGAGATACGTACGGTAGGCCTACATATATAGATTTTTCTTCAATTATATTGGGTTCAAGATGCACTGTAGTGTCTACTGATGACTATGATCTATTGGCATCAGTGAATTATAGGCCTATGTACGAGATAATTATTTATTTAATTTATTTATCGTTTGAGATGATGAAAGGTTATTTTATTACAGTAGGCCCGAGGTGTTTTTGGATAGTGGGAAGGAGTCGGTCGTGGCCTGTTGTTAAGGAACCATCGCAGTATTGACCTGAACGACAAAGGAAAACCATGAAAAAAACTGTCAGGATGGTCGACCTTGGAAGGAATCGAACTCCGGTTCAGTGTGCTAGCCACTTGACCACTCGTCTCAGTATGTAGGCCTAGCCTATAAGAGATGCAAGTTTCACTAATTAATAATGAGGAATTCAGAATATAACAAATTTCATCAGTAATTTAAAAATAGTTTTTTACATTTTCAACAGAACTAATGCTGGATTTTTGGGATTGCAAACAAATATAAGTAGGCCAAAACATAAAATTTCAAACTGATTTCTTACCTGAGTAACCACATAAGAACCCTTCCAGCTAAACAACGGCTTGTGGAACATAGAGAACTGGAATCGTAGTTTTCCCATATCATCAGCAACTCGGAAACTATCTGCAAGTGTCGTAACCCAGTTGACAACGTCTTCATTGGCGTACGTAATCAGACCTTGGCCAAACTGATGCTTACCCTCCAAAACAAAGTTAAGTATACCACGCACAGAGTTTTCAGTGAGCAATGTTTCTTCATCAAGATGCACAATCCACTCATTGTCAGACAGCATATTTACACCATCTTCAAGGCAATACTGTAGAGCACGAGCTTTAAATAATGCGCCACTCTTGGTACGGTAAGAGCTAGGAATAACCACTTCCCTAACGCGTTGATGGGCATTTAAATTTACTGCTTTATCTGTCACTACTTCAATCAAGAAGTTCTCAAGTCCGGCTTCTGTGCACCGAGTCATGTTACGAAGAACATTTGTACGCACCAATTGTGGAAAGTCACCACGAGTCACAACACGAATGCAAATGAACGGTGCCAAAAGAGGGGAACCCTTCAAAGTAACTTTATCAGGAAATGCGTTATAAAAAACGAGTCCAGCAAAGTTGAAAAGAACTTGTGGTAATGAAAGGAAAGTCAAAAGACGAAATAGATACAGTGTAAATGCACCAGGATATCCGTAATATTCCCAGGGATCAAAATCATCGAGTTCAACCAATCGAACTCCTCCCGAAGAAAGTTCGAAGACTATGATGACCGTAAATAATAGACCACAATGGAGTAAATGTTTCGAGTTGTTGCTCGGCCTGATCATCTTGTATTTTGCCACTTAGGCTCAATTCATGCTAGAAAAAAATACAGGTTCATTAATGAATCATTCCTATTTCTCAATTTAATGAGTAAAGATGACAACAAAACAAAAATTGGCAAATTTATGGTAAGCCGTGCCATTGATTTTCAATGGCCGCGCAGATCTGTTACAGTATAGGATATGTTTGGGGGTGGTGAGATCACCCTTGTGGGGGGGGGGGCGCCTGAATGATCCCACTTTTTGCCCTTCGCCTTAATTCGGGAACAATGACTGTATACCGTGTTTTGATATTAATAAAAAAAAGGATTGTTTTTAGGTTGACTTTTATAGGTATATACGAGTCATTCTTGCACGTTAGGGTAGGAAGGGTAGGCCTAAGGTTTGTGTCAAACAGGCATCAACACTGAAATTTCAAAGTTCAAAACTTATCCTATCTAACCCTGTCACCTAACAATCTGATTGGCACAGCATATATGGCCAGTTTTTCTCTCCCAATAAAGGTAGGCCTATACAAATGTACCAGATTAGGTAGGCCTACCATATACCATACAGACACACTTGTTTGGAATTAAAATTGAATTGGTAAAATAGATGGAACTATGTTAGGCCTATATGAAATATAATATAGGTAGGCCTAGCTCAAGCAAAAGCCATAACTAAATGTTTAACATGGGTTTCACAACAAACTGACAGGGATCTCAATCAATTAACAACTTCTGACTATTGACTTCAGATTGGTCATTCATAACCTAGGCCTACATACCGGTAGGTCTAAAAAGCCTAGGCCTATTCAAAGAGTGCCCAACATTGGCACTGTGGATCGAATCACATCAAGTAGGCCTGTAATTCAATCGTATGCATACTGATAGACCTTACGAAGTCGAGTAAAAGTAGGCCTAGCTAATAATTAGCGTTCACTACCGTAGTGTTCTTTAGGGAGAAGCCGCCCCCTCATACGTCATTTCAAACCATGGCCTAGGATATAGTTTGGTAAATGACTGATGCCTTAAAGCATTGTAGCAACCGACATATTTTAGTTTCCAGACTAAATAATGCTCCTCATAAGCGAAAGCATACTTCATAAATAACAATATAAAGCAGCCTAGGGTCCACATACAACTGCACTTCATGACTTCGTACGCCTAGGTAGGCCCTAGGCCTAATATTCGAATTTTAAGTGGCCTCTACGCTGTCAACAAGCTTACCTTGTAAAGAACTGAACCAACCGATTTCTCACTCTTTCAGAACTTTAAACATCGACGACGACGTCAATATCGTAATCACTATTGAATCAATAAAAACATTACGCCCACCCGGCACATTTAGCAATTGAAGCTTTGCCTTCTAAACAATTGTCTGAACATCGCCTCACTCGACGCCGACAAAAGTGCAAGTGGGTACGATCAACGGGTACGATTACGAACCGCGACAAACGCGTAAATGTATTGTGGGTAGCCTAGCGACCCAGGAGTCAACAGTCATGGCAATCAATGGGCGTGGTTCGCTGTACACATTTCGCGCCAATTTCAAATTATCTTAAAATATTGTTGAATGATAAAAAACGATTATCTTCTCTACGTTCGGAAATATATGACATTGAAATTGAGTGCTTCATATCATTTCCAATCACACATTTAACTTCAGCTACAATCTATTTTTTTTAAGCTCGTTTTTAATACAAGAAACTAGGAAACGCGAATCCCGCATTCGCGTTGAGATGAGCTCAGAAGTATAGAAATGTACAATGACAAATAATTTGTCAGCTCAGTCTACATCTACAGAATATCACTTCAAACGCTTAAAAACCCTACCGGAATCAATTATGTCGCGTTCACCTTGTTCATTCATAAATGATTTCAATTGTTTTAATTTAATTGATGTCACTTGTTGATGTAGATTTAATTGCTTTGTTTGAAGTGAAAGTACGTTTTGAATGCATTTGCTTTATTATTCCTTATTCGATTGTTGCAAAAATCTCTGAAAAGGTGTACGGTATATAGTATTCTTCATATTCTGTGAAATTTGAGAGCTTTTGAAGAATTCATATTTTTAAAGTATTTTTCCTCCAGGTTATTCTTATGAGAATTTTTTAAACTTTCCAATTTTTTTCTGGAAAAACCTTCTGACCGATTTTTCGGAAAAACAATCCCAACCCATTTTGGTATGACAGAAATATTTGGAAAAGGTTAAAAGTCGATAGGTATTTTTTCCTGACCTGTATGCCCCGTACAAAATTACAAAAAAAAAAAAAAAAAAGATTTTTTTTCGGTTTGTCAAATGGAATCTTTGCCACGCTCATCTAATAAAAATGTATCTATTAGGCTCATTATTAATCAAAGCAGAAAAATACAGTAATAAGTGAATAACAAGTTATTCCGATCTATTAATTTAGGCAATTTACAATTATTATTAGGTCTTGGGTCTCCTTCACTTTATCGCAGGTTGTTATCATGGTGTTCTGTTGGATACCAGAACATGTGGCACAGGGGAACAAACAAGCTGATACTGCTACAAAAGATGCTACGCAGAAAATTTACACTGACGAACCAATATCCTCAATTAATATTTTATTTTAAAGAAGTCTTCAGAAAGAGGTGGCAAGCAGAATGGAACCTACAAATCAACAAGAAATTAAAAGAAATTAAATCCTTAGTGTAAGACCTTAGAGACTCCTCTGTTAAGAAGGGAAGAAATAAGTTTCCGACAGGAAGAAGCTATTCAAATTGGCCATTCTTTGCTCACCTCTTCTATAACCTCTTCACACCAGAGGAGAAGAAACCTCCCAGTTGTGATATCAGTGATGTAATTTCAACTACTAAACACTAGGCAAACGCGTTATGTGTTGCCGCGTTGATGGATGAGCTGGAACATATCAACTTATCTTTGGATTGGTTATTATATATATATATATACACCTTGAGATCCAAACCATTACATCACTGCCATCTTATTTTCCATTAATAATTTATATAATAATAAAGAAGGCTTTGTTTTAATCGTTTACAATCAAGTGGTGACACTTGTTGCTTTGATTTAATAGGTATCTTAATAGCTTTGAATAATTGACACAAATAACATTATATATTTTTTTACATCGAAACGGCTGATCCGATTTGAGTAAAAGTTCGGAATAATGTGTATCATTATCAGATTGAAATTCTCTGAGAATTTGAATCCTCTCAGATGAAATATTTTTCACGAATGTTTTCCTCTGGCTTATTCTAATGGGATTTTTGAAAACTTTGGAATGAGTTTTCTCAGAAGTGGTTCAACCGATCGTGCCTCAAAACTATACAGCATCAAGTCAGATAGGGGTTCATGTGTGTGCCAAGTTTCAACTGATTTTGAATCTTTGTCTGACCTGTGGAGCGCGAACAAAAAAAAAAAAAAAAAAAAAAAAAAAAAAAAAAAAAAAAAAAACAGGCACTTTTTTTTCGGTATAGTGTAATTGAGTCTTCGCTTCACTCATCCAATAATTGTATTAGAATGTAATAAATACACTAGAATTGGACAGGAGTTGAATTATCGATGGAAGACTCCTTTCGACTATTGTATGAAATAATTGTAAATCAAAAGGCAAGACCATCAGATTCCTTGATGTATTCACCTTCAAGTTTCATTTTTTTAACACAATTTTTTGTTATTTAAAAAAAAAATTAAAGACCTAAAGATTGCAAGCGCCCCATCAACCCTCGCACCCCTAGGCTTCAGCCTTGCCAGCCTGTGCATAAATTTGGGCCTGGCCACAACAATTTCTTGGATGTGCTCTGGCTAGTGATGGGTCGTTGAAAATTTTCCATTCGTTGAACATTTTCAATGCAAATTTATTGAAATTTTCAATGAAAATTTTTCAATGAAAATTTACAGAGAATTTCTAATTAATTGTAAATTTTCTGTGAATCTAATTGAATGAAATGAATTCATCTAATTCATCCCCATTGATTTATTTTCAGTGATTTTCAAAATGAAATTGGATTCCTTTCAAGTTGAACATTGAAAATTTTCAACATCTTTACTCACTTACTTTTCTTCAAACAGGTCATTTTCAGAGGACTTTTCAAAAGACGACAGCAGTGTCGGACTGGGTCCAAAAGGCTCCGGCGGCAACGACATTCAGAAGGGAGCAAGGGCGAAGCCCGAGCCACAACGGGGTCTTCAGCGTAATCCCAGCCGCCGGAGTCAATTTTTTTCTAATATTCATATTTGAAGCCATAAAATTATAACTATTCTTGTATCACAGTAGAATATTCACATAATCTATCCAAGTCAAATAATCTTTCTCTACAACTAGGTACTTGTATCAATGATTCAATAGCTGTGTGAAAAAGAGTTACAATCAAAGCAATTGGTATGTGATATGCTGCATTTTTCTTATTTATTGAAAAAAGTGAGCGCTATGAAAACATAAATTGGATAGCATTAAAAGAATCTTGCATATATACAATGAATTTGAACATCTGACGTGGTACCTATAATGTACTTCAACTCTATATTTTATGCAGGGACGTCGTTAGGATTTGTGTATTGGGGGGGGCGCATAGGTTACAACTTACATAAATAAAATGACCATCCAGTTGGATACCAGTTCCTCACGAAAAGGGGGTCTGGGGAACAGAAGTCTCCCAGCAGAGCCCCGCAGGAAATTTTTGGACATTTTTCAAGTAATTTTTGCGATTCACAAGTAGTATCGAAGTCTTGTAATTGAATCATTATGGACATTTTCGAAGATATGCTTTTGCGATTTCTCCCAGCAAAGCCCTGCAGGGAATTTTTTGAAATAAGCCCACGACATTTTTCAAGTGATTTCTTGATATTTACAAGCAGTTTTGAAGTCCAATGATTGAATCACTATGGACATTACCGAAGTTATTTTCAATAGTATAATCATTATAGACATTTTCAAAGTTATTTTCGCGATATCTCCCAGCAGTGATTTTTTTTAAATATGGTAGTTTTTTAAGTGATTTTTGTGACTAAAGAGCAATTTTGGAATCTAATAATTGAATCATTATCGAAAAGAAAAAAGGAAGTGTGTAGTAGTAGAGTGCATGTGTACTGATAAAATTCATATCATTAAGTCATAATATTTTATTGTGTGTTTATTCGTAGGTCAACATTATAAATTTTTAAAAGAGGATAACATATTGGAGGGGCGCATATACCATTTTTTTCGGTGATTTCACTTTAAAATATAATTGTCAAGTAAAATTAATATTTGATGGTAGATGAATATTATGTATAAAAACAACAAAAGAAGGACAAAAACGCGCCCGCAAGTGTAACTTCGACGATGAAACAGTACAACGCATTAGAAGTCGAAAGAGCAACTGGCAATACAAAATAAATTGTATAGTTTGTTAGTTTGATTTACTTGCATCCCCCCTACAACATTTCTATTCAATTCTGTATTTCAGCAATCTTGGAATGAGCGCAAAATATGGAAGATTAAGATATTATATACAAAGTACAAAAATTGTATTGTTGCATTTTGTTTATTACATGAATGACTCCGTGCGCCAGCAAGCATCAAATATTGTAAATGAAATAACAGAATTCGCTCATCACCTTCTGACGCCAGTTGCCGACGCCGATTGAAACAGTACAACATTGAGCATTAATTTCTTATGAAATATGATACAAAAACATTTCTTAGCTTAGGTTTACGTATCACAGACTAAAACAAGACACGTGCACCTCCCACCACATTTCGCTATAATTATGTTGTAAACAAGTGGGCCCAGACATGAGCAATCAATATGTCATTCGATTTTGCCATGTATTTTGTGTTGGTTAAAATATTTTCGTAAGTCAAGTATTATCGCGGACTTATATATTTTGGGGTCCCCACTGGCCAGGGGCTCTGGCTGGTCCGAGACTGGAGGACAGTACAATTGATTACTAGACCCACCTACGGGTGATTGCCGAGAACTCAACACATTCAGTGAGGATCTATCAATGCATTTCACAAACTTCAAAAAGCCAGTTATTATTTTATGTAGACTAGACCCTACTCATATATGGTCTTGACAATTTTGTAGGCAAATGCATCTTCAATGTGGTGTTTGAACAAATTGTTTCAGTATAACCAAGAGAAAAGAGTGAATTCAAACTCAATTTTTTTCTGTGACAACTTATATAATTGAAAGACAGCAGTCAAAATTTGGAAACAATTCAATTTATATCAAAGGAATCAGGATTTTTAATAGAATACCTGAAAATATACGAAATTCGGAAAATGTTAAAACTTTTCGAAGAGAATGCTCAAAATTAATCAGAGAAAACAGACTTTTACCAAATTGTAGAGAATTAGTTAACTATTGGGATGAAATGTAATTGTAAATAAATAATTGTAAGACTATACTAGTACATAGGCTTTATAATTTATATGATCATAATTATGTTGAACGAAGACATGTTCACTGTTTCACAATTATTATTATTTGTTATTCTAGTTATTATGTGAAAATTCATGATGTTACATGTTATGTCCAATCTGGTCCACATTATTATTATTATTATTATTATTTAATTATTCTTTAATACTCTTTTCACAATGTTTTACTATTATTATTCTTATATGACATTGTTTTTATCATCATTATTATTTTGTTGTTCTTTCATGTATTATGTAAGATAGCATGATTGCTAAATAAAGTTTCTACTACTACTACTATGAAAAAAAAAAAATTGAAAATTTTCAATGAAAAAAATTTTCATCAAAATTTACATCACTAGCTCTTGCCTTTACTATTATATCATTCATCATCTGTATTAATTTGACCTCAAAATAGTGTATCATTTCAATATACCGGTAAATATGATCAATAATAGTGAATAGGCGCAAAATGACCTAGCTGTCAACGTCGCCTTCAAACCTTTACATTCTTACTACTAAATGGGCTTCATTCTATAGGCTAACATACTTTCTGAATTTGAGATGAATAGATTCAAATTAGAAGTAGCACTGAATGGCAATCATTCAGAAACTGGACTGATTAAATCCACTAGAGACAAATTTAAAATTCTAAAATAAATCGTACAATTTTTCCAGTAGGTTGATTGGAAACAATTAGGTCTCAATTGAACCTATTTGACTGTGACCTATATGATGTTCTTGAAATTGTCTAGATTCCTTTTTTTATATTGAATATAAGTAATATTAACTCAAATGTAATATTTCTAATACAGTAAAAAACCCAAAGGAAGAAGTGAAAGTACGTTCGTACAAGTAGGTTCAGAAATAGGGTAGGGTAGGGGAAAGTGCGGAGATGTAGGGGGTATAGATGATCAAGGACTAGAATAGAATATAGGACTGGGCTAGGATATGTATGACGTAACCATTAAGTAGAGGTTATACTTAATGACGTAACTGAAAATGTTATAGCCATCACCTGCGTTGAAAATATGAAAAAATATTAAATATTGCTGTGGTCACTATACCATCGCTGTGTGGGTATATCCCGTTCGTAGAGAAGGCCTCCACACTAAGCGGGTTCCGCAACTCGCCTACGTAAGGGGTATGCACAATTATAGTAATAGTTTATTCTCTTCTGGCAGCGGGTTGAAAGAGTACTTTTTATCAATGATAATAATAAAGAGTAAATAATAAGTGATAAAGAAAAGATGATGTAATGTAAGTTAGAGTAAGTAATAATGACAATTTTTTTAAATTACGATTTTAGTTAGGTGGCAAGCCTTCCTGATATTTCAGGGGAGGCACAGCCTCCCCTTAGAAACCACCACGGGATGAATGATATGAAAGGGTATTTCATTACATGTTTTTGAATAGTGAGAAGTAGCAGGTTGTGGCTTGTCGAATGAACCATCCCATAATGATTGAATGAGAAAAAACTGTCTGGATGGTCGACCATGACGGAAATCAAACCCGAGTCACCTCAATCAGGGTTCAGCATGAAATCCACGAGTTTCAGTATAGTTGTTTTCAAGAATGGTAAAATTGAGTCTTGACTTACTCTTATCCAATAATAACATAATATACCTAATGTATCATTCTGTATAGGACAGAAATACCTGACTTCAATTGCTGCTTTACGACCCCACCAACAGCTCGGTTATAAAGTAGGCCTAACTGACTTCCAACATTTTAAAATGAAGGCCTACCCCTTTTTTTTTTAATGGTTAAACATAGAACAATAAACATAGAAAAAAAACATGGCATAAAAAGTAATAACACACATAGGCTTCTGTATACGTACCGGTGAGCATAATAGCAGATATAACACAGAAACAGACTAAGGGCCAGTATTATAAAGAATAGTTGTGTCCAAATAGCGCTATTTGGACACATAACGAGGTCCGAATAGCTTATTGGCAGTATTATGAGCACCAGGTTAGACTATTCGTACACATAAATTGCCCGAACAGCTATTCAGTGCTGAGACCACCTAATGAACCCTTATTTGGTCAAATAGCTCATATGGTAGGTTAGCTATATATAATATTGGCCATAAGTAGGGTAGTTCAAAATGACCAATACCGTATGTCAAAACATCATATTACGCAAAATAGATTTTTAATGGTACCGGTACTAATTTTATAGTGCTAGACAGATTTTGTTTCGTCTGCAGGAGATCATAGTATAGGCTTATAAGATATACACATTCTATTTTAATATTAAAACAGATCACATAATTTATTCAACAACTTAGGAACACAGCAATAGGCCTAGGCCTACAGTTAAAATTGATGATAAAATTAATTACAATAAAGCTAATAACAATTCTTTCTCTTTTATATTTAGTTCACTGCGTTTAAGTGGGCATATACAAAATACATGACACGTTACACATTTTTGCCATGTTGCTGCAATGAAATTGGGTTAGATGGTTTGGTTACTAAAATTGTAGTACTAGCACTCATATTATCTATTAATTATCTTGATATAGTCCATTTGTCAGTATCTGTCAACATTTGTATATCCTTTGGTGGCCACACTTTGCACAACGCCCTTCCACGGATGAGTCCTTGAGGTACGGGGCCGTAAGTCCGTGAATCTGCCGAGTTACTGCTGTTGTCTCCCTCTAACCAAACGTAGCCTCGAGGTACCTGTAATTATGTCACAATGATATGTCAAGTGGCATTTACTTATTTATGGGGCGACACTGACAGCATCGTAAACTCATCACTTATATTTGTAAATAAATGATACAGAAATTAGGGAATTAGAGATGGGCCTATAGTGAATTTAGTTATATTTTGAGAATGATTGAGAAAAAAAATAGAAAATACAGAACGTTACTAGTCCAATACATCCTGTTTCTCCTACGTTAGTATTACTAGTATCATATATTAAAATATTGTGGCATACCAGTACAATTATTTTACGATTTCAATCCTTTTGATTTCAATTATTTCCATATCAAATAACCAGACAGCTGACTGTCGGCTCCCTTAACCTAACAATTATGTGACCGATGCTCGGTTGTCAGTCGGTCGTTTGTTAAAGTCTCAAGTGTGTGTGTGTCAAAGCAAAACCTCACTGCACATCACAAAATCATTTAAAAGAACTTTTAAAAAAATGCTGTACGAATACCTAGAAAAATGACTATAGGCCTAATTTTGATCGATATTCGATATCATTTCGATTCATTATCAAACAAAACTATCAATGTTTCAATATCAGAACAGCAATCCTACTTAGAACTAACTAAATCTAACAGGCTTATACCTACATGCTGGTGAATACATTTTCAAAATAGTACTTTTTATCGATTTCAGTAGGCCTACGTACAATTAGTGATGAAAAAGCTGTCTTCATTTTGTCCCCAGGAATGCCTGTCACCCTCTTACAAATGTGCTGTCGAGGATTTGACGGCGACTTGGCTATGATTATATCTCCGCGCTTGATTTGTTGTAATCGAGGAGTGATATGCTCCGTGAGAAGAATGCTCTCAGAGTATATTGTTGGTTCCATGGAGGGTCCAGTGCACTAAACAAATCAAATACCGGATATTAAACTTGGTACTGTATACCAGTACCGGTAAAGACGTATGTGTCATAGGCCCTACAATATAATAATGTCTTGGGAGTGTCAACTGATTGCCTCAGCCTAGAAAAGGTCTAGAAGAGGGGAAAATCCCTTCATGGCCATGTTCGGCAGAGTGGAATTTATTGAATCTAGAAGGATTTTGTCATATGTCATGTGTTGTCGTTTTGACGAGTACTCAAGTGTGGTTACTGTAGGCAACTTGGATTTCTTAGCAGATGATTTAGGCCAAGAACTTTTAGGTTTTGATGAAAAAAAGCCTATAAGCTAAGGTTTGCGATACTAGCTTGCCTGGTACTGGTAATTGATGCGACTTTCTTCTGACCCTTTCAACTTGAGCACTACATTTTCAAACTAGGAATGTTTAAATGCTCGAAACGATGAATTATTTGGTCTTTAAAGAAAGAAACTCTCTGTATTCCAGGCAGTCTTGCATACATAAGTTTTCAGATACAAATTCTGAACTAGCACTGAGAAGACGAACGTAAGCCTATGATTTCCCATCGGGAACATGATCAGGATCCTCGAAACTAGATCCAATCTCTGTGTTCTACAAGATTAGGGTCAAATTCTGACGATGATCATTATTGCTTGCTAACATCCCCACTTATGGCTACCGCCACCGGTAAGTTATTCGGAGGTACAAATGAGTGAACAAGAGATGAATGATGTTCAAAAAACCCAAGCCTTATGTGGGAGTCAAACCCATGCCTGGCGTACCTTTGATTTCTAATATGAAATTCCGTTTCTTCAACTTTAGGAGACAGTCAGGAGCTTCGTCTTGAGTCATGCTGCTTATGCAGGATACTGGGGTGTGATTCCTGCCATGGACGACAATCCATCACCTGAGTTTCATGTTTCCGTCAGTCGTTATTTAAAGTAAATACTGAGATGGACCCTAATATCAGGCCTGAATTGAAATTTTTCAACTCTGTACGTAAGCTCAAAACGTGTGCATCCTTCCAGGCGGAAAAATAGAGTTGTACACCAAATACCCAAAAATGACCCAAACCCTTTAATAATGTGGTTTTACATGTGATGCACTGACCCTAGACATTTAATTTCAAAGTTAACACTGAGTGGGGCCATGAGCTCAATGCTTCATCATTTCATATTGGGTTCAACAATGCACTCTAAAGATAACTGAGATCTATTGGCATCGGACGAATGATTAATGAGATGATGAAATGAAAGTTTTTTTATGTAATGGGGCAGTGATGGGGTAGGCCTAGTGGGCAGGAAGCAGCTGTGGTCAATATTGTGGGAACCATCTTGAGCAGCATTATGCCTAGGCCTAGCCTAGCCTAGACTACAGAGGAATGTCACGAGAAACCCTTGTAAAGATGGAGAGTGGCAGGAATCGAACCAGGTCCGTTATTCCCTTACCTACGGGATTACACGAAGTGAGTGCGTTAGCAACTAAGCTCCATGTGTAAACTCAATGCTAGGGTACACAACTGAAAGGCCCAAGTCTACCTCGTGGAAACTGAAAAAGAGGTATCAAAAAAGGTACGCTCTGCCTAGGCTAGGTAACGCTGAAAATATATGGGGCTTAGTCAAGTTGATAAAGTTGAGCTCCAAGATAATGCCTAGAGCCATTGAACACTAGGTCTATATAGACCTATTCAATGCTAGGGCCCACGCTTATGACTATGTATACCACACAGTCGAGAAACGGTTTAGGCAACCCGGTTCACGCTGAAACGGTTTAGAGATGGTGATATACCTGTCAGTTTTGGTGTAAAACACTTTAGTTCCAACCAAGTTTGGAAAGTGAATTGGACATCTCGATACGATTGAGATACACGTCAAACCGATTCAGGGGGCAAGGCTTCCTAGGTATATTATTGTTATAATTTACCACTTGTCTGCTCTATCTCTGCCTAGCGGGCAGACAGTAAACCGCCAAAGTGTTCTTGAGTGGATTAACGGTTCACCGTCTGTTCGCTAGGCGGAGATTAAGCAGGCCTTGATAATAGGGTGTTCGCACGTAACAAACGTCAAACAATCGTTACTATAGCAATACAGCGAACTGATGGACTACCAAATATTGTGATTGGTTAATTCCAACTGGTGCACATTGTTGTCTGTCTCTTGCAACAATGGGTGACGTCAGTTGAGAATACCCTATACACAAGCATTATAGAAGGCCTTGCTCAAGGTCCAAAGCCTTGCTTGAACGCGGGCAATGACGATTCACAAGGCGCTGCAAATATTCAAAATAGCTAGCATTGAAAAGTTTTGCCAAAGTCATTCTGAATTATTGTGATATACGCTCATCTGTTGAACCGTTTCAGCGTGAATCGGTTTGGCTAAACCGTTTTCCGATCTTCTGATAAAGGCTTAGGTTTTGGTCAATGTTCACAAATATTTTTTAGGTTAAGAAACTAGGCTTATTTCAGCTAGGGCCTAGGCCCAGGCCTTTTATAGCCTTACTCACAATGACGAAGTCTCCAATATACTCGAAAGCACAGTGAGTAATACAACCATACTGAATCATATACCCTAATACTCCTAATGTTTTAGCTGACGTATTTCTAAAGCGAGAAAAATAACTCATCGAAACTCAAAATGTCAAATCGGTGGCATTAGAGCCTGGCGGGCTTGTTCAGAACTTGGAAGTACACTGCGCAATCGTTGAACGCCAGTCAAAGCGCGCGAAATATTGATGATAATGATGCGCCTAAAAATTCGTTTTAAAGTTTTTAATAATAATTAATAACTCTATAATAAGTCAACTTTATTAGCAATGTTTGCTATGTTACATAAAAACACTTCTCTTACATACAAACTGCAATCGGTATTATGCTAATAATTGAATTTTGTGTTTCCATTACTAAAACCTATGACTATCAAACCAAGTTTAAGTTTAGGCCTTCATTTTTTATAATTATAATGTTCCTACTAGTACTTTCAAGAAAATGACTTATTACATTGCCTTGGTAGTCATATAGCTACTAGGCCCCATTGAGTTTATAGTATAACACTATAAACTCAATGCCTATACTGATAATAATAGGTCATAAGTTATAATAGGAGTGGTTATATGGAAGAGCAGAACATTTTTAGTACTAAAAATCTCAATATTGCAATTTTTGGGGTTATTTACAAACAAAAATAATGACACGTTTGAAATTCCACGTCCAAAGTAGTACCGTATATTTTGTAAAGTTTCGACCGGTCGCATGTGGCTATGCTGAATCTAGTCCTAAGCTGAATGCACATAACGTTCAATTAAAAAAAATGTTTAAAAAATGGTATTGTATTGCATTATTTATTCTCCGTTAGATTTGGTACATGGTACAAATATAGGATTTGTCAAACTATCAGTAGCATCAAACTATCAGAGGGTCAGAAGCACAGTGATCTAATATAGGTTCAGACGCAAAGACATCAGTAGCATCTTTTTTTTTACTTTGTTTCCTAGTTCGCGGCAGAGTCGATAAAGTAGCAGGGCTACAGGGGCCGAAGGTAAAACTACTATTATCAACTCTGGTCGCAGTAAGTAACAACTCGGTGTCGCGTCGAGCGCAGCTAAATAAATCTAGATGGTTTTAAAACACCTATTCACATGATTAGGAAAGTTTGATTGATTGGTCACAGTAATAAAAACTAAGGAACATTGGCATATTACAAATTAGTATTAAAATAATGAAAAATATAAATTTGTGGCAAGTGAGATCGAATATCCAGTGTCAGTCAGAAACTAACTAGAGCGCTTCTAGATGGCTGTGACTGTGTACTGCTGAGTAGGCCTAGCTCACTGACTGACGTTCATTTTGGGTTTATTTACTTCAACAGGCCAACAGCTCGATCTCAAGCTAGAAACCCCGAGCTTAAGCAGTCTACTCTAAAAAGATGCCAAATATAATTAGTGTGGTGTATTCTTGGACTAAACTAACGTGTTGTATCATCAATTAAATGGGACCGAGCTTCCGTATCTTCGAAATAGTCCTTTGCGTTTCTTTCCTCAGCTTGGCCTAACTTGGGCCTAGGCCTAAATTTTTGTAGAGAACTTGCTAGGTCTGAGGAGTCTGGGGCATAGGTTGTGTTTGTGTAAGTGCTATAGATGATCTCACAAGATTGAAGACTGAACTGTAGAAGATTTCAGAGATCTCAGTCAATTATTCCCTGCGAAAATTAAGCCCTCATTAAAGAAAATAAGGCCATCAAAGTTTGTGACATCTTAGGGCCTAGGCTAGGCTTATCTAGCCATAAAGCATAGCCCTAGATTGTCTAAACGCCCAGGCATCCAGCCCACAATCACCTTCGTAACACGGTAAGTCAACTTGGCTTTTATTAACCTCAACTTCGTAAATATGTAAACTTGGGCCTAGGCCTAGCCTAGGCCTAATTGTATTTAATTCAAACTGGCTTGACAAGTCTAGGACAAGACCTAGGCCTAGCCTAAAACCCTCATAGGTCTAGGCTTGCTGGAAACTTTAATTCTAACTTGAGAGCTTATGGGAGTCGATTTAGCATAGCATAATTTATCATTTTTTTTTGTTGATATCTTTTGTAGGCTTTGGCCTTCTGGTACAGTGCAGGGTTAAGCTAGATATCAATATTCGGTAAAAATTTTCAAGCGCATCGCGCCCCATCGCGACTAATTTTATTTTTGTTCATCCTGAAAATGGTGTTTCTAATATATTTTGATCAGATGTATTGAAACACGTCACCGCACATGAAGAATTATTATTAATCATTAGTTTAAAACGCCCATGAACATAGGCCTGAATGGATTATGCTTAAAGGTAGGTACCGGCACTAGGCCTATATACTCAATGGTACCGGTATCCGTAACAATCTGCTATTTGTGGTAAAAGTTCACCAAATAGGCCTACTATCGCTTGAAATAAAACTCACCACCATGAGCCAGGAGTCTTTTGAAAAATAATAAAAAAGAAACTTTAATGGGCTATCGATCTCTTCCCAAATATATCGCTAAACGAAAGCGGAACGCTCACCGCGTTCATGGAAGTACAGCTTCAGTATGTGCCATGGAGGAGTCCATACTGCATGCTGGCTATGGCATGCTATGGCTGGCTATGGTCGCCAGCCGAGTTTGAAAGTTGGCTAGATTGCATGCACAGCAAAAGTAGGCCATACCGATATATGATTTAAGAGTCCCTAGGGTAGGGGCCTAGTGGTGTGCAGTTGTGAATGATTTTGGTGACGAACAAATATGCAACCAATTTGCAATCCATCCTACCAGCAGAAAAATGTGTACAAATCACTACCGGTAGGCTAGAACCAATGCAAGTATAATCAATCTATTAGTAGGCCCTAGGTGGTCTCGTTTGACAGTTCCGCAAGTTCAACATTTCTGAACCCTCTTTTGGCGGCGGCTGGGGTCTCAACAATCGGGCCACCGGTTGAGTTAGTCTATGCAAATGCTGATTGGCAATTTGTTTGTTGATTCCATGAGTGGTTAGTAACAGTTATAAGTTCAAATTCTTGCTTACGGGTACCTACATTTCATGTCACGTAGCTCATTCAGAAAATAAGCTAGGCTTGGTAGGCCTACCCTGATGGAGACAACCTAGTATGCTCTCTAATAATATTGGTCTGGAACATTGATCATACTAATAAATAGGCATTGAGAATGGCCATTGAGGTAGGTCATCACTACAGTAGGCCCTATGGTGGTGTTGAATGAATATTTTTTAATTGCAACATTTTTATTCAGTCTTGACAGTTTAGACTTATGGTACCAGTACTCTATATTATGTAGTTTATATATATCTTCTTCATAACTCTTGTATGAAACTTGAATCTTGAGAAAAAAATTGAAATCTGATCTCCCATGGGCTGGCTAAAAGTAACCAATAATCATCCTTAGAACTACAATATCCTTTTTCCAATTCACTGTTATGATTGTACTCATGAATAGGCTTATACTTTCTATAACACTGTCGTTTATCTTGCAATATAGGCTGATCTATGTTCACAGCCCTTGATATGTCAGGTATTGTTGTCCATGCTGTTGCGGCGTAAATTTGTTTTGTCTTGTGTAGATTCAATCAAATTAAGATGTGTTTTTAATCATCAGTTTCTGCACTCTTATTTTAAATAATAGAAACTTGTTACCGGTACTTGTGTATAAATGAGGCTTCCATCCAAGATTATTATAGGCAAGTGCCAATCCTCGAAACAACGGAGCCTTACGTGGGGGAGAGGTTCTCCACAAAACAAGATGAAACTCTTTGATTACAAGTAGTGATGTAAATTTTCATGAAAATTTTTTTCGTTGAAAATTTTCATGAAAATTTTCATGAAAATTTTCAAAAGCTTGAAAATTTTCAAAAAAAAAAAAAAAATGATGTTTTTTGGTTAGTTCATTGTTACAGAAGAAGTTGGCGTTTGAATTCACTCTTTTCAATGATTTTCTGAAGCACCACATGCAATTGCAGTTTGCATTTGGATACAAAATTGTCAAGGATAGGAAAAATACATTGACTACAGCTGGTAAAACTTGTGTTATTACAGTAGTTTGATTTATTAATAAAGTAATGGCTGAATAGTGAACACTGAACACATTATTGTGCAACAATATATATGCTAATGTGAAGACCTACATTAGAAAATGAATATAATACAATTTGTGATGAAAGTAGAAATGATGATAATATTGTCATGTAGCGCATTGCGACAAATTTCATTTGTGGTTTTCATTTTCTGAAATGATACATTCAAAGACATTTGAAAGATTAGGTCCTTGGGTATGAGTTTTTTTTTTCAGTGATCCATTGAAAATGTTTTGATGCACTTTCACCAAAAATGTCAGATCTTTGAGGGTATGCGGGATGCCTACCTTCATGCATAATCCATCATGTTTGAGGGAGTTTTTAACTACTGAATGATAATAATTCATAATTAACAAATTCTCAACAATATTTCCACGTTCTTCATTCAATAGATCTAATCAAGATCTACTGGAAAACACGAATTTCAGGATTAGAAAATGAAAATTAGTCGCGATGTGCATGTGCTACATGACAATTTTACCGAAATGATGAGTACCGTATAAGATGAGACAATAGTATGAGGAACTGGGTTAAGTTTAGGCTTAGCATAAGTTTTTGAACATCGAGAGATCTTCACTGAATGTGTAGACCTCTCGACGATCAATTGTAGGTGGAGCCAGTACACCTTTCAATTCTTCAAAATTCACCGTCGAGGTTTCTTCATTGACAGGGAAAATGAACGTATTTGTAGACTCTGATCTTTTTTTCATGAACTTCACGACGCATTCATCCAACGAATTGCTTTCAACTAAGCCTACGAAATGTTTTGAAGTTTTTTTAGATGTCATGTGGACTACCACGTAATCGCCTTCTTTTAGCGATATCATATTTGGGCTGAGTGGTCTATATACAGTATCCTGAAGGGAAGGTGATACCGGAGACGTTGACTCATCGACCCCTACGATATCTTCATTGGTGGTTTTCTCCACATCAGAATCTTCCGATGAACTTGCTTCATACTCAATGTCGGATTCTGTTGATAAGTCAGAGTCGGACACCATCATTGGCTCATCTTCATCAATTCCATCTTCATCAATTCTGTGTTCAACATTCGATGTCGACGGTTCATTTCGAGATCTGTTTCCAATGGCGGGATAACTGTCGAACTTAATTGGCCCATTTTTTTAGCTGCCAAAAGTTTCAGGTTATGTCGTATGTAGACCAACTTACCAGCACGTTCGTTAGTCAGTCTGTTCCTTTTGGCTGTGTGAGTATTACCGTACGTGCTAAATGTCCTTTCGCACGCAGCAGACGTTGCAGGTAAGGTCAAAATTCTGATGGCCACTTTTGACAGTTGTGTTGATGGACATAGCGCTTTCCACCACGTGGTTGCCGAGATCTTGTATGCCGCTTTCCATATGTAGTCTTTATTCCATAAGTCTTCTTTAGTTTTATATTGGGCATATTCGGCAAGTACCGTTACTTCATCAACATCTTCAGTGTGTTTCGACACATTTGCGATTAATTCCATTCCGTCTAGTTCTTCTGTTGGCGACAAGTCTTCTCCTCGAATCGTTGGGTCAAGCAGATTGGCTGCTTTGTGCAAGGATGTTACACAAAAATCAGTTCGACTTTCCAAAAGTTTCACTATAGCTCGTTCTTGAGCACGTAATATTGGTGAGGCTGCTACAATTTCACCAAAGTGTTTCTTGAGATCACCAAAAAGTTTACACACCAGGCTTATTTGAGGCGTATCGCCTTCAATAATGCTTATCCAACTTCCGATAGGTTTCAGAAGTTCATGTAGCTGTACGATTACTTCCCAAAACGTGTTGCTCAAAATATCACTTTTCGATGTTTTGGACAAAACCTTTTCAACCCGTTCATCAATGGCAAGACAACGCAATGCATTTTTGTTTTGTAACAAGCTTTTAAGGAAAGCAACATGTGATCCCCATCTTGTCTTCACTGGTAGTTTCAGTGATATCTTTTTTCCAGTCTGCTTCTCTTTAAAAACTGCGTCTAATTTGTGGGAAAGAGTAATCTCTTTGACAATCACCTTGCCATTATTAATGATATTTTTGATAGAGTCCAGCTTGACCAGATCATGCGCAAGTAGGTTCAAGCCATGCGCTACGCAGCCGTAAGTTTGCAAGTGATCATACTTATCTTCCAAGATTTTCCATGCTGCTTTCATGCTGGCAGCATTATCTGTAACTACGCCCAATACCTTCTTTGGACCAATTTCTTCCATAACCTTTGAAATTTCGCCTGCTACATAAGAGGCTGTATGCGCGTTAGCACCTGTTGGAATGGTCTTATATAACAATGGCATTGGGGTTGTAATCACGTAATTAACAATAGGCTCCCTTCGAATGTTCGTCCAACCATCACACATCAAGCCGAGGCTGCATGCTTCGGCCACCTTAGTGTTAACTTTCGATTGAATTGATTCATATTCATAATCCAAGTGATTCTTCGACAAATGATGCCGTGACACCATCTTCCAAGAAGGCCGAATCGTTCTAAAGAATAATGCCCAGTGTTCATTTTCTACTAGCTGAAGTGGTGCTCCGCTGGCATACACGGCTCTTGCAAAAAGTCGGTCGGCTTCTTCCTGAAAATAGAATCCAGTTATGAACGTTTAGAATTCTGTTAATCTG
Source organism: Brachyptera risi (assembly GCA_964007535.1). Taxonomy (NCBI): domain Eukaryota; kingdom Metazoa; phylum Arthropoda; class Insecta; order Plecoptera; family Taeniopterygidae; genus Brachyptera; species Brachyptera risi. The sequence continues at coordinate 6,011,639 of OZ023330.1, read as the reverse complement.
TGAGGCCACTAGCTTAGGCCTACCGCCTACCAGCCACCAGGCGACAAGATAAAATCAAAATCATGAGGTCTTAACTCTTAACAGGCTCGCCCACCGGTACTTCGAATATTAAATCAAAGATGGTTCTGCTCTGAGGCAGATACCTGTTTTTTTCAAGTAGGCCTAGAGCTATGTTTAATATCGTATATTCTCACCTGTTCATTTTCAGTCATTTTGTCGATGAACCCATCAAGAACACTGCTTCGGCGTGATAGTGGTCGCGACAAGTCACTGGTGCTTGTTTGATAGCTTACTGACGGTGGGGACCATATCGGAACAGTAGGCCTATTGCAATCTTCAGGCTGAATTACCGAGTCTAACTCTAAACACTCTGCATCGTCATCACTTGCATCATTCGGGGATTCATTCCGATTATGCTCAGCCTGCCCAGAGTAGGGCTTATCCTTGGAATTTCGGTGCATGTTGTCCCGAACCAAACTTGGACACTTCCTGCATTTTTTAAAGATATGTTCCACCATCCTAGTGACATTGACAACAGTACTCCATTTGCAGTACATACACTTATAAATTCTTCTTTTCTTATCATTTATAAATTCTTTGTCTGTTTGTGGTGAAAGGAAATGTGATAGAATATTCTTAAGCTTCTTTCCCATTTTGTCACCAAATTATAACATGTGACAACAAGTGAGGTTATGTAGGTACAGCTCTATACAGACCAAGTCAAAGAGTCAAAGAACAAAGAACTTAGTACCAGGAAACATCAAACAAGAAATGAGTATGAAACCAAAAAAGCCTCATTTGAAAAGTGAAAGAGAAAACATGAAAAAAAATATTCATTGAAAATTTTCATTGAAAATTTCAATAAATTTGCATTGAAAATTTTCAATGAATTGAAAATTTTCTGAAAATTTTCAATTGAAAATTTTCAACGTTCCATCACTAATTACAAGTATAACAAAATACCGGTACGCAGTTTCGTCGTTTCAAATCCGTCAATCATAAAATCGAATTATTTATATCTAAATTGCAGTCTGTTGAAAAGGTTCAGAATTAATTTTTTTATCGATAACATCTGACAACAAAACTATTCAAAAAAATGTATGGTAGGTAGTAGGAATGTAGGTGTGATGTATGTATGAAACAAGTCCTTCCTATGTTCGCCACTGTCAAGCCACTCGTAATCTATGTGTGCAACTCGACACTGATTAGGCCTACTGGTATAAATGCCCTGAGTACACCTATAAGATTTCAATTTCCGTCTCGTGAAGATAGAATTCCAAGATTTCACATAAGAATTTCTTTGTATGAGAATTAATTTGCATCTGTGATGTACACCGTAGTCAATAGTGTTCTTGAGAAATTGTGTTCGCTATTTTGATTATTTTTACATGTAAGCTCTGGTGAAGTAAATATGGACTTGTATAAATTCTGCATCACTGAATAAAAATCCTCAACTATTTAGTGGAAGAAATATCCCCTTACACGAGTTGAATGATGTTTGAACGATCAAAGTGAGGGTTCGACTCCCATTGACTCGAGAGTCAACTTTGACTCTACAGACAACCCAACTCGACCAAAATTGAGGGGTTGTTCCGAGGGTTATTTAAAA
>OZ023330.1:5817530-6005030 GCA_964007535.1 Brachyptera risi | reverse complement strand
ATGATATACTATTAAAAATAATTTTGGTTAGTCCATAGTGATTCAATCATTGGACTCCAAAACTGCTTGTAAATATCAAAAACCACTTGAAAAATGACATTGGTTTATCTAAAAAAAATCCTTGCGGGGTTTTGCTGGGAGAAATCGCAAAAGTATAGCTTCGAAAATGTCCATGATGATGCAATTATAAGACTCCAAAACCACCTGTGAATCGCACAAATCATTTGAAAAATGTCTATATTTTCAAAATTCCCCTGAGAGGCTCTGCTGGGAGGTTTCCGCCCCCCAGATCCCCTTTTCGCGCGCGGCAAGTGTCCAGCTGGTCGGTCATCTTATTTATGTAACCTATGCACCCCCTAATTCACAAATCCTAACGACGTCCCTGCCTATCCATCGGTACGATAGCTATAATCCAAGACTAGACTGATTTTTATTCATTTTATATTGGGTTTTAATGACGCACTATACTGATGGCTACGATCGATTGACGTCGGTGGATGATGAATGAGATGTTGGGATGATGAGATGAAAGGTTATTTTATTAGGTGTTTTGGGTGGTGGGAAGGAGTCGGTCGTGGCCTATTGTTAAGGAACCATCCCAGTATTGACCTGAACGACAGAGGGAAACCACGAAAAACTGCTGTCAGGATGGTCGACCATGGCGGGAATCGAACCCCGGCCTCCCGAATGACGGTTCAGTGTGTTACCACTCGGCCACGCGTCTCGGTGATGAGACTTAATATATACACATCTCCACCGGTGTATGATAAACTACAATAGAACAAATATACTATGTAGACCGGAAGTTGGTATTAATCTTGATGTGAACCTATATATTGTCGTTATCAATTTGCATTGTGCACGAACAAGATATTTCGTTTGTAATTATAAACGTCTGTAAGTCGTCATGACTCACTGAGGACGTACACGACGACGTACAGTCGCGCGCGAATGGAACCTTGCGTGGAAGGGGGGGGGGGGGGGCATCAATGTAAATTAAAACCTAGGAGTTAACAGCTCCTAAAATCTGGTGTACACTTGTCATGAAATCTTCCTAAAATCCCTTGGAATCTTCTTGTAATCCCGTAAAAACTCCCTGAAATCCATTGAAATCTGAAATCAGGTGGACACCAATTTTACGAGTTGCTTACCCCTCGATCAAAACGTATTATATACCTTGCGCTTCTCACACATACGCCTCAGCCACCGGGGGGCGATACATTTTGAGCCGTTTCGATCGACCATCTTATAGTAGTATATTCAACATAAATAGGTTGGCGTGTATTCCGATGAAAGTAATTGAATTGTGAGGGTGTCAAGGCATATAGATGGGTGAGAGGGGTACATGTGTGGAGGTGTAATCCCCCCCCCCCTCCCTTCCTATGCGTCCGCTGACACTAGTGGAAGAAAATGGGTGGATTGCAAATACGGAGTTTAAACCCCGGCCTACCTTAGACGCCGTCCAAGTAAGAAATTACATTGCAGCCACAATGCAATTTCTTACTTAGACGGCGACCAAGGTAGGCTGGGGTTTAAACTCCGTCTTTGCAATCCACCCAAAATGTAGGGTGTACTAAAAGTCTAAAACCACGTACGGTCGTACTCGTACCAAAACGTATATTGTAACTACTAGGAAAACGCGGGATGCGCGTTGTGAGATGAGCTTAGAACTATGGCAATCTCTTGTCAGCTCAATTTACATCTACAAACCTTGACTTACTTCAAACGTTCAAAAACCTCAGCTGCAACTTGTTGATATTTATAGTAACCTGCAACCTGTCGCATAAACACTTTGCAAAACCAATTGATCAAAATATTCAATAAAATGTACACGTTTATTGCGTTTCCTTCATTATTTCTCATTCGATTGTTGTAAAAATCTCTGAAAAGGTGTGTAATAGTATTTTTCATATTCTGAGAGAATTTGAGAGCTTTTGAAAAATTCTTGTTTTTCAAGTATTTTTCCTCCGGGTTATTCTTATGAGGATTTTCCAAACTTTCCGATTATTTTCCAAAACCTTCCGACCGATTCCTCTGAATAACAATTCCAACCTATTCTGGTATGACACCAACGTTCAGAAAAAGTTTCAAGTTGATTGATTCATTTCTCTGACCTGATGCCGCGTACATAATTACAAAAAAAAAAAAAAAACACAAAAACGAAGCCCATTTTTTCAGGGTGTGAAATGGAAAGCTTCGCTACGCTCATCTAAAAAGCTTGGAATGTACACACATTTTTGATGATACATCTCAAATAGATACAATTAGCTTGACTGCATGAAAATCATGAAATTATCCCATTCACGCTTTTTTTTTCATACCCTTGTTTGCGATTCAGTTATTTACCGCCTAGAAAATCATACCAATTCCCCCATGTACTTATTATCATGGAACATTTTCACTGCCAGTATGAATTGCCAACTGTCCAAAAATGTAAACTCCGAGCTGAGATCAAACTGAGATAAAGCTGATAAGCTCTGGGCTGATAAAGAGATAAACCTGAGCTGAGATCTTTTTTTGGTTTATGTGGTTTATCTAAACCTTTTTATCTTCTTTGCAGGTCTCTGCTTTATACTCTATATACTGAGTTCTCTAGGTCACTTCCATTTTCACGTGTCACCCATGCACTTCTAGCTTGATTTACTTGTCCATACTTCACTCGTTTTTAATTTTAAATTTCACTTATTTCACCACTTGGAAGTGTCGTTTTCTGGCTTTAACTTGAAAGTTTGAAATATGTAAACAGGAATCTTGCAGGTCTCTGCTTTATACTCTATATACTGAGTTCTAGGTCACTTCCATTTTCACGTGTCACCCATGCACTTCTAGCTTGATTTACTTCACTCATACTTCACTCGTTTTTAATTTTAAATTTCACTTATTTCACCACTTGGAAGTGTCGTTTTCTGGCTGTAACTTGAAAGTTTGAAATATGTAAACAGGAATCTTGCAGGTCTCTGCTTTATACTCTATATACTGAGTTCTAGGTCACTTCCATTTTCACGTGTCACCCATGCACTTCTAGCTTGATTTACTTCACTCATACTTCACTCGTTTTTAATTTTAAATTTCACTTATTTCACCACTTGGAATGGTCGTTTTCTGGTTTAAACTTGAAAGTTTGAAATATGTTAACAGGAATTTAAATCGGTTTGATTTAATTTAATCAGAACTTTGGAACAAAAGAGCGTTTACTATGCTGGCCCAGGTACCCAGCCTGGCCTTCAAGTTAAACTGCATAGTGCATACTAGCTTATAGAACTGCCAATGCCAACTGACTGTATTAGAACCTTCAAGTTTAACCGGTTATTGCAATTATAAATTAGTGACTTTCATTGACTATTTTACTACGATATTATTTTACACTTGTAGATCCAAAACACCCATGTGCGTAACTTTATTTCATGGATACATATTAATAATTCGTGGAATTCCTATGGAGTCGTCATTGGTTATTTTGTATTTGTGTTCATCTTTTCTTTTAATAATCAATCACAGACTTATTAACTTTGCCGAAGTTACAATATACAAGGCCATGATATAATCAAAATGACGTAGACCCCCATTGTTTTTTATTTTTCGTACGGCTCATGCACAATACAGCCACTAATTTCACACTAATTTCAGACACTTAATTTGCATTTTTCCTGTTCGTCAGTGATTCAGGAACGGGATCCGGAGAAGAAGTATGTGTGCATCTTTGTATATTATAATTTTTGTATCCACGAAAGAAGTCTGCTATGACCGACCGCACTTTCGCCGATTCAAGTATAACTAACTTATCGAGGGTTTTTGAGTTAATGCGTCCAATCTTGGTCCAGTGTTGGTGAAACGTTGATCATTTTGAAAATGTTATCGAGCTGAATAAAAGTTCGGTGGCCTGGATATTATTTTAGATAGCGTATATATATATATAAAAATTATCCCACTTTAGGTGGTCCCGACCGAGGGGTTATCAACTCCTGAAATCGGGTGTACACTTGTCATGAAATCTTCCTGAAATCCCTTGAAATCTTTTTGAAATCCCATAAAATCTTTTTGAAATCCCATGAAATATTCCTGAAATCAGATGTACACCAAATTCACTGGTTGCAATTACCCCTCAGTTCCGACTAGTTGCTTTCTTTCAAAAAATTAACAAAAATTGTGTTGAATCTAATATAGCATATGCCAATAGAATGATATGTAATGGAATCGAGATTTTATTCAGCCATGATCGTGCATATTATGCAATGATTCAAAGATATAAACCGCCCCCGAGGCTCAGTCAACTCTCGCTAACGGTAGAAACTGAAGTCAGGTCGGGCGTGGGTTCGAGTCCCGCATAAGGCATGAGTCTTTGTATTTTTTAAACGTCCTTTCACTCATCACCATTTCATCGTTTCATTATCACGCGCTCATTCGTACCCCCATATAACCCAGCTGTTGTTGGGGTCGTTGAGCAGCATTAAAAATAATATATTATATAATTATATATTATATAATATTGGGATTAACGATGCAACTGTAATAACGAGTAAAATCTATTGGCGTCAGTTAATGAGAGAATGAGACGAAGGGCTATAGGTCTATTGCAGTTGAGAATTGTCCCATTGCTCATTTGAACGACAGATGTCGCCTGTCACGATGTTCGACCATGGCGGGAAATCGAACCCCGCTCTCTTGAATGACGTGTGTTCAAATTTGAGAATCTGAGAAGCACAACTAAACATGTACCATAATAACTAGAACACTGATAGCAATAGTGTTTGCTATTATAAAAAATGAATTTGATAAAAAATGAAAACTTTGATTATCAACCACGTACACTTACTTCTACATACAACTATATACAAGTGATAGCAAATATGAGAACAAGAAATTAGTGGGTTCACTAATTTACATTTTTCAGAATGAAAGTAGAACACAGACCAATTGTTAATTTTTAATAATTCATTATTTAAACTTGAAACGTGCTACTCGAGTTGCCAATGTTTAACCAAATACATCAAATTAAATACCGGATTTTCAACGGCACAGTAAATATGTGCCTATGAACGGCCTATTGTGCCGATCGACAGCGACCTTCGCTTCACGCCTGACAGTCGTCGGTGTTAGGATCATCGCACTTCCCAGTACTGAATGACTGTACCCACACCACGGCCCATGAGTCAATCATTATTAGAACAGGTTAGCAGGTATTTTTTGCATCTCTTGTCGCTTCATTACGTCGTCATCGAGTCTTGAATGCGGTTCAGATTTTGCCGCTCCGTTCTTTCACTATTTGCGAGGATTTCCGTGCGGTGTTTGTTTTATATTTAGTTTGACGTATTGCCGTGGGCAAAACTGGAGCAACCTCGAGCTTAGTAGTTTTCCGTGTGCATAGTGCGAATTTTACAACATATACGCGACTCGGTTGGTGGTGCAAAAGTTGGGAGTAATCTAAGTTTTAACGTTTTATTACTATTCACAACAGAATTATCAAATGTTCGTAATTTTGTTAAAAGCATCCACGCAATGGAAATACTAGTGTACCGGTATTATTGAAGTGGCTATTTACAGATCTGTCAAATTTTTGTATTATTATACTGAAAGTCGTGGACGATTGCGTTTTGGTAAGTCAACTCACCTTGAATCCATTTCTGTACTTTTTAACATTTTATCATCCATAGAAATAAATTGAATACCGGTGGCGGTATAGGCATATGTAGATTTGAATTATGTACATATATTGTTGTTTCGACGTCGTATAACTTATATAATCTTCGAAAGAATTGGGTTAATTAATGTAATGGTTCTGTTTGTGGATCATACCCTGTACCATTGCGTGAACTATTTCGTTCATTCGAAATTGTATTCAAATTAAATTTTCCATTCACCAATTTTGATAGCGCGTTATAATAATTATATTACCGGTATGCAATTTCCTCAGTATTCATTCATAATGACTGTCAACTGTGATTGTAATGTGGTAGCAATTATGTGTATACAGTCTAGATAACTTGATAGGCATGTGTTCGCTGATTAAACTATTCATAGCAGATGCGAGTCATACAGTTTATTTATTGAAGTATCTTAATTCTATTTGTAGAATTGTGACTGGTCTCTAAAAAGTGCTAGTGTCAATGTAAATGAACCAAATAGCAGTGCAGGCAGTCCTGTCAGAATACATTTTAGTGTACCGGTATTTAAAAGATATATTTTAACATTCAGTAAGTTCGAAATTGGTGATAGCTGTGTGGTATGTATTTGATTAGAGCTAGAGTAGGAGATCGCAATATGACCTGAGTTGGCACAATTAATTAATTATACAAATATATCTTTAACTTTATTGGCTACTGTAGCCAGGTGCTTCTGAATAAGCATGTTGGTACCTAAAATGTAATTAAAACATGAATGATTTTTTCATAACACATACATTGATATTGGTTTGTGTACTCCATTAAAGTTCATTTGAATTAATTAATAATGGTCTGATTAAATCTGAATTGATAGCATTCCATTTCATTGATGGAAACTACTATGCATAGCAGACAGCTAGTGCCCAACGATTAATTCTATCTGTCTAGTTTCTACCAAATTTGAAAGTGGATGCCAACTTTATTGCCAGTTGGGAGTCTTGTGGGTGGGGATTGAATTGAATGTACATTGAATACAGCACCATATAATTTGTCTCGGAAGCTAATGCCACCTATAGGGCCATCGTATTCTCTATTACGATACGTGCATATTTAGCTCAGGTGCTAACTCGTTTGCTTCACGTGATCCGGGAGGTTAGGGGCATATCGGGCCTTGGTTTGATCCCCACCACCCGTCTATTTTCACAGGGGTTTGTCATGGTGGCCCTCTGTAGTCTAGGCTAATGCTAGGATGGTTCCCATATAAGCCACAACCGCTTCCTTCCCACTATCCCTCCCATTGCCTAGAAAACCTCCATTTCTATAAATCATCTCATTAATCATTTATCAGACACTAACAGATCTTAGTTATCATCGCAGTACCCAAAATTACCTCTTGAACGTACCTCTTCGAACCCAAAATAAATTTGAAAAATCTATTACGACGGAGGGAAAAGTGACGCTTAAAATCTCTGTCAAGGATCATTAAAATGGTGGAATTCTAGGACGATGCGTGTCACACGGTTCAGTGTGTTGACTGTAACAGTAAACAAATTTGTGGGCCGAGTCATGTGCCCTTTTGCTCAAAGTATGTAGCATGTAGCCGAAGAGTAAACGTACCAGTAGGCCTACCTAATCCCATGTCTGACTTGACTTCAGTTTCTAAAGCAGTCACAGGCTTACCTTAGCTGAATGAGCCTCAGGTGATGGTTAATTGATAATAGTTTCCTTATTGGATTATAATCATTACTGATGAGATTTTAAATGCCGCCCTCAGTAGCTCAGTCGGTTGAGGCACCGCTTCAGAAACCGAAGTTACCATTGGGCGTAGTGAGGGGCGCATGGAAATATTCCCGGTAATACTCCCCATGTTGAAATTAATTCCCATTCTCAGGGACTGGATTTTTTGAAAAAGTATACAATATATAATATTTGTATTTTATTTTATTTTCGAATGGTGAGTTTTCAGAATCCAAGGCCGTACTATTGATGGTAGAAATGTCTTGACAGACCTTGGCCGAAAAAATGGATATACCTGTAGTAGGGGCCTACCTTTTTTGTTTTTATGTAATGTTTTGTGATTATTTTTCATACATAGACTTGTAATACACAAAAAAAATGTAGCCCAAGTAGGCTCAATAGTCGAGTTTTTTTCTTCTTATCCTGTTATGTCGTGTTGATGAGCGTAGCGAAGTCTCCATCCCACTCTTATAGGGCTTTGTCTGTGTGTTTTTTTTTTTTTTTTTTTGTTTGTAAGCACTCCACAGGTCGCAAGGGTTGACTGATCAACATGAAACTTTTTTTGTACACGCAAACTCATCCAACTTAGAACTGTATAGTTTTGGGGATGAATCGGTCGGACCGATTTTGAGAATCATCATCTCAAAGTTTCTAAAAACCCCATAAGATTTGGCTGGGCAGAAAATGTTGAAAAATAAAATCTCTCCAAATGGAATGAAATTCTCTCTAAATGTGTATACATGGATTTTACACATTATTACGATCTTTTAAGCAATTCTGATCAGTCGTTTTGAAGAAAAAAAATAAAATGTCTGATAATATTCATAAAATATATCATAAAAATTGTGACAGAATTAAGTTGTCGAGATTCACTGCTTTCTAGATTCAAGAGTTGACCAACAATGAAGTATTTTTTATATGCGTCAAGGTGTGTAGAACACCAGAGTCAATGAAGTGGCAAGAGTAAAACTACTTTAACGACTTTAATAGCTTATTCAGATATCAAGGTGTGTAGAATACCAGAGTCGATAAAGTAGCAAGGGTAGAACTACTTTAAGGACTTTTATACCTTATTGAGATATCTCGCTCATCTTACAACGCATATTTCGCGTTTGACTAGTTATAATCATCATTCATCACATTCCAAATGGAACACCTGTATAAAGTTGTGTTTCTGTTTCAGCTGAGTTGAGGCGATGGGGCGCTACACCGGACGCAAATGTCGTCTCATCTCGATGTTCTGGCTGACGGCCTTCTTCTTCATGGTGGAGATCGTGGTCGGCTACGTGACAAACTCCATGTCGCTCGTCGCCGACAGTTTTCACATGTTAAGCGACGTGGCCGCCCTCGTGGTGGCCTTCCTGTCAGTCAAGGTGTGTACCGTACTGTTTCATTGATTTTAAATACTAGGAAAACGCGGGATTTGCGTTGTGAGAAGAGCTTAGAAGTATAGAAATCTAGAATGGAAAATAATTTGTCAGCTCAATCTACATCTACAGACCTTGGATCACATCAAACGTTTAAAAACCCCATCCGGAATCAATTTTGTCACGGCATTCCTGCTCATTCATCACTGATTTTAATTGTTTTAAATTAATTGGTGACACTTTTTGCTATGGATTTCATTGGTTTCCCTTAATAGCTCTGATTGAAAATGTGTTTTGAATGCGTTTTGTTCGTTATTTCTCAACCGATTGTTGCAAAAATCTCTGAAAATGTGTAGAATAGTATTCGTCATATTCAATGAAAATTTGAGAGCTTTTGAAGAATTCTTGTTTTTCATATATTTTCCCTCTGGGTTATTCTTATGGAGATTTTTCAAACTTTCCGAATTTTTTCCGGAAAAACCTTCCGAGCGATTTTCCTGAAGAACAGTCCCAGCCTATTCTGGTATGACAAAATTATGTAGAAAAAGTTTCAAGTCGATAAGTATTTAAAAAAAAAATAAGCTCATTTTTTTTCGGTATGTGAAATGGAATTTTCGCTACGCTCATCTGATCAACCTTTCAACCGTTTGTGGCCCTCTGTCCCTGCGTTGAAAGACGTTAGTTCCTATGTCGGGGCTGGCCCAATAGAAAAATTCCCCATAAGAATAATCCAGAGGAGTAAATATGGAGAAAATTCATTCTGAATAGATTCAATTTCTACCGGATTTAAGCACATTTTTACAAAGATTTTAATGTTGTTTAAAGTTTTTTTTCCATTTTCTACATCAATTAAAGCTATCAAGAAAACTATTGAGAGATCATCAACAGAACCAATTAGCTCATGTAACGATTGAAGTTATCAATAGGTAAATCAGGTGGGCAGTGAGTTAATAGATTCAAAATCAAAGTGTACCTTAATAATTATTTCTAGTACATTTCATATAAACTCTCACTAGTCTTACAACGAATCCTTCACCGGCACAGTAGCTGAGTGGTTAGCTCACTTGCTTCGTGATCCGGGAGGTGAAGGGACATATCGGACCCGGTTCGATCCCCGCCACCGTCCATCTTTACAGGGTTTTTTCGTGGTTTCCCTCTGTAGTCTAGGCTAATGCCGGGATGGTTCCTACAATATAGGCCACGACTGCTTCCTTCCCACTATCCTTCCCACTACCTATAAAAAAAAAACCTTCGTCTCATCATCCCATCATCTCATTAATCATTCATCCGACGCCAATAGATCTTAGTAATCATTACAGTGCGTCGTTAAAACCCAATGAAAAAAAAATGAAAAAAACGAATCCTTATGCTGCGTTTTCCTGGTAAATCTGTAAAGTAGGTGCAAAGTCAGACACATTCTTGCTCTCCTTACAACTTTCTTGACACTTGTTTTCATATTTATACACGTGTCAATTCTTTCAGTATCTTGTTTTGTATATAGCATCTGTGTGAAAAAAGCACCAGACAGCTTTCCACGTAATAATAGAAACTTGATTGCGTGGTTTGTTTATATAAATATGCAACCTGAATGCTAACTATTATCACAAGCTTGATGCCTTGGCAGTGCTGAGGGCATGACGTTGATATTTCTTCACGTGATCCGGGAAGTGAAGGGGCATATCGGACCTGGTTCAATACCCGCCACCATCCATCTTTACAGGGCTTTTTCGTGGTTTCCCTCTGTGGTCTAGGCTAATGCTGGGATGGTTCCCACAATATAGGCCACGACCGCTTCCTTCCCACTATCCTTCCCATTACCTAAGAAACCTTCAATCTCATTCATCTGATGCCTATAAATCTGGGTTATCATTATAGTGCGTCGTTAAACCCAATATGAAAAAAACATTGATATATGACACAGGTTGTTTCCTTTAGTTCACATGATCGCCAGATAATTCCCTACGGCCCGGGTACTATTTGAGAATCTTGTGCCCTTAGGCGCACAGGTGCTCTAAATTCACAGACACACGTGTAAACATGGACCCTCCTAGATTGTTATAGGCTGTTTTTGTTAAAGCGAAGAAGAATAATGTACCGTGAAGATATAGTTAAGAAGCGTTCTGTTGTACTAGTTGGTCAGTTGGCCTGAGGAAGACAGCCGAGTATGCTGTTGAAATATTGTCTAGTGATATTTGTTTTTTATTTTTGATGACAAGTATCGTGCTAGTCCAACAGTTCGCTTTTTAAACTAAAGGCTTTATTTGGCCGTGAGTAAAATCGAAAGCACAAAACAACTCTTGGAACTTGTTAGTTGTGTGTTCTGTACGCTATATATATATTTATGTTTGATCTTTCCATCCAAACCTACGTAGACACAAATAGTGCTTTGTTGTTATTTAGAACATTTTGACAATTTTTATAGTTTTTCTTTTTTCCATAATAAAAATGTGCAAGAAAACTTTTCTTTAGTGTGAGTTGCGATTACGATTATGATGATTATTGTTCATCAATCATTATTATTAATGCACGCTGTAAAATTTTAGCATAAAATCAAGTCACATTTTTGTAGAATATTGGTGATAAAATGTTGTAATTTGCCAACATTATTGAAGCCATCATGTAGTAAATAGCTTCTTGATATTAACCACTAACTTCCATCCATCTGTGCAAAATATAATTCCCTTATTTCCATTTCATTTTTATTTTTCGTACAAGTATTTTGATGTAGGTCTATCCATGTTCAAGACCCATTCACGATGCAGCGTTACCGCTTACATGTGAATTATCGCCTTTTGAGAAGTGCTCAGTCTTTTCACAAGCTACAGTGAAACCTCTATGCATCGTTCCCGGATCCATCGCTCTCCTACCCTCACCCCACTCCCATATAATCAATGTTACATTTTCCTGGATGGATCGTTTTCCTGCATGCATGGTTTTATTCTCCTGGTCCCTTGAAGAACGATGCATAGAGGTTTCACTGTATATGCCAAACTCAAACAATAATGCTAAGAATACACAAAATAAAATAAAAGTACCAAGCCTCAAGATTTCATTTTGACATAGTAGGCCTACTATAAAACTTGTAGTTATCAGCTATTTAGAAATATTAAATTTGAATAAGCGACAAGTAACCAAACCAGTTGATGTCCAAAAGGAATGTTGTTTTATGGATCCAGGGTGCAGTGACAAGGGAAACGACACAATTATTTGTTTACTCCGAGCTCATGTTCAGATTGATAGCAGTTTGGATTCTATTTTTCAATGAGTACTGGTATTACATATTATTGTTGGTGTACTATTTCTTCATTGTGAATAAGCTGTCTCATTTCTACAGTATTATCAGCTCCACACTTTACTGGATTTTGTATTAGACTCTGCCCAAGCCAAGGCCAACTTCTCTCTTTTTTTCTCAGTAGCTCTCTCTCTTTTCTATAGGTCACATAACATTGATATGTCCAAGTCACCTGCGATTAATGACTCTCTTGTTATCCAATGTGTTAATTAACATAATTATTGTTATCTAGTAACATGAACATTTTCACATTACAGTTGTACCCAGGAGTAGATTTGTTAGACAGATGCATGAAAATTGCTTATGCTCATACTTCAGTTTGTAAGCTCTCTTACCCCCCCCCCCCCCCTCCCCCTAACCACTCCCAAAAATGTGAAAATAGTTTATATGTAACGAATAATGGTGCTTTCATTTTTTAAACTTTTACTGGAATGTATTTGATCGACTAGTGTAACTTTGAGATGCTTGCCAAAGCTTGCGTTTTGGGGTGATATATTGCCATATATATATTTCTCGATGTGAAGTGTATGTACTATGTACCATCTCTCTTATGAACTATTTTATTTAGACCCACATTTTCAGGTACTATGCCACAAATGAGTCATAGATAGATAATATGGATAAACAAGTTGATCAATTATTAATCCATTGTTTGTTAGTAGACCTAGGCCTGTGTATCAAACTATCAATGTAGGCCTATAATCAATAATCATGAATTTTTCCATTATAATAAAAAAAAAAAAATTTCAAGTAAGAGGGGTTTGAAAAAATGGTGCCGTAGTAATCTATATTTTCATCTTCATTCTATTATGACTTGTCTCATCATTTTCACTCATTGTTTGTGTTATTCTCCCCCAGATGTCCCCAAAGAAGTGGTCGAAGAACACGTTTGGCTGGGCTCGTGCTGAAGTGTTGGGTGCGCTTGTGAATGCTGTTTTTCTCGTCGCCCTCTGCTTCTCCATCACGGTCGAGGCCGTGAAGCGGTTCATCGAAGTTGAGAAAATTCACAACCACATTCTCATCGGCGTGGTAGGCGTTCTGGGACTGCTCGTAAACATCATCGGACTGTTCCTGTTCCACGGTAAGCGTACGAGAGTATTGGCTAGAGTGCGTGCTGTGTTTATCTGCTCCCTGAAATCGCGATAGAAATGACATTGTGTGTTCGAATTTGAATAGTATAGGGCCTAATAGTGTCTTGTCTAACCTGTTTGGCATGGATGAGAGTGAGAGAAGTTTATTAGACCTGGATGAAAGTTTAATGAAAGCCCTGGCCCTGGCTATATTAGAACTGACAACAAACGATGGACAGGCACATACATTATAACAGCCTAGCATTCACAAGCTGAAACGTATCAATAATGAAGAAATACGGTACACCACCGTTAATCCGAAATACAAGGAACCCCAAAAAACGATTTCGATTTATAAAAATCCGGATTAATGGAAATCCAATGAAAATCTATGAAAATCTTCACGAAAATCATCACGCTTCCCGGTTGGAATTGAAACAATTTCGTATTGCGTGTGAGAAGCTGCTTCACTGATCGAGTTTACTCGGCTAGCCGACAACGCACAATCGTTATAAAGCCCGCTTCCATTGGCGCTCGGCCGTCCCGAGTCTGACTGACGAATATGTGTTCCGAGCTCACCATAAATCTCGTGCTCGTCTTTGACGAGCGCATTCAGATGACGCACTCTAGGCAGCAAACATCTCAGCTGGTTTTGGCTTATTGTTATGCGTCAGTTTTATAAGGATGGCATTCGAGAAAATAATGATCAATTCAAGGAATTCACTTGAACTATTTTGAATTATCCAATCCAAAAACAGTGCTAAAGTAATTGAAGGGTTGAAATATTAGCGTGAATTACGGTTTAGCTGGAATTCGGATGGCATATTAATTGACATCGAAATGCTTAGGCCTATATACCCTCAGCCGGGGACTGACTTCAAGTTCGAAATATGTCAACTTTTGTATTAACCGAGTTTCGATTAACAAGGGTTTACTGTATTATTCAGTATACAAATTTGATGAAGATCATGAGATCTTACATATATTAGCTATAAAGGAATGGGTACCGGTAGTGGCTCTTGACTTTCTAACTGCTGAGTTTTCTGACAATAGCTGTACACCGTGTGCTGAAAAATACTACTGTATTTGTCATACTTTTTTTTCAATTTTTTTTAATAACATCGAAACTTGATACAAAATCATTGTTCCCCAATTAAGGCTGTGGATGAAAGATAGGATCGTTTGGACGGGGCACCACAAGGGCGATCTTACCACCCCATTTTAAATGTTTATTACCAATGAATTTCAACACCAGGACTGTGCCCATGAATTTCCGCCGCAGATAACAGTCTTTCAGTTTCCGAAAGTCCGGAACACATTATAAGTAAACCGTTTCTGTGATATATATCTGGACATTATCAGCATTGGTATTAAGAGTAAACAAAACACACGAATGTTGATATCTTCCACTTTGAAATAAGTCTCTCAGGCAATGATCACTTCTTTCCATTAACAAACAGTAGATGTAAAGTTCATCATTATACAAAATAGAAAAAAATGAGTGAGGCCTAAATAATTTATACTAATAATTTATAGGCCCTACTAATGAATCATAATAATATATTAAATATATTAAATAATTATAATAAATTTATAATAATATATAGTCATACTAATAATTTAGTACCGTGGTGAATACATTGTTGTTGTTATCGATATCAGGGTCGTAACGAAAACCGGTTTCATCTTCTTCTGACTCTTCTTCAGATTCGTGTGTCAAGTTGAGAAAATTCATTATTCAGACGTGCCTGTCCATCAACAGTTGCCATTTTCACTCGTGTTAAAGTCATGTTGATTCGTTGACAGAAATTTTGTCTTGTTAAACGGCACTGATATGACCTGAATCGAAGGTTGAAGTTGTTTTGAGGAAGTACATATGTTCAACCAATAGATAGCAAATAGATAGGATTTTTGTAGCAGAACAAAACAATCAAGCCGATAATTTTTTTTTTTTTTTTTTAATAACATCGAAACTTGATACAAAATCATTGTTCCTCAATTAAGGCCAAGGATGAAAAGTAGGATCGTTTGGACGGGGCACCACAAGGGCGATCTTACCACCCCATTTTAATCATTTAAAACCAATGAACTTTAACACCAGGACTGCGATAATTGTAACATGCCGTCCAATATAATGTGAGCAATATAGCGTGGTGAAAAAACCGCGTATACGCAGTCTTAGCCCAAAGGACAATCAGACAAATATGCGTCTATGTGAATGAAGCAGTTGGGCTTACAGGGTTGAGAATAATAGGAGCCCTATATAAATAATTATAGTAGATTGAAAAATGTATTCACAAACGTCATATACGTTTCATATACGTCTGAGAAATCACTGAAATTTTTGCATTCGTAGAGCACGGCAGCGCTCACGGCCACTCTCACGGCGGCATCTCTCGGTCGCACACGCGTCTCACCCAACTCCAGCTGGTCGCCACCGACGACAACGAGAACGACGAGACTTTCCACCCGCCGCCGCCCATCACCAAGAAGGAGAAGGAGGGCCACGGTGCGGCGGCGCAAATGAACATGCGCGGCGTGTTCCTGCACGTGCTCGCCGACGCGCTCGGTTCGGTCATCGTCATTGCGTCTGCTTCGATTGCCTACTTCACCGACTGGGAGTACAAGGACTACATCGATCCCGCGCTCAGTCTGGTCCTGGTCGCGCTCATCTTGAACTCGGTGTGGCCGCTGCTGCAGGAGTCGGCGCTGATACTGCTGCAGACTGTGCCGACCCACATCCAGGTGGACGCGATACAGCACAAGCTGTTGAGCGAGGTGGACGGCGTGTTGGCCGTGCACGAGTTTCACGTCTGGCAGTTGGCCGGAGATCGAATCATCGCGTCTGCGCACATAAGGTGAATATAACGTTGATCTTGATGTGTGAAAGAAGAAGGTTATCTACCGAAATACAAATATCACTGTTTACTCATAGCGGAGAGTCTGTTGATAGAACACAGAGATGAAATGAAATGTACATTTCGGCTATTGCCTTAGTCACAGTTGAGTAGAGAGTGATGAACTGATGAAGGCTGCTTGTTCAGGTAGGTGGGTGAAGGGGAGGGGGGAGTATTATGATTTTTTAGAACGAGGTTTACTTCAAGAAACAACTGCATTTTCCAAAAGCATTAAATCCTTGCTTATTCAGCAATATTGAGTAATTGCCAAATTTGTTTATATTCATTCAGTTGGTCGACGACCTTCTTTGCTCGTGAATACAAGTGTATTGTAATAGATTAATGTAACGACAACCGAGAGCTGCCTCGACTGCCGGCAGTCAGTGTGTTACCATTGTGCAACTCCTGCGTGCAAGCTTCATGTCCATGGCCCTTATTCTATGACAGCAAACAAAATGGATACGTGATAGAAAACATCGGAGCCCATATGATACACCATGTTAAAAGTATACGTAAACGCCGCGACAAAACGAAAATGGTTTGCTATTGTTTTGAGTTATGGAATAATGACTCTGGTGCCTCATTCCAGTATGTTATGACTGCTGTAAGTGTTCACGTCACCCGTCGTATCTTAAATTTCGTATTCATGATTACAGTATATGGAATAGTAAAATTTGCATGATTGTTTTTATATTTAATAAAACTACTTGACTACAACATGAATGCAATTTAAAATTTACTGTTCTTGCACCTCATTTTCAATTTTACTTGAATAGGAAATTAGAGATGACATTAGGTCAAGTGATGCCTTACGACAGTAACAATGTGCAGGAATCGGTAGTGTATGCAGTATGTGGCCGTTCAAAATCTGAACTTATAATTATTATATTCATCACAATGATATTTTCCTACCAGGTGCCGAAATCTCTCGGAATACATGAAAATTGCCGAGAAAGTGAAAGAGTTCTTCCACAATGAAGGCATCCATTCAACAACTATTCAGCCCGAGTTTGTTGTTGAAATTAACCCATTTCCTGAAGACACTATTGGTGTGCAACCGGCTCCCAGCGAAGACTGCGTCTTAGATTGTCCCAAGACTGACAAGCCATGCAATTTGTCGACGTGTTGTGGGCCTGTGAAACAGGTAAGTTTGATTGCATAGTGATTTATGACAGCCCAACGGCTTAACCGGCTCAGCAAGGCCTATATTTCAAAATTGTTCTCTTTTGTAGGCCTACAGTACTGAACCATATTACTGTCCAGAAGTTTTATGTTTCAAAAGTTTCAATGCAATCATTACACGCATTCTTTATTCTGTTTGTGAATCAATAATGTCCCTTGGAATGTGAATTATGAAGAGAGTGACTTATGTGAGAAACTAACTGGTAAACCTGTTACTCGTTTTGCAGGGCCGCGAGACTCCCTCTCCTGGCGATACGCCTTACCTCTGCCGCCAGCGAAACACTGCGTCGAATCACCCTCCAGAGCTATCCGAAATGGAGAGCGGCCATCTGCTCGGCTCGTCAACAACGCCGGCCGTCATAGTGGCCAACGGATCGTGTCCTTCGACGCCCAGCAACCGGCAGCCGTCGTGCGTTTGACAATGGACCCAGCGCTCGCCGATCGCCTTGACCGTCAAGTGAGTGAGCGAGCGAGTGAATCTGTGTCAGCGTCGACGTGCGAGCGTTTTCGTTTGCCAAATACAAACTCAGATGAAATAATTTTATAGATATTAACTAGGAATTCAATTTTAAAATGAATTTGAACTTTTTAAAAATGTTGAAAGAATTTTACGTTCAGGTGGTACTATAGGTTTCATATTAAATAGAAGTTGTTGATTATGGAATCTTGGTTGTAGTTCAGCCATTTCAACATTATTGCTAAATGATGAAAGCTCGTCATAAGTGTATTTTGAAAAGTTGCCAGTAGCAACCATGTTCCAAG
Source organism: Brachyptera risi (assembly GCA_964007535.1). Taxonomy (NCBI): domain Eukaryota; kingdom Metazoa; phylum Arthropoda; class Insecta; order Plecoptera; family Taeniopterygidae; genus Brachyptera; species Brachyptera risi. The sequence goes on along the minus strand of OZ023330.1, from coordinate 5,987,123 downwards.
TAACAATTTTATTTCTTATGAGTTATGACTACTCTAGGTCTAGGCCTAATTTAAACCAAAGTTTCATTTCAAAGTGAGATACGAAGTTTTTATAACAATTATTATCGTTGAAGTTTCACATTAATATTTGTACTGTCACATTATGTGAAATAGATATTGATGTTTAAACTGGCTGATCTCGGAATGTATCATCATACTACGACATAATGATATCAACATCTACTGACGACGATTATACCAAAGTATGTAGGTACTCGAAGATTTGGATACTGCTTCATTTTGACGAATTCTGTAAAATGCACGCAGGACTGAATTGAGAATGATGTTGTTCACTGTGTCCTTAGGACACGATGATATGTCATTAATTCATTCTTGTATTTGGGCCTACCAAAAATGATGCTATTTTAGCTATAACATTGTGTAGGCTTACTATAAAAGTATTAAATCAATTTCAAATAAGTAATAACTGCAAATAATGTGAAATTTTCATTTTTTACTTGATGCAAAATAACCGTCATATTTTTGCATATATTCAGTGTTCACACGTTTCAGTATTTATGTGTAAATACTTTCCGAAATTATCACAGTAGGCCTATAATTAAATTAATTATATATACATGTATTACGTAGTATCCTACGTATAGGTAACTGAAAGCTACATTCATCTATTGACAAAAGTTGGGTCTATGAACACAATGAGCGTGCACTGCGAACAAAGTTACAGCCATAATCTATCCTAGAAGAGTCGAGTGAAATGATCGAGCTCAAGTGTGAAGATTATTTGAGTTACGTTGACAATATGTAGTAAGTTCCCATCAGCTGGTTCTGCGGGGCACTACTTTCCTCATTTCAATACTTTATCAAGTTATCGGTAAATTATAAACATAAAATATAATACCAATAGATGGGCATTCTGATGAATGATCCTTAAATAAATTGTCCGATTAATAGAGATTACATATTGAAGTACTATAGAATAGAGTAAATTACGTTTGCATGGGCAGACATAAAATTACCAAGTAGTGTGCTTGAACCGTAAGTACAGGGTGTCGGTAGGGGGAGGGGGGGGGAGCTCTTACAGAGTATTGAATTGAAAAGAAAACTATTGAAGTGCATCTGTTTCTTAGTTAGCTCTTCAGGTCAATAATAATTTCCGAGTAACCACTTTTTCAGATTGAATTTTTTGACTGTGTGTGAAGAATGTTTTTTTTTTTTTTTTCGATAACTCAAGTTTTTTTTTTAATCATGGTTTGCTAATATAGACCTACATTCAAGTGAAAAGTTCGAGGATTAAAACAACAAAACGTGAATGGATTTGCTAAAGAAAATGGGTGATCATATTTTCTCCCCATAGGCTATTTAGTCTATGAATGATGAATATTAGTTCTCTGTGTTATGCCAATATTTGCTCTCATAATCAATAACTTGTGTATGTGTTGCCAGTTATATTTTTCTCAATTTAATCAGTAGGTCTTAGCTAATCAATTATGTTTTCAGTTTTGAATATCTTGCCATATACATTGACTTTTTACATATTCAACTTGTAGCATCAGAAATGGATCAATTCCATCAATTTTTGTATCCATTTTGTTGGTTTACACTTTGAGCGAGTATTTTAGATCAATACTTGTAGCGTGTCATCCAGTGTCATTCCAGTTGAATTTCACAATTATCGTTGAATCGTTTACCGTTGAAAAATAACTCTTACAAGTTATAAGATTTTGATTAAATTTCATATCCACAGGTAACCTCGATGGTTTTTCAACTAGGCTGTTATTGTACTGGAATATTCACACAAGTATTTTAATTAGTGGTTTAAATCAGTTTGCCATTTGGTACACGTACGGTTTTCGTTGGCTAAGGCCATGTACACCTGTAAAGTGCATTGAGCTATTTGAAACTTGTTGTTAGTGAAATGTTTTTAATCTGGTAATCGTCAGTATGTTTTTCAAGCTACACTTGAATGCTACATCAATATAGTTTGGACTACAAATATAGAATTAATATTATTGTAATTGCGACAATCAGTTCTTAACCTGTTCATTTTGATTAAGCCGTAAGGGTAGTACAGTAGTGAACTTGCTTGTAATTAATAAGCTACTTTGCACTTTGTACTTTCATTGTAGACCTGGTCAGCGTTGCGTAGACTCACTTTAAACGCTTGTGCCGTAATTTTACGTTGATTTTCAACAGTCGGAAGACACGTTTCAATTAAATCGGCTTCAATTTAACCGTGTGAATAATAAATTACAAAGATCAAGCTTTTTATGAATGCCTCCGTTGTCGTCAATGCTAGGGTTTGATTCAGCTTGATGGCTATCATTAATATGTGTATATCTATATATATATATATATATATATATAAATATATATATATATATATATATATATATATATATATATATATATATATATATATATATATATATATATATATATAAATATATATATATATATATATATATATATATATATATATATATATATATATATATATATATATATATATATATATAGATATATATATATATATATATATATATATATATATATATATATTTATATATATATATATATATATATATATATATATATATATATATATATATATATATATATATATATATATATATATATATATATATATTGATTTTTAAATTCAAGAAAGATGTAGCCAGAGTTATTTTCATGACATGAGTTGAATTAGGAACACAATATATATATATATATATATATATATATATATATATATATATATATATATATATATTGTGTTCCTAATTCAACTCATGTCATGAAAATAACTCTGGCTACATCTTTCTCGAATTTAAAAATCAATATTACTACATCAGTGTTTGTGGATACAGTACCTAAAACTGTTTTCATGTAGAAGGCCAATTGTCATTTTAAAAATATTTTGACTAGTTCAGCAGATTATACAATAAAAAATGGCACGAAGTTATACTTTTTGAGCCCGCTAATAATCTGCGTGTGCTTTCTGTTTTCAACGTTTTATTTTACACATTTTGATGTTGCATAATAAATAACTTCTTGAACTTTTCGTAATTAAATAGATGCACCTTATTGAAATTATTTAGTGTAGCCTATGTAGCAGCACTTGTGACTCATGTTACTTGAATTAAAACACCAAGAAAAGAAACTTATCGGACGTAATTTGGCTGTCAAAAGTAGTGTTTGACAAATTACTTCTCATTAAGTCGAGGCTTTTCGCGCTCAAACACACATTGATCACGGCATTAGTGAGTTGAAAATTAGTCTTCTTCTATAGTACGACATTTCCAGACTGCGTACTGTACTAATTAGTAATTTTGTATTTGATAATGTTACTTCTGAAGATATTATACATACGTGTAGCCTCTATACTTAATATTGTGTAAACTCATTGTTCCTTATTCCTTAATTATTATCAATATTTTTTATATATTATCATTTTAATAATATCCCTCTTATGAGCATTTCTCAAGTGATGTCATTCATTGTTGATAGAGACAGGCATCACTATCCACCAATTAATATTAGTCAATCATTGTTGTTAGTTACCCAGTTTGCTGCATTGTTGTTGTTGTTACTTCAAGTCAAGTAGGCACGTCCCGTTTTACGAATATAAATTTGTTTATAGAGCGATGATTAGTGGATTAACTTGTTATTACCCTTGGTTACCAATGGTATTTTTGTACCCCAATTAATAAATTAGCTCAATTAACACATTTTTATTATTGGTAATATGGGGTCAAATGTCTCTTTTGTTGCTTGAAGATGCCTGCAAGAAATGCATCATTCCTTCATTATTATGGTATGTCCATGCCAAATTTTCAAATAAAAAATCTGTAATTTATTATCAGTAGCCTCTGCTACTACTGTTTGATATATTTTCAACTTATACATGCCAAACTTTGAGATTCTTGCATTTAGAAAACTTAGTTTTTATATCAATTTAGTGCTTATAGGCCTATTCACAACTTGGGATCATTTGATCCTAATTTTTATATTCTCAACGCACAATGGTTTTTGTTCTCCATTGAACTGTTTGGCTATGTTTTAAAACTAGTGCATGTATTTCTATGTGAATAGCACGTACTAGTTTGTTGACGCAGTTGATGTCACAGTTTCCCAGTCTAGACATCCTGTGTGTAATTACTTGGTCATTTGTTGATTGTGATCTGGAAGGCTAGATCGATTGTTGCCTCTCCTTGGCCACATAAAACGACTTGGCAATGCGAGGTAAGAACTTCTCACTCACATGCTCTGAGAAGTATTGAATAGTTTGGTGTTTTCTAGTCTTATTTACTGTAGGCTGCACAAATTACAGCAAACTATCCAGAGTAGGCCTACTTATCCAACATTTAGTCTATTAAGCTGGATTCCCTTGAACGCTGAATTCGCAATGCGTGTATTTTAGCTGCCATGTTGGAAAATGACCAATCAGTGACGCATGCAGCTGAATGTTGAGCTCGGCCCAACTTTACCGCTAAGCGAAAGCAGAACACTAACCGCATTCATAGAGTGACAGCTTTAGTTGATCTAGCCGACTATGTTGAATCGAGAAAGCCTTCCAGGTCATAAGTTGTGTTGCCAAACTTTTCAGGTCGAATACAAAGGTTCAGAACCTTTTTCTGACCAACCCTCTTGCTTCATCAAATTTTTTTTTTAAATAGTTCATTTCAGCCCAGCTGTTTAGGTCCTCAACAAATAGTTTGACTGGATGCAGTTGATCAGATACTGTGTATTAATTCTTAAATGAATTCAGCTTGAAAATCTCACTCCTACTGTGTAGAGTTTGTATGGATGCCAATTAAAGTTGGATATATGTTCATATAGGTATGTTCACTTGAAAGTTGAAACTATTTTAACTTCCTTCAAATGCTCACTCCAGTTTTTTAATACTTCAGCTAATGGTGCTATGCTATATAATAATAGTTGAATATGGCCTGATGTAGGCATATTTATTCAATTTGTATTCACATGATTGTAAACATTGGGTAGAGTCAACAGACAATTGACCTTGAGTATAGAATAAAGTAAAATATTAATTTCTTGGACAATGTATATTTCAAGTCATTTCAATAGGCTTCTGTCACGTATCAGATGTCAAACAATCGTTACCATAGCAATACGGCGAAATGGTGGACTAGCAAACATTCCGATTGGTCAATTCCAACTGATTGACATTATTGTCTGTCTTTGCAACAATGGGTGACGTCACTTGACAGAAGCCTATACAATAACCCAGGGAGTACATATACTTTTGTTTTTGTGATGCTAGCCCATATATAGTGTATACTATGCAATATATTTTGAGAAAATATTCTATGCAATTTTCTGCAGTATTGAGAGTACAGTACTACTAAAATATCTAGTGGTTACAAGTCTCAATTATTACTAGATTAGGTCTAATTAAACCTGAATACATGCTATTTGTTGTCATCACTGAAATACATAAATATGATATTACATTCAAACTTTATAATCAGACTTTTTTTTTATCCCTATCAAAATGTCTTATCACCATAACTATCCTAATCAACAGATTATAATCAATGTAGATCAAACCCATTGATTTTATTCGTCATAAGTATTTTGTACTTATGAGCTAGCTGTACCAACATTTTCACATAAATGTTTGTTTTAGGATGATTAGCAAGTAGCACAAGCATAAGAGATGATGTGCAACACCAAAAGACAGTTAAATATTTCATAGATTTAGGTCCAGTTGCACTAATGGATAAATTAGTGAATTGAGAAATAATCGACCTACTTGTGATTACCGTAGTGGTTACTTTTTTCATTTCATCTTCAGCTAATAATTGGCTAATTAATATTCAACTAAAAGTTTGTAAAGCTGGCCCTTAGATGTTGAAGTAACTGATGAGTTTTTAGCTTAAAAGATATGCTACCTAAAGCAAATACTATTTTAGATACCAGTTATTAAAGGGCCAATTGTAAGAAGTTATGAACCTCAAATAAAATATTGATTGACCAATTATTAATTGCGGTGCGCAAATAAATCGAGTTGTCACTAATTACACAACGGGTCCTAAATAAATACTTGTTCTAGCTACAGTAGGCCCCCTACTACAAAACCTTCAAAAGAAATAGCACAACTTCACATGAGTCAACGTATTAAATAACCAATCAAACCAATTTGATTCAAAATGCAATTCATATTTGGGAGGCTCATTTGTCATTAAAAATATAGTAAACATATACTACTGTACTTGGCTATCATGTTTTTTTTTATTAAAAGAAGAACTGAATACATACATATATATTATTACACTGATAGATTAAAGGGCATAACAATGCTGCAATTTGCCTATGCATGTAGAAAGATCAAATTTTTTCACGTTTTTCAGTGAAAACGGCATATTTTAAATATATTTGCCAGATTTATTATGATTTCTTAAAGGTTATAATTTCCTCAGGAATTATGTGTAATGTCATTTGACCGCGGCAAGCACCGAGTGGGGTTGGTGGTAGTTGACGTCATCACTCAAGAATGTATCGACTTTCCTGAGGAATTTATAATCTTTAAAATATCATAACAAGTAAGGAAAGTTTATTTAAGATTTGCCGCTTTTACCAAGACACGTAAAAAAATTCATCTTTGTACCTACTAAGGCATATCGCAGTATTGTTGAGCCCTTTAAGATGAAAGTTTGATATTTTGCTTATTTTCGACTAGTCAAGTAAACATTTCACGTAGTAAACAAATCGAGATCAAACGACAGTAGAAGCCACTTCAACTTCAAATTAGTATTGCCCACAGCCACATGACATTCTTCAGTCTTTCATTATCCCTTTGTCAGTTTGATTCACAAACAATTTATCAACTTTTATTCACGTTTTGACTACTAGGTCACTCTACAGAGATTGTAAAAATGTATCAAACAAAATGATGGTAAATTAATTTCCTCTACTTCACGAGAAATATCTATATGGTTACATTACAGTACGTATCGATATATACTGTCTACAGGGTAATGTATCCTAAAACTCACAATCAATTGGTGATTTTTTCTAAAAAAATTCGTGTTGAATGTTAGTGACTTGGTGTAAATAGGAGAATAGCCTGTTAATTTTGCTGCGATGCACTCACAAACCACTTACTTATCTAGCAACGCATGATTAGTTTTGCAATTGTTTAGTACTAACCTTGTACTCACATGTGATGAGCTCAGATGAATAATTATACCAGGGTAGCATGCTAGTTCCATGCGACAACAATCAATTTTGATGTACCGTCACCATTACTCCTTTATTTTCATATTCTGAATCAAATTATCATATTCAAAAGTGACTAAGGCCCGGTATTACCAAGTCCAGTTAGCCTTTATCTGACAGTTCAAATTTGTTATCACCATGGTTACCCATGCTATTTGTTTTTACCAACTCTCAGATAAATACTAACTGGTCTTGGTAATACTGGGCCTAATTTCAATGAGTTTGTTGGAAGACTTAAATTCTGTCCTTGAACTGTTCGTCCGTCTAGGGTTTACTGCACGCACAGAGAAAATATGATTGAAGATGTAGTGAGTGGAGATAAAAATTGCCTTGATAAGTTGCTCTGTAAAGATGCGTGGATAGTGGTGTTCAATGATCTTGGTGCAAAGAAGTTTAACGAGGTATCAGCCTCTAATTTTCATCAAATAAATTCTGGTTAAACCTTAGCTTTACTTTAAGCTTGAACTTTGAAATTGAGCCAAAGGATTTCTCCACTTGATTTGGTGTTCATCAGATTCATAATGGCTGTAAAAGTAAAGTGTTCTATTCATGTTTATAGAACACAATTCAATCGTTTTTTATTTCATCAAGTTTATAAGTTGAGTTTCTATTCCCTTAGGTGTGCAGTTAAGTGTGAGTGACATAAGGAAATGCATATACTGTAGCACCTTTATCAAAGATGAACATGAAATTTAATTATAATAACTGTAGCTTTAAAGTATCAAAGTAAATACAAGAATGGTATACCATAAGACTGGGAATTGAAATTCTGAATTTTGCTTGCTGAAAAAACCTACTACAGTGTTTTTGTTTGGTCAAGAGAGAGTGAGGGAAGAAGAAAGAGTTTGGACCGATTTTCTACATACTACTTGAATGATTTCGTAAATTATCATTTGGTAATGAAATGTTGCTAACTGATTTATGAAATATATCAAAAAACAAATAATTCGAACATGATGACAGGAAGAAGAAACGTGAATAGTTTTGAAAAAATTCACTTGAAGTCTCTAGGTAATTTATAACAAATTGAGTTTAAAAATACTACCGTATTTATAATTCTTGATACTTCATACATATGAAGAGTTATAACAATAAAAAATGTAGATTTGTCTTAGTAGTAATATAAGAGATTTAAAAAATAATATCATGGCTCACTAAAGTTGACGTTCACGGTTTGAAACAAGTTCAGAAAAATGGCTGCAGTCGTTGTACAGGTTCTTGCCCGACATTGCTGGTAACCCAAATCTAAATCTTGACACTTGATACAACATATGGTTGGCAACTCTTATTATTACTAATAATGAACAAGTACTTGATCAATAATCACACATGCAATTATTCCATTTCTTCCACTTGGCAAAAGGCAGTGACTTTATTAGTACCTAGCGTATACTATATACACGTTAGCTTAATTGTACAGCAGCCTAGCAGGTCGAGCTGTAAAACTACAAAAAACAAGCCAGTCTCATTCCCGCAAGAGCAACCATACTGATCCATTGCCCATTGGATTGTTTCTTCATGCACAAACTATAGATCCATTATAAGCCTATAATGTAGGCTGTATATTATATATACAGGTAATTACATACCATACACCAGTTCAATAGATCCATTGAAATATATTATGATATGTATATTATATACTTATATTAGATAAATTATATGTAGGGGCCTATATCATATGATTAATTTATATAAAAACTTCAAAATATTTTTTTTTTCACAAAACCAGGTGCCTTATCCTGTACTTTGTAAGTGTCATAAGTGTTCAATTGACTTAACTGTCATATCTACCTATATATGAGAGTGGAATTTATGTTTTAGTATTTGGTTGAGTAATTTCTTCAGGGCCTACATGTAAAATACGACCATGTACATTTTATTCATATATATTAGTGAATGAGAAATTGAAGATACGCCGGTAGGTGGTCATTTATGACGGCGGTAAAGTACAGGAATGAGTACGTATTGACTAATGAGGTATGTATAAGAAAGTTGATGAGATTTACGTTGCTCAATTTGACACTGTTATATGGTGTAATATAGCTATAAGTTTATAGTAGTGCCATAATCTTACTTTGTATTGTATTGTATTGTACTTGAGCCACTAAGTAGCCTATATAGGATTCATCTATAGTAAAAATTATGTTACTACAAGGGATGCTATCCATATACTGAGTGGTACCCAAGATTCTTTTAGTTTGTCATTTCACTTGTCAGTGGGGCACAAAAGCAATATAGGCAGATATGTTACAAAAATAATGCAAAAGTCTGCCGCCACACTGTTTGTTTATTCAGCCCTATCATGAACGATGATTTCTCCTTAGTCGTAATTGGCGAATAATAAAAAATGGTGTTCTCGTCAAGTCAGTGGGTCTGTTGAAAAGTTTTGAAAATAACGTTAGCATATAAATCGTAAATATACTTTATAAATAGTGAACCACTTTTCTAGGCTATGTAGGCTATATTCACTACCGGAGAAACTTTGAACGTTTGCAGTAATAGAATATGTCGCTGAACTTGTAAGTCTCATAAATTAACACATATGCTTCATGTGTCTAATGGTGCATTCACAATTGTCCATACTGATTACTTAGTCTAAAGAAACAAAATTAATCACTGGATTGTAAGTTGGATAACAGTGAGAGCTAACTAAACGTGTGAATCCTTCAACATGTACGAACTATGGAGTACACAACATATCTGTACACAACACGTCGACCTGAGACTAATACGAGAAATATATTAGAGCTTAATTGGATTCTACGGGAATTGGGTTCTGTAGATCGGCTTCTGCGCGATTGATTGCAATCTCTTTTTCTTTATTATAGCATGCTTTGGAATCAACTATGCTGAGCACGATTCCTAATTGCGCGGCGTAATACGTAATCATGATGAGAGCTTGCGAGTAAGGGATCGGAGTGTGAAACTCGTGGAAACCGATCAGGCCGTCGGAAACCGCAAATAAAATGCCCCCGGCGCATGAACACAATTTGGTCCAAGTCCATAATTCCTGAAAGACGAAGAAACATAAATTAATCTTGAATTTTCATCAACAAATCTATTGAATGGTGGTTAAAAATGACAAAGTTTTACTGACCAATATAATTTATTCATATTAAAAATTAAAACTATAGGTTGCAATTTGGTGGATCTCTATGTTAAATCTCTATTTCTAATTTTCTATACTTGTATCCACTAATGAAGAAGGACTTTTACAAACACGAACAAACACATATCACCGTTATATCTGCTTAGCTGTGCGTTTTTAGGGTATTTTGATTTTTCTGGACGTGATTTTACGATACTCGCAAAGCTGCATCTTTCAAAAACGGTAAATCCTTACAAAAGTTGCAGAGAAATTGTTTGATTACCAAAGTTTTTACAATTATTTAGTTGGTACTTGGTAGACCAATTCTTTCATGGATACAAGGTCAGCATAACGTAGAGTCACTTGTCATGACCCATTCATAATTAGAACTAAATTAAAACTAAATTGAACTAAATAATTGTGTGGCAGAAAGAATTCCACACTTCTGTTTTCAGTTTCCAGCAATTGATAAAAAGTATCGTTCATTTACTTCATTTTTTTTAATAACATACACAGAACGTCAAATAAAGCTACCATTACATTGTGAAAATATATCAAGTTGCTCTAGTTGAGTGATAATGTCGTCACATAAACAAATTATTGAAATTAAGGAAATACCATTTGGAAAGGAAGCAAGGCCCATCTGGTTTTTCATAGATATCATCCATAACTGAATAAACTGAAAACTATCTGTCAGGAAAGTTTCAAGTATGCTGTTAGTGACAAAAAGTGGAACTAGAGAAAAGTCACAAAATGAAGCGCGCGCATATTTTCAACAATGACATTGATTGCAATATTACATCGATGACTGAACTATTGTAACCATTCGTCAGCCATATTGAGATTTAAAAGCGCATTCTATTATTACTTTTCGTGTCGAATTGTATGGTATCATTCATCTCATAAAAGTATTAAAAGTATAATATTAATAAATAGTGATACGTACTTTTATTAGCAGCAACTGAACAAATTATATGATGATCAGTGTTAGGGAAGTTCACTTATAAAGGGAACTTTTAAAAAGTTCACTTCATGTCAAATAAATCAATCTTTTAAAAAGTTCAAAGTCCATTTTCGTGGCTTTGCGGTAAAAGTTCAAGTTCAAATTAAAAAAAAAAAACATGAGTTTTGTTCAAAAATTCACCTTGAAAATTATATGAAAAAAAAGGGTTAAAAAATAATGAATGGACACACACATTTTCCACAATAAATGTCTCACGTTTAATAGTAATTTCAAACTTTGAATGCGCGTCGCTTACAGACGCTAGAACAATACAATCAGTGTACACAGCCTACATAGACCTACAAGTACAAGTCACAACACGTCAACCTTGACCACATGTGGCTGCCGGCTCGCCTGGTGACAAGTGATCACATGATGCAATCCCGAACAACGAATATTTTACATTCAGGATAGACCGTAAAATGGTCAATCTCATTCGTAATTTGGACGGAGAAGTACGGATAGTGTGCGATCTTGTAGAATAGGATTATGAGTTATCTAAAATTGTGAATTTTCAAATGAACATTTCACACACCTGAAGATCATCGAAAAATCGAATGTGAAGGAAGTTCAAGATCGTCGACTGTAAATGTGACGCGTTCATTGAATAGTTCAGAAAATACCAACGCGTTCATTTTAAAAGTTCATTACCCAACACTGATAATGATGAACGTAAAAAAATAGATGGAACATTAGATCATAAATGAATAACCCAATCGAGGCCTAACCTTGCTTTCCATTTCTGTCTTGGCTTCTTTTCACTTGTAACAGACAGGTATTTGTCTAAAGCTAGCTTTCCATAAAAAAAATGACCACGAAACTTTACGTGACGAATTCGCATAGCTGTTTCCATGATGTGCGAAATAATTTCGCAATTCTAGCGCATCCTAGTGATTTCATTTTGAAGCGAGTAGGGATTCTACCGCATCCAGGTGGGTTTCTGTAAAACTATTTTTAAATGGTTAATATAAATTAATATAATTATTAATTAGGCCTAATATAAAAATTTATGAATAAAAATTTTTGATCATAAAACTAATTCTAAAAACATTTTTATGATTGTTGACACGATAAGATTTGGCAGTCGAAGCACTCGATGTGCCGTAAATGGAAGTAGACACTTGCGATTGCATGATAGCGATTTTCGTTGCGAATAATTCGCAACAAAAAAAGTCGAGTTTGGCCCAACTCGTCTTGGCCGCCATATTGCGAAATTCCAACATGGACTCCCAGTGGTTTTCGGGCCTGTGATTGGCTATCGACTAATTTTTTTTCGTTTCGTTTCGCTTAGCAAACATTTTTATCGAAAGGCAGCTTAAATAATATAGATATCTTTAATTTATTGTATGTTCTGCTAGAGCTGCACTAACAGAATATTAGATAATGGTTGTTCTTCTCACCTCGAAAAGCTGCACTCTTGCAATGGCTCTCCAGGCCATCGTCAAGACCAGAACACTGTATGCTGGAACTCCAATGAGGAGAACGCCATTCAGAACGGGCATGAGTTGCGACAACGCTTCACAGGAACAAAAAAGCCGTTCATTAATTCAAGTTCATTTAGTTAGGTCTACAGAGATGAATCTAGTTGCAGTTTCACGTTTATGCTCCGTTATGGGGTGCACCATAATGTCAATTCGCGACAAATGTCGACACAGTAATTTACCGACGACCATTCAACCATGGACTTTTTAAATTCTAAAGTATGACAGTAATTTATAGATGCTCTTCTGTTTGCATTTTCATACCATAAAGTTAAAAGGCAACATTTCTGCTTCTCTAATTAACGCAATCCAATTCGTGATTAAAAGCTAACCAGGTGGCAGCACTGTCGAAGTGGGCGAATGGTCGTCCGGAGGCAGTTAGGCCTAGTTCTCATGTTGTTGTATGCTTACACACATTATATTTGTAATTAATTTTGTAATTTTAATAATTAATAATTTTATTAATTTTAATTTTGTATCTGATATTGTAATTACACATTAATTAATTTGTATATAATTTGAAAGTATCTGCCTCCTCGCAGTTCACTAAAACGTCACTTTGCTTTTAATAACGAATAACAGCCAGCAACCAAACGTACCTAGTGCACAAAAGGCATATACAACTGCCCCTAAACCAATGTTCAACGGTTTAAACCCAAAGGCAGAGATGTACATCACTTGAGCAACAGCGAATGACAACATGCCAAAAATGAAATAAGGCTTCCATATCAGCAGAGCGTCGCCCACACACGAGAAAATCAGTCCGCACAGAATGCGACGTGAAAATGCATACCTATAAACAAAGATGAAGCCACAGACATTAATTACAATAAGTCTTTTTAATACATCACATGAAAGGAAATGCACATTATAGCCAACCAACCATTTGTTCGAATAGACAGTAAATTGCTCTAGTTGGGTAAGTGATAAAGTTGGCACATATACAAAGTGAAGAAATTTAAAGCTAGGCTTATTTCTTATTAGCTTTCATTTTTCAGGGAGTAAGTTCTTGCACTCAGTAATATATTTTCCTTTTTTATCACTTGTTGTTATTTTTATTATTAATATATTCAACATTCTCTTAGATATGGATTTTATTATTATTATTAATAATTAATACTATCATTATCAATACTATTATTACAGTAAAACCTCTATGCATCATTCATGGATCTATCATTTTGCTGCTTGTATCATTCATTTCTTCTCGCCCCACTCCCAGATAATCAATGTTAAATTTTCCTGGATGGATGGTTTTATTTTCCTGATCCTTTGAAAAACAATGAATAGAGATTTTACTGTGTTAATTTAATTATATACAACTATTTTTACTATCATTATTAACTACTAGGCAAACGCGAAATATGCGCTGTAAGATGAGCGAGATATTTGAATAAGGTAATAGTCGTTGAAGTAGTTTTACCCTTGCTATATTATCGAATCTGGTATTCTACACACCTTGATGCATATAAAGAAGACTTCATTGTTGGGCAAATATTGAATCTAGAAAGCAGTGAATCTCGGGAACCTGAATCTGCTTTAATTTCTATAATAATATTTGATGAATAAAAACAGATAATTTAATTATTTTCTTCAAAACGGCTGATCCGAATTGCATACAAAATTGTGATAATGTGTATCAATCATGTTTACACATTTACAGAAAATTTCATCTCATTTGAAGAGATTTTATTTTTCAAATTTTTTTACCCAGCCTAATCTTATGGGGTTTTTAGAAACTTGGGAGATATTTCTTCAAAATCTGTCCAACCGATTCATACCAAAAACTATATAGTTCCAAGTTGGATAAGTTTGCGTCTAAAAAAAAAGTTTCATGTTGATCAGTCAAACCCTGCAACCTGTGCAGTACCCACAAAAAAAAATACACACAGACAAAGCCCTATAAGAGTGGGATGGAGACTTTGCTACGCTCATCTAATTATCAATTTATTACATTATTATAGGCCTATTATTAGTCTCATAATATTTTGCCATATGCAATTCCTGTCATCTGCCTTTATCTCTCATTCGCTGGATGTAATCTTTGGTTTATTGTAATATGTTGATTAAGGTAGGTCTATTAAAATAAGAAAATAAATGAATAAATTGTACATGACAGACTGGTAGTACATAACTGAATAAACTGAACATATGTAGACTACTTACTGACCACCACCTATTACCGTATAATGGGTATTAAAATTGGATTAATATTGCCCAGACCACGAAAAGGTGATTTGGCTATGAAACATGGATACTATTCATAATTTATATTGAGATAAAATACTTTAGGAGGCCTCTTTACATCTTGCCTACCGGCTTGATTGCAGACGTTCGAGGGGCCAAGTTGGCAACGGAAAACCAGTCATCGTATCAACTTACAGTATTCGGTTAGATAATCACTAGTATTCAATACGTGCTCGTACGAACAGCTTTGGTCTGTGGTATGTTTTCAAGCCTTTCAAAATAATTGTCAAAATTCAACATGTTTCTACCTGTTTTTCATCGTTTTTACGATTTTTTCAGAGTAATTTAATAGAAAAATATGATTTTCAGTGAATGAAGAGGCACAGATATACTCATCGTTGTATTATTGCAAAAATAATTATACTGATTGGTCCTACCGTTTACCCACCATGTGTTGGGAGCTAAAGGCCTGTATAGCATTAACCACAATTACCCACTTGGTGACGTCAAATATCAGAGCCACATTGAATTTTAGGATTCTTCAATGTGAATTTTAATGACATATTGTAATCAAGAAGACTGTTTTCAAACATTTTCTTGTCCGAATGTGTCTAAAAATAGAATTGTGGTTAATGCTATTGACTCTTTTTGTCCTGTTTTGTTTGTTCTCTGCAGGTTTTACTCATGGATTGTGAGATGTAAAGTAGCCTCTTAAGTCATTGCTTAATATACTTGTCTATCATATTATGCCTTTTTCTTATTTCATCAACAATTTTTGACACCTTTACAAAGATAATTTCCCACTGTTAATTATGAAATGGAAAATAAAAGAATAGAATGCTTTTATTTCATCATGTACAAATGTTACAAGTAAGAAAGGCAAGGTTCAACCAAGTGGCCGCTCTTCCACCTACATAGCATAGATAACTTTTTTGATGATAGCTTATTAATTTTCATTAGAACAATTAAGATTCACCTAAAAACTGATAATCTAGGAATATTTATCATCAACTTCAGTTACCGCAATAAAATATAATGTCTTCATATGAGTAGGTCATATATCGCTATATTGATATGTTTTTTTTTTAATTATACTTGTCGTAAAATATACGGTAGACCTACTTATAAAATGTTTTCAATGACAATGCATGTACATACTACATATTTAGTTGATAGGCCCCATACTTCTGATAAAATCAATAAATATCATTAATTGAAGCAAGATCAAGTGGCTTGTATGACACTAGATTGCTGAGTGCAGATACTAAATTAACAGTATGATCAGTATTTTTTTTTTTTTTTTTTTTTTATTGAACAAAATGACATATAGACACACATATAAATAACTAGGAAAACGCGTTATGTGTTTCCGCGTTGATGGATGAGCGAATTAAAAAAAATGAAGTAATTAAATAAATAAAAATCACATTTTTTAATTTTTTACTTCAAAACGTCACATCCGATTATTGTAAAAGTCCGTAATAATGTGTATTATTACGTTGTTCGAGTTCTGTGAAAATTTGAGACATTTCGGAGAACATTCACTTTGTCATTTTTTCGGCATGGCTTATTCAGATGGGTTTTTTGAAAACTTCAAAATGATTTATCTCAAGAATTGTAGAACCGATTTTGCCTCAAAACTATACAGCATCAAGTCAGATAGGGGTTCATGTGTGTGCCAAGTTTCATCATGATCTGAATTTCTGTTCGACTTGTAGAGCGCGAACAAAAAAACAAAAAAACAAAAAAAACACATTCGATTTTTCAAGTACAGTGAAATTGAATCTTCGCTATGCTCATCTAATGAACAGTCACGTGATGTCCACAAAGCCCTTGCGAGCGTGTCTGTGGATTAAATACAGGAAAATAATAGAAAGAAAATTGTGTAATGATATGGTTGAAAGTAAAAGAAACATTACAAGGTCGAATAAATACAAACTAAAACAAATATGTTAGAGAATGAACAAGAGGGAGTTGAACAGGGAAAGTGAATAATAAATATCATAAACAATGAGTGAAAAATTCGAAATAATGCGAACACTATGGAACACGTTTTATAGGCCTACCACACAATTTACAGTCGAGCTGAGTAACCACTTCTTAATTTCATAATATCTTCTTTATAATATCAGTAATGCATGAAAAAAAACAAGCGCAAGGTTTTTACTATAGTTTAACATATTGAAAGTACCATACTATAAAATGTACTTGTTTCTTTCAATTATTTATCTTACCCATAGCCTGTCAGTAAGCTTCTGACTCAGTAAAGCTTCCGACTCTAACAGTAAGCTCGTGACTTGCCGGAATGAAAAAACCATGCAACCTCGTTACTAATAATTAGGCCTACTATGAATCAGGCAAAACTAAAAAGTTCCTTCTATTTGCAAACTGGCACATGCAGCGCAGTGGTTAGCGCGCTCGCTTTATGTGATCTGTAAGGTGCAGGGAATTTTGGACCCGGTTCGATCCCCGCCACTGTCCTTCTTTACAGGGGTTTTTCATGGTATCCCTCTGTAGTCTAGGCTAATGCCGGGATGGTTCCCACAATAAGTCGGCCATGACCGCTTCCTTCCCACTATCCCTCCATTATTACATTTGTGGCACTTGTGGGACTTTGGTTCTGTTGTTCATAAATAATAAATA
This sequence comes from Brachyptera risi, assembly GCA_964007535.1. Lineage (NCBI taxonomy): Eukaryota > Metazoa > Arthropoda > Insecta > Plecoptera > Taeniopterygidae > Brachyptera > Brachyptera risi. Next base: position 5,969,476 of record OZ023330.1, on the reverse strand, counting down.
AATGAATAAATAAATAATTCCGATGATTCATTTCCACTAATTCAACATTGATCAACTTGAAGCACATACTTACTCATCTCCGAGACTCATACCATGTAGTAATACAAATATGACCAGACTGATAATTGGCAGGCATTTAATAACCATGGCGAAACATGATGGATGCTCGACTGGGATGAACAGAACGAAATATATCGCTACCGTCTTAAAGAACGGCACCAACTTCGGACCCACACTCTTCAGCTGCAATGAAATGAGAAACATATTACAGGATGAGCAAAAGCAAACTTCTTGTTTCACCTAATGAGAAAAATAATAATAATGATAATAACAGTAATTTAATAATAATAATATTCATTCATTCATAACAGAGTACATGTTGTAGTAAAATATGTCAATAAATCAATAATACATATTATGTTGATATGTACATATGTAAATACCAGCACTGGTAGCTGAGTGGCTAAGCACTTGCTCCATGTAACCCAGGAGGTAGTGGGCATGTCAGAACCGGTTCGATCCCCGCCACCGTCCATCTTTACAGGAGTTTTCATGGTTTTCCTCTATAGTCTAGGCTAATGCCGGGATGGTTCCCACAATATAGGCCACGACCGCTTCCTTCCCACTATCCTTCCCATTCCCCACAAAAACCTTCATCTCATCATCTCATCATCTCATTAATCATCCATCCAACACCAATAGATTTTGGTCATCATTACAGTGTGTCGTTAAAACCCAATATATAAAAAAACATATGTAAATGCTTATAAATATAATCACAATACTTTCGGCAACAAGTCTGTTTACTTTACTTGTACATTCAGCAATATTGTGGCCAGGGTTGGAGATTAAAAATGATTTTAACTAATTAACGATGATTTGTTTGAGGGCATTTGTTATTTTAAACTTTTTTCTGTGCGGATCAACTTGAATTACATTTACTTTCAACAACATTGAAAGCATGACACGTGGGTCTTGTTCTTCAATTAGGACAAGATGGCAACGTAGGATTGTTCTGACGATGGACTTGAGAACCAAACACGAATTTATACCAGAATAAAACTACAGTTTTTTAGATAAAATCGGATGAACCACTTCAAAATGGACACCTTACAAATGACCCAGCAGGAAAAACTGGAAGAAAACCATTATTGTGAAAATTAAAATTATTGCTGAATTTAAGCATAATGAAACATATTGTTATACAATTTCACATGTCAGACCAGCAGTTTTGAAGGAACAATAGAAGCATCTTTTTTAAGACAAAATTATATATAAAAAATATATAATATATATCTATATATATATATATATATATATATATATATATATATATATAATATTCCGTCAGAGGGTTAGGGAGGCGGTGGAATAGGGATAATTAGGGAACTTGCCACCGCGCATTTATGTGCAATTGTAAGAGTTTTCAAATAGAATAAATGAATGAAAAAGTATATTTTATAATCATTATTAGCATTATTCTCAATGCACAGCTATCATTTTTTCAACCTTGTTTGGACGATTTATAATGAGACCATGTCTACAGAAACATAGCACAAGTACTTTTCAAGAGCTTCATTTCATAAACAAAATCAGCTGGTTCAAAAGATAAAATTGGGAATACAGAACGAAGCATACTCAAATGTGAGTTTTTGGGTCGCTCATAACTCAAAAAGTATTAAACGGAAGTACAAATTTTGTTGAGATTTGGCATACAGGTGTGTATCATATAATTCGATACTGTATAGTTCTGAGGAAAACTTTTGAGAAAATCATTTCGAATTGTTTAAAAACCACAGAAAAATAACCCCGAAGATGAAAGTTTGAGAAAATATTCTTTAATGAATTTGAATTTCCACTGAATTTAAGTATAATATTAGTACACAATTTGTACGAAGTTTCACACATATCAGTCCAGCCGTTTTAACGAAAATTATATAACACGTAAGTCCAATTTTTGTATATCGAGAACCAATCAGAAAAAGCAACATGTATAACTAATCAACTCGTAAAACGATTGGAATGAGCAACACATGTAGCAGGAAGGCAGTGACACAATTGTTTCAACCATAGAATGCAGATGTTTCAACTCTGTATAGCTTTCTATAATATTTATCATGTACAAATCACTCATCCAGCAACGCATATATCATGTTCTCCCAACTGAACGAGTTAAGGGGAAAGGGGACAAGGCACTGAAAATCACGAGTTTTTGTTGGTTTTTTTTTCGTATCATTTTTATACACACTCTAAAAGAACCTCAAAAAGTTTTGTCACATTTGGAGACTATCCTTATTTTGATAAACTAGTCAAACGCGAAATATGCGTTGTAAGATGAGCGAGATATCTGAATAAGGTATAAAAGTCCTTGAAGTAGTTCTACCCTTGCTACTTTATCGACTCTGGTATTCTACACACCTTGATATCTGAATAAGCTATAAAAGTCGTTAAAGTAGTTCTACTCTTGCCACTTCATTGACTCTGGTATTCTACACACCTTGACGCATATAAAAAATACTTCATTGTTGCCTTGTTGGTCAACTCTTGAATCTAGAAAGCAGTGAATCTCGACAACTTAATTCTGTCATAATTTTTATGATATATTTTATGAATATTATCAGTCATTTTATTTTTTTTCTCCAAAACGACTGATCAGAATTGCTTAAAAAATCGTAATAATGTGTAAAATCCATGTATACACATTTAGAGAAAATTTCATCCCATTTGGAGAGATTTTATTTTTCAACATTTTCCGCCCAGCCAAATCTTATGAGGTTTTTAGAAACTTTGAGATGATGATTCTCAAAATCGGTCCGACCGATTCATCCCAAAAACTATACAGTTTTAAGTTGGATGAGTTTGCGTGTACAAAAAAAGTTTCATGTTGATCAGTCAACCCTTGCGACCTGTGGAGTGCTTACAAACAAAAAAAAAAAAAAAAAAACACACAGACAAAGCCCTATAAGAGTGGGATGGAGACTTCGCTACGCTCATCAATGATTTTTGTAAATACACCTGTCACACTATCAAACGTGAAAATGTAATATTTCAAGCCATTGTAGTGAATAAAGATCAAAAATTTGTATTGTCTGTAACTTCTATATGTTCAGTATTTGCATACGGATGCGATATTGAAAATCGCTACTCTTTTTTTAATGATGATACTTGAAGAACTGATTTTTTAAATTTGAATCCAATGTGATATTCTTGTCAATTAATGAGGAGCACATTTTCAATTTAGACCAAATTTTCCTTCAAATAAAATTTCAGATTCAAATATTTTGTCCAAAACTGAGTTGAAAAATATTTGTGAAGTTTCAGTTATAAAAAAAATAATTTCGGAATAAATTCCAAAATGTGCTTACCATTTATCTTTCATACATTTGTGCTGAAAAATAAAAAAAATAATAATTGCAAAAACATGAAAAGTGTGGGAGGAGTAGTAGTTTTGGAAAAATTGAAAACAAAAAAATTGCCAACAATTTTTGTGTGTGTGTATATATATATATATATATATATATATATATATATATATATATATATATATATATATATATATATATATATGTATATATATATATATATTTCGTTTTGAGCAAAAGGACATCACCTTTGAATCCTTTTCTAGAAAGATAGCAGTTTTAGTGGCTTGTCCCCTTGATAGAAAATTAGTAGATATTGGAGATTAAAAAAAAATATATATATATATATATATATATAAATCGTACCCCCGTAGAACCTACGTGTTGGTGGGGTCGGTAAGCAAACCACAATCATCATTGGAGATTAATTGTGCTTCATTTGATTTGGCGCACATTGAAAAAAAATCAGACAGATTCGTTCGAGAAATTCCAATAAAATAATAATTATGATAATGATGAGAATATATTTTATTCATTGGATGTTTGTTACAAGTTATTGAATGCGTCATACAATTGTAAGATTGATTAAGAGCAGAATCAAATGTGTATTCTTTCTTGACTTCCTACAAATCTCGTCGAGTTCCTACATTTCGAGATTAGATCTTCTTTCATTATCTCCGTTTATATCTAGTTTCAACATTTTGTTTTCCTGGCATTTAGCAATGCAATGTTTTTCACATTGGTGACAATTAATAACAATGAAAAAAAAAGTTTTTTATAAATGAGTGTAATATCCCATATGACGATCAGAAATCTAATTTATTCCAACAAGTTGTGGGGAAGTGTCATCAACGTATTCAATTATTACAACAATATTAGTTGATAACAACATCACATATACAAAAGATAACACTCAGTTAAAAAGAAGAACTCAATTAAAATAATCTATAAAAATGTTGATGTATATTTTTCAGATAAAAAATTCATCAGAACAGTTCTAAAAACCTTTGTGTATATACAAAAACTACACGTGAATTAAACGTACCAACAGTCACAAGTGACAAAATGTAAAATCAAGATTATAAGTATTTATATATAAATATTTAGGTTGGGATAGACAAGTCATGAGAGTTTCGTTTCTTCCGTGCAACTGTGAATTGTAAAACTTGGAGACTAATGATTTCAGTGAAAAGGATAATAATTCAATCACTCGTGTTGGGGAAACGGAATGATCGACCTTTATCATCGATCTATATCTTGTTTCCCTCTTCGATTAATTCAAGCCAATTCCTTCCATCCAAATCTTCCTCTCTTATTTTACCCTATAACTAAAAGTAGAGAGAGAAGTTTATTAAAAACACCGCCGTCAAAACGGTTGCCACACGGACACAGTATAACAAAATTTATAAAAACAATGCATTATTTTTTTTAAATAAGATAATTAAATGTAAAAAAAATATAATAGAGACATTATTTCAAAAAACTTTTTCGTAATACAAAAATTGAGTATAAAAAAATGTATTTGAGAAAAAAAAATGGAATGGTAATAAAGGTGAGTTGGTGAAACAAAAGAACAAACGCGAATATAAATAACACTAAAGTAAGAATGAATAAAAAAAATTGATATATCTCTTTATATCTATATCTCTTTATTTGATCTCTTTCTCTTTATATCTCTTTATTTTCAATACATTTTGTGTTCCTTCTTTTATATAATTGTTTAATTACGTTAATTATAATTCATTATTTAATTATCCCCGTTTATAAAAATGAACGAAATATTTAATGAACGAAAAATAACGGTACCGGTATATTTTTTAAAAATATTCATTCGCGTGTATCTTGTTTATAAACAACAATCAAAACTTTTTTCACATGTAAACAGAGCCGAGAGCGTAATACAATATATCGTAAGTCATAAGTCATAACTATTGAAAATGATTAGCACATTACCAACCTGCTCTCGCTGTTGGCAAGTAACTAATACTTTAGATTGCATTCCCCCCCCCCCCCCTCGTCCCTCTCAACCCCTTCACCGGTAGCAATTTCATTGCAAGTTTTTTTCCTGTTTTTTTCCCACGTGTTGGCAAAATAAAAATAAAAACGCTCGCAAAATACGTGAATGCCACAAAAATGATTGTCGAGTTTTGAAACTTGCCAAAGTTATTGTTCACACTATTGGGCATGCCATCAGATGATTATAATTTCCATAAGTCTTGCCGTTCTATCGATACAGATTCAATTAAAATCTCATAAAATGTTGTAAAAACTTTCAGGCAACTGAATAGTTGATGATGATCAAACGGTAAGACTTATGAAAATTATAATCGTCTGATGACATGCCTAATAGTGTGAACAATAACTTTGACAAGTTTCAAAATTCTACAATCATTTTTGTGGCATTCACGTATTTTGCAAGCGTTTTTTTTTATTTTGCCGGCACGCGGGAAAAAACAGGAAAAAATTATTTCGATTTTTTGTTTCATCATTTTAATATCAATTACCTTCAATGGTCATGCATTGGGTAACTCAAAATCTAGTTATTTTTCAGAACTCAGAAGTAGAAATTCTCATTTTTAGATGGATTGACTTCAATTGACGTAAAAAATTACATTATACTTTTCTTTTCACTGATTATTAAATTAATAATATATATTAATAATTAATTATATAATATATAATTATAAATAATTATATAATAATTAAGACTAAATGTAGGAATTATTTCCCTCTCAACCAACCACCATGAATCATTGAAACTTGTACACTACATCCACCATTCTACTGCTCACACATAATTCAAAAATAAAATTGGAAAAAAATCAAAATAATAATTTTAATATAATTTGAGTAATGCTATGTTTTTTCAAAAGTACAAAACATGCAGCCACAAATCACAAGGTTTATATCTCGAAAATGCATCTATCTTGTTGAATTTTAGTGGATATTGTTCGTCATACACACTGTTATCGTGTGTACCTCCAGAAAAAATCTATTGCAATTTTTAGTTGTATAATCAATCATTTCATATCTAATACAGATTATATATGATTTTGAGGCCACACATTCACACCTGGATATTCATATGTACTGATTAATTCTCATAGTTTTGCTTCACAAGCTAATGACAATTAAAATACACATTTTAAAACTTTTTTTTTCAAATCAGACCAGTAGTTTTTGAGTCAAGTTGTTACAGGTCAGAAAAAACATAGTTTTTGGGAAAACGTACCTGAAGTTTCAATACTTAATATGCATAGGCACAGTACGCATTATCGTCTGTGTTGCATTCAAATCTTGAAATATAAAAAAAACTACATGAGCTGCGGTCACAAATTCTTCGAATAATCGTTAACAATACTTCAAAAAAGAAAAAAAAAATTGTGTGCCAAAAATAAATTCCATGCTGTGACTACCCCCCGAAACGCCTGTTCCGATTAGCGTGAAACTTTAGAATAATGTGTATCAATATTATATTGAAATTCCGTACAAATGTGAATTTATTCAAGGGTAATATTTTTTCCGGATTCTTTCCTTCTAGTTATTCTTATGGGTGTTTTAAAAACTTCGAAATGGGTTCTCTCAATATTGATGGAACCGATGGCGCCTAAAAACTATACAGTATTGATATATAGAAGATAAAATACTTGTGTTTGCCAAGTTTAAACTGAATTTCTACTTTCGTTTCACCTGTGGAGCGCGAACAACAACAAAAACAAAACAAAAATGTTCGTTCTTTTCGAGTAGGCCTTCGGTGAAATCGAGTCTTCGCTTCGCTCATTCAATAATAATGATCAAATAATGAAAAATAATATTTTATTTTTCGTCAATCTTGACTTTTATCAGAATTAAAAGGAAGTCAAAATGAAGTAATCAAAATGTTGAAATGTCTATTCTATGTAAATTTGTTTGTTTATGTGTGTTTCACTATTCATTATGTCTATTACGAAATTTATGACAAGGCCATGAAGTTTAAAATAACTTGACGTTCCTTATACATGTAGATTGTAGAAGCCATCCACCAGAACCTCTACAATCCAGTCGTTTCCGCAGTTATCATGTACTGTTATGTACTTATTATGCCACTGACTTGATGTGGTGACCTTATAAAATGCAAGTTGACAGTTGCGATGTATACATATACTCGTATACGATCCACGAGCGATGTAACCACCCGTGCGCTAGTGGTGTGGCATAGGAGAGACGGTTGATCGGAACCTTTATATTATCTTGAGAGTGCACTTATCATTGCCCATGTGTAAATGTGTATAATTGATAATGATGATTAACTTAGAAACACGAAGACTAAACGTCTGAACGTAATACACGACATTTTTGCCGTCGATTTTTATCTCTCTGACCTAACCATAAACACAATATGTAACCTAATGTGCATGTTAGGGATCGACAATATATTAGAAATGCATACTTCTCTGAATGATGTGCAGCTGTTTCACTATAAAATTCATTCTTGCATCCCCTTGTGGTGCCCCGGCCTAACGATCCTACTTTCATACATAGGGTCTGTCCATAAATGATGTCACACAATTTTAGGGGTATATCGGACCCCCCCCCCCCCTTTGTCCGAGTTGGTCACAGAGATGATGACACCCCCCCCTTTAATGATGTCACAATTAAGTCAATATTTACCCCACCCCCATGAAATTATTGATGCAAATTTGGAAAAACTGGGATTGGTACTTTGAAAAGAAACTTTTTCTTGAGTTTTGAGTAATTTTCCATTAATTCTGCATTGAAATATAACTTCATACAAATTATATGGCGTCAATTCAATTTCCTGAAAATTGAGAGAAACGAATAATATGTAGTGTATAAGTGGATGTCACATCAGATTAGTGTATACCCCCCTCCCCCCCTTGTCACATGGTTCATGACCCCTCCCCCCCACCCTGAAATGTGGACGTCATTCACGGACAGCCCCATAGTCTTAATTGTGGATCAAGTTTCGATATTGATAAAGAAAATGAAAAATTGACTGAAAATATATTTTTTGTTTATAAACTAATCAAATAAATCACGCGAAATCGAGTATTGTATTGGAAAAAATCACGCTGAATCGAAAAAATACGTGGAATTGAAGGAAATCAGGCAGGATGAAAAAAACAAATTAAAAATATAACGCAGAAACAAAGGAACTCGATCGAATGAATCAGAAAAAATCAAACGAATCGAAAAAAACACGTGGATTAAAAAACAATAGATCAAGTGAAATCCATCAACAATCGAATTAATAAAAGAAAAAAATAATGGAATAACAATAAAAAAATCATTATATTTGACTATATAGGCCTACATACATTAACTCCTCGGAGCATATATATGTATATATATATATATATATATATATATATATATATATATATATATATATATATATATATATATATATATATAAATATATATATATATATATATATATATATTTATATATATATATATATATATATATATATATATATATATATATTATATATATATATATTTATAATAGAATTGAGCCAGATTACCCGAACATATTTTTTCCTTGTTGCAAGTGTGTCTACAATGCAAATGTGTATAGTATATTATTTCTGCAACTTGGTCCAAAGTGTTATATACATCGAATATTTGACACCTGCATTTATCAATCGATTGCGCTCCCTTATATTTCCTAAATCTCTTTGAAACCACGCCAATTTGGCCCGCTACCCCGCACCATCTCTCAGTTCCATACCCCTCCAATAATGTTAGAGCTTCCTCCGCCGCCTCTGCTTTACAATATAAACTGTATTCACCTAATTACCATATAATTATAATTACTCTACATTTACAATTTACATTAATTACATGTTCAATTGTACGTATATCTGAGACTGAGCAGCACGAGATATTGTATTATTTATAAAATTTCCCTAAGGCATGGGTTTTTGTGAACGTCCTTTCACTCATCAATCATCATTTCATCATAGTTTCATAATCATTCGTACCCCCGTATAACCTAGCTGTTGGTGGGCCCCCGTTGAACAAACCATAATCAAAATACCCAACCTTGATATGTTTTTTCATTTTATTTTTAATAACATCGAAACTTGATACAAAATCATTGTTCCCCAATCAAGGCTATGGATGAAAGTAAGATCGTTTGGACGGGGCACCACAAGGTCGATCTTACCACCCCATTTTAATTATTTAAAACCTTGAAATAAATGTTGTTCAATTTCTAACATATGCATATGCTACGTACGCATGGCATATCAAATTCACCTGCGCTCACTGATATCGTTATTTGTGTACAACTTACTCAAGAACGTATGTTCGTCAAACCAATTAAAACTCGAAACAATACTCTCAACCGTGCAGAAATATTGTTTAATGTTTGGCTTCTGGAAAGTGGAAATAATAGATTTTTTTACCAGTTTACTCCATTTATTAAAAATAATATTATAAATGAAAAATTTTCGTAGGTACTTTTCTCACATTCCTAGATAGCACGAAAACTTCAATATTCCCTATCTATCTCTAACCCAGAGGTATTATTATTTTAAATAAGTATTTTTATTTTATGATTAGTTCTACGGGTAGTCGAAAATTGATCCTTTAATCAATTTTAAAGTGTTCTCGAAAAGTCTTACCAACCATTATGACTATATTCGTAAAAAATCCCCGTTACTCGCTCATCCATTAAAACATTCGTACCGTTTGCCTAAATATCATTGTATTCTTTTTTTACTATAATTAAAATGTTTTCATTTGACCTGGGTTCGACTCCCAAAAAGAGTAATGGAGGACTGTGATCTGCTCAGTGTTTATATACATCGATTCATTGCTTTCAATATTTTTGCCAACACAATATATTAAAATTCACAATTATTTTTAAATAATAAAAGTATACTCATGTTTTCACTCACCACTTGCGTTGGAGATGCCATTCCAACCTCGCTGATTGTAACGCGTAGAAAACGACTTCACTACTGCAAAAAAACACACAAAAGGACCTAGTATTGGTTAGTCAGCTGTTTTATTCCGCGTTCGTGTTTCGGCCTTGAGATCTGTTATTTCGTACCACACGACACAACTCCCGCGTGCTCTGAATAACCCCTTGTATTCGCTAATTATTCTTTGTTTACAGCTATTAGTTCTGACGTTTCACCAGGTTTTGACAGCGCAAGCGTAATGTTTGACAGGTCGATAACACTTTCAATAATTTTCGAATTTAAATTTTATAAGTCATATTCAAGGTGGTATACTGCACTGCAACCTGTTGTGATTATGTGAACCTATTACCATCTCTTTGCCTATTACACTTCACAGTTTGACTCTAGGTAGCAGTAGTGCTGCAAAATGTTTAGTTGACATGTCATGGTTTCGATCTTGGTTTGAAAGAGGTGTTCGTTAGATTAGGGATTAGGTCTTTTAAATACGATTTGGCTAATATTTAGGCGTAGGCCTACATATAATTTGTTGTATCGTCATATCATACTGATAGGCTACTATCGTGCTAGGAAGTATCGTGGGCCCTACCTAAAATGTCATCAGTATTACTAACCTTGCCTCAACTGTTTTCATCGTACAAGAATTGGGTTAGCAATAACCCCAAAATTGCTGGTGATGTGGAGTCCACTGTGAAATGGATGTCATATTTTATTGCAGGTTAGGTGGTCACAAACAAGTATTGTAGCCTACTAGGCTTAGGATTGAGCTCGTAGTGTTTGATACCAGGCTTAGGGGTTGGGCCTAGATCTAGGCAAATGACCTAGGCCTATGCCTAATTAAAATTTTGCCTACAATCTAATAGGCCTATTTAATGCCTTAAGCATATATGACCCAGGGCCTAGAGCCTAGGCCTAGGCCTACATTTGTAAACACTTGGCTGGACCTACCCTCATTGCATGATGCTGGTATTTGCCTTGGCCCTAGGCCTAGTTGCTTAGGTCTAGTTGGGCTGGTCTATCACTGGAACTGCACCAATCAAAGCTTGTGCTCTGGCCCAGACATTAAATTTGTAATGCCCCAGGCAACTGAAAGTAAGCAAATGTAGCATATATTGTGCATTGTAAAATGAATAAGATGTTTGGTTGAAATGTATTCGAAACCTATACACCTTGACGTGGAACCTATCCAGAAAGCTGTGAAGTAGGCCCATCGGCATTGAGTTTGAAGTTACACCAAACGTTACTCTACAAACTCATTGCTATCGCTGCCTAGGCCTCATTATGGAATAGAGTAGCAGAGCCCTAATTGAACAGTCTACAGACTGTTGTAGTGTTGCACCTGGTAATCCTGCTAGAAGTGCTGTGATCACCAAGAAAATGGCACCTGCTAGAGCACTGTTGCAAGTGAATGCTGCTAGGAAAGCTGTGATCTGCCAACTTTGTCATTGTTGATTAGGCGTTGCCTATCTAGAGACTACTTTATCTATGCTATCGTGCCGAGAATTAGAGAGCCTATAGACCTACACGAAAGAGAGCAGTCATAGGGGCTGCAGTGGCCATGTTTCTGCCAATTAAACCTTCCTATTCCCAATTTATTACTTATTCTTATGGCTCAGTCTTAGCTCAAAATTGATAATTCATCATCATTTGCATGTAAATAACACATGAACCTGCCTATAGGCCTGCATGATAGAGAATGGAGAGCTCTTTCAAAAAGTTGCAACCATGTTTTTGCCAAAAAAAGTCACTGTAGGCCTTATGGCCACTCTCTTCCATAATATGTAGGCCCTCCACTGTGATTCTGAATGTCGTCCACCACTGCCTAGCTTCATTAGGCTGATTAGGCTACTTTTTGTGGCTACTATTTGTAGGCCCAGCTATTTTGATCTTATCAAAATTATCTTCAAAGTGGCTAGTCCAATCTGAATCCAAATTAACAAAAATTCTAAATAATACTGTCTCCTGTCCGAATTAATCTTCCATTTTTTTTTAAATTTCGTGGTGGTTTTTCTCAAAAGTGTTCCAACCAATTTGGCCCAAAACTATACAGTTCCAAGTTTGGTACGTGTGCGTATCCACAAATGTTTTCGTGTTGATCAGTCAAACCATGTGACATATGTAGTGCATACAAAACAAAAACAAAAGATAGCTCCATAAGAGCAGGTAATGTATCAGATCAATAACGTGTACGTGCACACTAGTTACACCAGTATGGAATATTTTTATCATCATCTCTTTCTGTATAAAGTCAAGACTTTACCATGAAGTCTTTACGCTGCTCGAACGGTAAATTTACTGATTAACGTACCACGCCTTTCTTTTTTTTCGTTTTTTGATGATTTTTCATTTTTTAAAATCTTTTTTAAGCATACAGTATAAGCTTCGTTCCGTCTGCTGGCGGTATACGCGAGGTTTATACACCAACCTGACCTACCTAACCTAAACCTCTGTCCACCTTTGTCACCTTGGTCAGATCACAAAACATCAGCTTCAAGCGAGTAAAAAACACATAAAAACAAACAAAATACAAAATGTTCAAACTACACACCATAGATATAAATAAGATCTATCAGAAAACACCAAAAACGCGAACATCAAACAAAAATTGGCCATGGTACGTTAATCAGTAAAATTACCGCTCAAACTTCCTATCATACAGTATAGGCATTGTAGGGCCAATAGAAACAACACAGTTGTCTCTCCCTGTCTGATCAGTAGATAGCTATCGTCACTCAATCCAACTTGAAAAATCAAGCCAATTATTGAACTAGCCATTTTTTCCAGGTCGTATCAACAGCTCCGGTGTGATTTCCGAGTTGGTGTATTCATTATCGAATCTTCTCGTTTTATTCAACGATCGTATTATCCACAATTCCAAGCATTTAAGTGATGCTGTCGGTTCCGGTGAAACACTAAAAACGTGGCTCACAGTTTTGGATTATTTAGAAGTTTTCATTGAAGTCACATTCAAGAGAATTTGGGGTGAAAAGGGCAAATGGGCAATTGCAACAATAGTACAAATATTTAAGTAAGTATAAAATATAAAATAGATTTTAACGTTATCAATTTCCAGTACCGGTAAAGTGGGATGACTTTGACCGACTGGTATGAGTTTGTCCTTTTGTTGGAGAAAATTTCAAACTGCTACAAATGGGAAAGTTTTAATTTTATCGTATCTGTTTTGATACATATTTCGATTTTGATGTGTATCTATTGAGGTACCAAAAAATGGATACGATAAAATTAAAACTTTTTCATTTGTAGCAGTTTGAAACTTTTTCCAACAAAAGGACAAAGTCACACCAGTGGGTCAAAGCATTGAATCGTCAAAGTCACCCCATTTTACGGTAGCTATATTTAAATTTTAAAATATTTTGTGTAATTGATATTTGGTGATATTTTAAAGGGTTATGTTCTACTGTAAATAACCTACTGTATATAGAATAACACCCTATCGTATCTATATAAACCCAGGTGAAAACAATAGTACCGGTATGGAGTTAAGTGGGCCCTTATACTTCTAGACTTTGTACCGATATTGGTACCGGTACTGTAGGCCTAGGAATGAAAATAAAATTGAGTGCAACATTAATGTAGACCTGTATTTTTTTATATTAACAGATGCATCCTAAGATTAGTTCTTCTGTTTCATCATAAAGTGAGTATTATAAAGAGCCCACCGATTAGCCCATTGAAGCGAGACAACATTCCTGACCTTGAAGCAGAGAATCAATTAGCTGAAGAAACAAGAGCGCAATTCAATTCTGCAACGTTCACTCTGCGGCAATCTGGCCGAGTTATTAGGACGGTACATTCAGGTATGGTACCAAGTAGATCATATATCCAGATGGTAATATGAGCCTACTTTTTCTAATTAACTGTGGTAAATTTATCATAGCCCATTTCTTGCTGATCTTTTTTTTTTGAGAGTCAAAATATAGAAAAACACGCAAATCACTGTTTCCAAAATAATCAAGTTATGTTTGCATAGGCCCCTAATGGTCAAATATTCACAAATAATATTCAATTTATTACAGCCCTTATGTTGCCTTCACAAAATATAGTTTTGGTTGCCAACAGAAATAAAAGTTGTAGGCCTAGCCCAACACTACAAATTCAATGGCCTAGCCAACCTAGTAGGCCTATTTGTAGTATTTGTTTTCATCTCGCTGACTGGTATTTGTATTCTTTATTCACTGTAGATTAGTAGGCCTAGGCCTACATAGTACTTGATAACATTTGTTTTGTCAAGCTAGATCTAAATATAAGATAATAATAATAATAATAATAATAATAATAATAATAATAATGATGATGAATAAGATAATAATCAAGTAAAATAGAATAAATACTGGTAGTTTAAATGAAAATGGAACATGAAAAAATTTAAAAAAATTGTGTACTAAAATTACAGTATTTGGAGTAGGTCTATTTATTCATTTGGTACCGGTAAATGATACAAATATGGGCATTGGTATGCATATCGTCAGATGAAAATTTACATAGCATACATTCTTAATAATAATACGTATACAAATATGATACAGAAGAATGAGAATATTGCGCTAAATGACCTCGCTGTCGATGCGCCTTAAAACCCTAATATTCATTCGAATGAGAATACATGGATATGTCTTGTTTAAACTGTACAATTGCAGTCTGGTTGTTGTCATTGAAGTGTATTATAGTTCCCTACTTCTAAATTAACAAATTGGTGTCTTTCAGCTCCTCCAGTAAATTGTCGAACGTGGAAGTCTCCTGTCAGACCCGATTCAGATGTCGGAGAATCCGAGCAAAAACAATTAGTGGGAAAGCAGTTACTCGCAGAAACAATGTACATCGTGAAACCTATTGTTCATTTAGGATCAATGTTTTGTTTTGGTCAAAGAGCATGGAAACCATTTTTGCTAGCACTGGGAGTTGATTTTGCAAGGTAAGAACTAAGAAGTGACATGAATTGACAGAATAATGACTGATAATAAGTAGGCCTACTAATAAGACTCATATACAACCTACTTTTTTCATGCGGGTTAAATGTTGATGTTTTGTTTGAAAACAGTGGCGGCTTGTGTGTAAGTACCGTACTTCATAATGTAGCACTCCCTCTGTTCTGCCATATTTGTGCTATTTTTTAATCAGTCCAGTGTGGATAGGCCTAAACACATTTTTTTCTTTTTGTAAAGTGTTGTTGCACGAAGAATTGTTGAGAAATTTAGAGCTTGAATCATATAAGTATATACCAACTAAATTTGCAAAAACTGATTGCAAAATAACTTTATAATTCAGTAATACCTGCTGCTTTAAATGTATTTATAAAACCCTACACGCTGCTGAACCCCTGAAAGAGTGATGTAGGCTACTTGTAATACATCTAACCATGCTGCATGGCAGTATGTCACTTGCAGCAGATTAAAGTTTGTGGGAGAAAAAAGAGCATGGTGGAACTGATGTGTGCTAGATGCCAGTACTTTATGCTTCTCAGCAAGCTTGATTATGCTGGAATACTGACGCAATTGTTCCTCTCAAAACACTTGGTTCTGGCATTGACTTTATAATAACTACGTTAGAAAGACGGTATATTCTTATCGGAGGCTCTATAAATCTTGACAGTTTGAGCTTCACCCAAAAAACCAACATTGGCACTGGACAAAAACTGTTTTGTCCAGGTGGTGCTAGTGTCGCCGGTACTAGTCTGGTGGCGACACTAGCACCACCTGAACCAAATACCCTGTTTTTGGGGTGAAGCTCGGGCCGGCCGATGACGGTTGCTCCTTTAGAACTTCAACACTGGATGTACTCTCTTATAACTACAAACAAGTGATAACATCAATTAATCGAGAATCGATTCTGATGTAAAACAATTCTCAAATCAAAAAATTGATTTTTGAGTGCTGTACTTCTTTACATCGCAATAAGTGCTCATTTCGCTGTCCATATTATTCTGTATTGTTGAGATTTTACTATCTGGACACAAGCTATCCCTTCGGTTACGTCTGACAGCCGAGCGTTGACGGAAATACCCATATGGTACAGTACAATTCAAAGAAGTCTCCTGCAGCTATTTTTGACGTGAACGCCTTGGGAAGGTTGAAACAAAGTTTCAAATTACACTACTTTTTTATGAAAAACCTTTTTTTTATTTTTTTTTTAATATATATATATTTTTTTAATCGATTTTCAACGATTCTGGAGCATAGAGAATCGATTCCCGATTTTGAGAATCAATGTCATCACTACTACAAACTCAATGGTTCTGGCGAGCATTCTCTTATCGGCTGTGTGTTTTGAGTCATTATCTCCGCACTAGGCCCTAAACTATTGCAACCTTGATCCAATGCTGTATTGATAAACACATCAAAATATTTTCATTATAACAGCATCAAATTTGAGACATGATTCTTTATTAATCCACGCAGACAAGGTCAACAGACTGTGACTTAGTTATGAATACAAATATATTTTACAGTTTTCAAGTGGATTTAAAACGATGACATTGTGCCTATTTTATAGACGTACAAAACTTCTCTCTGCTATACCCCTTTCCCACGCCCCCCATTGTTTTATGACTTTGTTGGTTTCCTTTGTCATTTGTTGTGTTTAGTTGTAGCTCCACCCACTGTCCAGCGGTCACTGGCCACCACTAGTTGCACCTATTATGTAATGATATTCACATTTAAAACATTAAATCACATATTCAACACTTCTAGATCTTTGATTATCATTACAGTTTGTCTTTGAACCCTACATAAAAAAAGCACATATTTTAAATAAATAAATGATTAAATGATAGATGATTTGAACTCTTGGCTCTATATAGGAAAATGTTGAAGTGTTTGGTTTATCTATTTTCTAATCAGGCGATCGATTACAGCAATTGACCCGGAAATGATCCATCAATTGAGGTTTCATTGTACTGTAATAACCAAGCCTTAAGGAGCTCTATTTGAACTTACGCAACATTGAGTGCACCAACTCTTACCTTCATTGAACGTAATTCTCAGCTGTACACTTGTGTACACTTGGGTGAATTTTCGATTTTATTGACTTGGACCTACTATTAAATTTCAGTTTGCAGCTGTACAAACATGGTGGACGATCACTAAGCAAACATCAGAGGTTGGAACTTTCTCGGAGAACTGTAGCTCTTCTTTTGTACGCCCTTCGATCACCATTCTATGAAAATCATAGCCGTGACAGACTTCAAGCTCTATTTAAAGCACTTTCTGCCAATGTACCACTGGCTCGATATATATGTGTACCTGTAGCACAATATCTTCCTCAGTGGCAAGATACTTACTTCTACATGTGGTCTACGTAAAGTGCAAGCAACGTTGCCACTACACGTAATCGTGGATGAATTGATTATTTTGTACAAACTATGAACATCTCTGTGCATTGTGTATTCATCGCACAGTGGTGAGGAAAAATAGGCAACATGCATGAATTTTAGATTTGATTTTAATGTGTCACACAAAAGTCACCCATAATGGCCATAATGAATGTAGGCAAATTTTTTTAGAGATTTAATCAATAGAGATAGGATAAAGAAGTCAATGACCTCTCCATCAATACTGCTAGCAGGTAGGAGTCACATATACGGTAAATCCATTTTATGACCATGTTCAGGCTTTCAATTTGCCTTTAATGTTGATCCGTTGAATGGAATAGGCTCTCTGGTGCCTTTTTTTGGCACGTTTTGTCCAAAATCATCATTTTTACCAATTGTGTGGGGTATAGTAATAGTATGTAGGCCCTATATAAGAAAACAATTTTTGAAATTTCTGTATAGGCCTATACTCAATAATTTCAACAAAACATGCAATTCACCATCCGTCATTTTCTACTTTCTATAGGTCAACTGTTGTCAACACTCGTAAAGTTGTTTGGAAGTAATCTACAGGATGCTAGCACAGATAATAACTGTATGACTAGTTGACAACTTTTATTCTCAACCTGTTACTAAAATAATTGATTGAGAGTGCATGGAAATCGATTTAGCGAAACATCATTTTTTTAATGATAACTTTCGAACGGTATTACGGTAGATCAAAGTTCTAATATAGGGGAAACTCAAATACAGTACATGCATCATTCCCAGATCCATCATTTTAATATAATGCACAATTTTCAAATGTATACGGCTATAAAAAAAAACACATTTTCAGATGGTTACGTTTGACAATTAAGCCTGGTTCCCACTCTGAATTTTTTTGGTTTGGCTGACAAAATTTTGAACAAAATTCCCTTTTGTTCGATCATAATCCAGAATTCCATCGAAACATTTCGGCATATTTTGTATCGCATATTTCGGCCCTAAATTATTTCGGGAAAGTTGGTTAACTTCAATTATTTTGTCCAAGAAAGTTGTCATGTTATGTTGACCACAGTATAGGATCACATGGGTTCACATGGTTTGCGCGGTGCAGCAGAAACATGTCAAGTCACTCCTTGTGTTGTCACGGAAACACGCGTAGTTGCGCGCGCATTTGGTGTTGCCCCACGCAACTGCATGCGTCTATAGATGTGAACAATTTTTAAGTGGTCGAAAATTGGCGATTGTTTCGTTGTGAACCGTCGACTGTGTGATCATGTTGGCTTACGTTATTGATGTCGCAAAGTCCTTAGATAGTCGAAAATTATTTTACATTTGCAGCAAGTCGTTCCACTGAGTACGTTACTAGTTATCTTTAACCTACTATGATGTTGACTGCCTTCTAGCCGCAGCCTTCCTGTTTTTTAGACGTCATTGGATTTGATATCAGAATCACTGCAATTCTATTCTGTTTTAATGTGCGGATTATATTTGGTTTAATCTATTCATTGTGACATGAATTCATAAATGATATATATTTCATGAATGAAAAATATTCATGAATATTTCATTTTGCAACATACTTTCAACCACTTTGAAAGATGGATGCCTATACAGCACTGTATATATATATTAGGGATGACTTCGATTATTCGAGAATCGATTACTAATCGATTCTACTACCAAACGACTCTCAAAACCGAGAATCGATTATTTTGCTTTTTTTTTTTTTTGGTGCGAACTATACTGATTTCCGAGTTTACGCGAGCGACGAGCGTGCTTCGTACTGTCGTAGCAACTCGTATTTGAAGGGGAAGCACATGGCCACTTCGCGTGCACGTGTCCATATCAATGGCCATGTTATTGGTTGTTGTCACTCAAGTCCCCTCTACCCCTTCCACCAAAGTCTTCATTTTCGGTAGAGGTCTGAGTGACGCATACGCCTTCCCCTTCCAAATTCCAATGTCAGTTCCGGATAATTATCGTTGAGTGGGGTCATAATTGTTTGTTTTTTAATCCCCAGATTTTATTTATACCACCACAGCTTACGACTTTTCCTATTTCCTTCACTTATAAGAACTCAAACAATCGAATTATAATTGCTGTTGATTGATTAAAATAATTGCTGCGTGTTTATTTTATTTTGTAATCAATATTTGCAAGAATATGAAACGTGCGAACGTGAGTTTTGTTTGGGCCAATTTCGAAAAAACTACCAAACTACAGAAATCCCATTACCATTGTTGATATTGCAATTTCTTTCAACAACAAACAACAGTACTCTTTAAAGGAATTCCACTCTTATCTCTGATTCTAATCCCTTCACAAACTGTCATGTTATCTCCAAACAATCAGATGCCTCCTGCACCACTCGTATTTGCTGTCTCGTGTTTCCCTAACATGAGCGCTCGGTTGTCTTCGTCTTCGTAACAAACGTAAACAAACAGTAAGTGATGGCATGGTGAGGGGGGGGTGCATTTAGTTGCTATGGTTACGTGACCTTGTATGGTCGAAAATAGCCGATCAGTACAGTGTATACCAAAGCAACTGCAACTGCTAATAACGACGTAAAAACAGCGCGGGAAGTTTTGAACAAGTATAAATTGATACCAGCAACATTTATTGTCCCAAAAATTTTCAGAATCGATTCTTAGTCGATTCTGGGCCCTAGATAATCGATTCTGAATTTTCAGAATCGAAGTCATCCCTAATATATATATAAACCTTGAGATCAGAATGAATGTTTACAATTGACGACTCGCATTCTCCGCCCCATTGACGTCACAAATCATAACATCAATTGACAGGGCGGTTAGAACTGAGGTGAAATTCAAATATCCAATCAGGGTATCTCTAAATGACCTCGAGTAATATAGATCTAGAAGGTCGACCGGTAAAGCCACGCCCATTTCGAGTCGTCAATTGACTTCTCGATTTGAAAGATTACTCAAAGATACTGTGGCTGTGACCACGAAAATGTGTTGTTGAAAAATTGGAGTCGGAACCGGTGACTGAATTTCAGCTGAAATTTTGACGGCCAACCTGAAATAAATTTGGAGTCGGAACCAGGCTTTATGCGATATAATTTGAATAGTTTTTACGTGAATAAATTATATCATCTTGAAGGTATCAAAAGTATTATCAAGTTTTGGAAAGAATTAAAGCTATTGTAAAGCCTTTTTATCCTGTCTCTACGTATTAACAATAGTATTACAACAGTAGAAATTGAAAACAAAAATATGCCTACCAATGGGTTCAGACTTTAAAATGACATTTAAAATACGTACAACTTTGTTGAATTGTTGATTTGATTCAACCGTTATGTTGTCTAAAGGATTTTAGGCTGTCTTCATTGAGTATTGCTCAGAAAATGACTACGTCAATAACTAGGTCATTTAGTGGTGTCTTGATTGATAACGGCTGTAAGATGAGTTTACAAACTATGATACAATAGAGCAGGAAGACGCTTGACGTAGTGATTTTTCATGAAGGCCTATCGCTATGCTAGAAGCAATTTTATGCAAAACTGACAAACCTTCTTGAAAAATAGTACTGTATTTCCATTGTAACAAGAATCACAAATTATAGATTACTCAATCATCTCAAGTTGAAATAGAAGTGGAATTTTTTGAAATAACGAAAATATGTCATGCGTGTTACCTAACTAACGTTCAACTCTACGTTGAAATTAGAATGGATTTTGGTGCTGGAACCTAATAATACGGAAGTGGGTAATGATTGTGGTGCTTTTGATGATTTTGTTCGTGTTACATCTCTTCGTCTTGAACCTGTAATATTTGTATTTAATATAACTAAGGGATTTTTTTCAAGAACTCTGTCTAATTGTGTAAATCTTATTTTTTATAATCCATTTTGTAGTACCAGAAATTGGACTTGAACTTTCCAAGTGTTTCAAGTCAGATTGGGTCTTACTTGGGTATTATTGCATAATACAATCCATTTGTGAAGCATGCTTATTAAAATTGATTGAAGTCAGTACGTAGCGTGGGGTGATTGATCATTTGTGGTTTTGTAAATGTGAAGTATACTAAAACAGAAGTATTCAAGCATATTTCTACAAAATTAAATGCAACGGGCCATTATGTCTTTTTGATATTATCATAACTTAATATTAATTGCAAACAATTTTTACATGGTATAATGTTGGGGTAGAGTAATGTAGGTATAAATGGTTTTCAGAGACCTGGTAATGAATATGAAATGAGAGCATTTTTGTAAATATTCAATGTTACTATGCTAGGCTACTGAATCACACAAATTTGTAAAAATTTAAATAAATGTGAATAAGAATGGAATATTGGAAATATGTGTTTGCTTGACTGATTTGATATTTCCCTACCAAAAATTCTTATTAGGCCTACATATAGCACGGGTCTCCTAGAAAATTTATAAAAAACTTGATAGAAATATATTTTGTCAAATTTCTATTTATGATATCAAAATCTTTGAAGATCACAAAATGTTGGTGAAAATTCTGTGTTATTTCCATCAATAACTGTACCGTTCAAATCATAACATTAATAGATGAGCATTGCAAAGACTTTCATTCCAATCGGAAAAAATTGAGCTTTTTTTTTTTGTACGTGGCATACAGGTCAGGAAAAAAGACCAATGGACTTGACACTTTTTCTGTATGTTTGTGATACACCAGAATAGGGTGAGATTGTTTTTCCCCCCAAAATTGGGTGAACGGTTCCTCCGGAAATGAATCGGAAAGTTTGGAAAATCCCCACGAGACTAACCAGAGGGGAGAAAATACTTGGAAATCAAAAACTTTCAAGAAACTCCAACATTTTTACTGAAAATGGAAGAAACTATCCTACACATTGTCAGTTATTTTTACAATTGGATGAGAAATAATGAATAAAACCATTTATAAGGTTATTTTTTTATATTGATAAAATCTATTAAGAAAAAGCAACAGTGTCACCAAATTGACAAGTGACACAATTAATAATAATAATAAAACAGATTTTATTTTTGAGGTATAGCATTATGTATACATATGGTACATTGTAGGCCTAAAATGCTATCTACAAAAAAGACGATGTTCAGTATGGAAGTAGGCGAGCTGACTCACAGGGACACGAACGAGACGGGGTTCATATTCAAAACGAAAACTAACAATAGATTGCGTTTCTAAATCTCAATATGGCTGACAAATGGTTACTAAAGTTCAGTCAACAATGTAATATTTTAATCACTGTTGAAAATATGCCCACGCTTTGTTTTGAGACTTTTCTCTAGTTCCACTTTTCAACACTAACAACATACCTGCAACTTTTTTTGGCGGATATCAACAAGCAGCTAGTAGGGTTTTTAAACATTTGAAGTAATCCAAGGACTGTAGATGTAGATTGAGCTGACAGTTTATTTTTCATCATCAATTTATATTCATGATTAAAATCTAACCAGGCGGCAGTACTGTCAAAGTGGGCGATTGGCAGTCCGGAGGCAGTTGGGCCTGGATGTCATGTTGTATGCTTACACACATTATATTTGTAATTAATAGTGTAATTTTAATATTTATATATATATATATATATATATATATATATATATATATATATATATATATATATATATATATATATATATCTCAAACCCAGATAACCAATTAAATTGGGCCAGGGGGTGTTTCCACCAGTTTTTTTAGGGCAGACTTCTCATATCAATCGGTTCCTGCCAGTTCTGACTTCTTCCTCCTCTTCTTCACTACTGCTAGGCCTATCCTCTATTTCTTCTTCTCTTCCTATGAGTTCCCTCCATCGTTCTCTATTCTCCCACCATCTCTCGTCTTCCAATTCTTCCCATTTTTCTCCTCGGTTGACTACCCCGAACTTCACTCCCTCTTGGTCGTCCAACTCTTCTCTTAGCTCCATTGTTTTCTGCTATCTCAAACATTGTTCTCGGCATTCTCTCCATTTCCATTCTCCGCATATGCCCGTACCACCCGAGTCTCTCCCTTTCCAATAATTGACAATTTAGCTAATTTTGATTTTGTATTTAAAATTGTAATTACACATTAATGAATTTGTATATAATTTGAAAGTATCTCCTTCTGCCTGGTTCACTAAAAACGTCACCAGATGTCAGCCACTTTGCTTTTCATCACAAATACTTCTAAGCTCATCTCACAACCCATTTCCTAGTTTTAACAAAAACAAATTTGCCTTTATACCGAAAAAAAAAACCCGTTATACCGCTAAAGAATACTGTTACCATTATACAAATTCTAATTCATTTGAGTGAAATATCTGTTTGTTAGCCTAATTGTAATTTGTACTGATTCAGGGCAACACCAAGACTGTGGTAGCTAAATAAGTTTTCTCTGTGTATTTTATACGTTTATTTACAACATTAAAGTATTATTACAAAAGCAATACATAAAATATAACATTTACTTATAAATATTCTTGTTGTTTTCTTCTTCAAATATTTTTAATACTCAATATTTGAAATAGGTATAAACTAACAATCTAAGGAAGGAAACAACTTTGGGTTTTAGTGAACAGAGTTACTCACCAGTACTGGCACTAGACTGGTATTATTATACTGTATTGAAGTACAATTTCACTTGTATTCGAGTGACCTGCAAGTCCGCAACGCAACTCGATTGCCATAATGAATTAATTATATAATATAACAATAAATAATATAATACTCGAGCACACAATAACAACATAATAATTTACTGGCTATAATTTAAGCTCTTCTAACAGAGTTTTTAATCATGTTTGATTCTAGTACGTGCCCACTAATGAATGGGTATTGATTCCCTCAATTTTAATATTTCAAAAACCATTATCTTGCCCACAGTGGTGTATTTGTAAAAAAATATAGTAGTCCTACCTTGAACCATTGAACCAGTTGACTTCAAAAAGCCCCGTAGGACAAAATCAATCAAACATCTAAATCAGGCTGAATTTCTTCATACCGGTAACAATTTCATGATTACATTCTGATATAAATTCATTTGCAAGTTATTTTTAATACAGTAGCCCATAAATTATATTATTCAAGACGATCGAAACCACGTGAATAATAATTATGTGCCGTTCAGTGAAGTAATTTCTAGTGAAATGGGTGAAATCCTACCCTTATTAGAAAGTGATATAAATATTTCAGATTGTGATACTAATGAAGATGGTAAAAGGTAAAAGGCATGCCTTGCCTCTAAACGATGATACTATACCAGGGCGCGAGAATCGTCTGCAAAGACTTCGATGCGAAAATCGTACTTGATGATAACTTTCATGCTATTATTAACATGGCAAAACGGTTGAGCGGTTAGTGTGCTAGGCTTATAGTTTTGTGTGCTGTAGGTCTGCACGCAAAATCTTTTGCATGCTGCTTCTTGAAATGAAAATCGAGCTTATGATAACGAATTTAATGATGGTGTTTGGTCTATAACATTATAACCACAAATCTATTTTTATTTTTTAGACACATTTCGAACAAGAAATGTCCTAAAATGATCTTGATTTTAATATGTTGAAATTTATAAATTTTAAAAAATCAATGTGGCTCTCATAGGCAAAATGATCAAATAGCTAATCATGGTCAGTGCTATATAATGAGTAATTCGTTTTTGTAAACCACTAAACCGAACTTTTTTGCGACGTAAATTGTATTTATAACTTCTGTGCAAAGCAAAAGTTAGAGTGCCTCTATAATCTTTACAAAAATGATTCTCACTACCCCAGGCCCAAATACACCACTGCTTGCCTATGGTTTAAACTTCAAGATATAGTCGTTGTTGTATAGCAAATGGCACTTGGCAGAGAATAATATATTCATAACTCCAAGCAGTTTCTATAAATTGTTTTTCAAAAACCAAAGTTCACTAAAAATATATGTACAATACAATATTATCTAAATCACAGAATTCATACAATCACATTTAAATAAATATTTACATCATCTATTTTCAGCTTAAGTATATTAGTTTATACTTTATACACACATTTATGCTTACACACACACATATATATATATATATATATATATATATATATATATATATATATATATATATATATATATATATATATATATATATATATATATATATATATATATATATATATATATATATATATATATATATATATATATATATATATATATATATATATATATATATATATATATAATCTTAAATTATAGTACAACAGCCTTGACTGTGGACAGTTCTTTGCTAGATGCTTCATCCTCATAAGCTGCACCATTCAGGATTTTCACAAAAATTATGTTTTCAAATTTTGATCATGACATTTCTACAATATGATACCTCAGATTCAACACTTATTTCTGTGTTTGGCTAGTTATTTGACATATTTCACTCGTCCATTATTACGAAAGAGGGCTTTCTAGTCAATGGCTGCACGAGCAAACCTGAATTTAATGATATTTGGTCCGATTCGGGAAGTAAATCTGGTGGGCTGAATGTGAGCATCAAGTTGGGTGTCTTCGTTGTCAAGTTGGCGCTGTCGGCATTCCATTCGCTCTCAGGATCCGAGAAGATTGTACCCGAATCACCGGGACTGACATTGTCTTCGTCCCACGAGACCTCAGACGACGAATCAAACACACTGTTTTCTTCATAGTCATCTGCAATAATGAATTATTTTATGAGTTGCTCGACAATTAAAAAAAAAAAAATAGGACGATCTTTCGAGTACGAAAAATCTTTCTGAATTCTTACAAGAACTTGAAACTTATGATATCTTACGATATGGAAGTTTTCCATATTTCAAAACGTATTCAAAGTATGTGGAGTGCTAAATCAAACCACCAACTTACTCATTAATGTTTTCAGTTCAACTCTTGAACTCTTGACGAGTTACAACCAAGCAAAGTTTGATGGTACGTTTTGTTATTCAAAAATTTACGCTTCTATTTGAAGGGGTTCAAGACTTCAAGAAAATATTATATACATAAAATATAAGATTCATAATATTTATATAATATTTATCATTTATATTAAATAAATGAAAACCAAAGTACAGGCCATATAAAACTAGATATATTATACCCTGGAATGCAATATATATTTCACACGTTACGTAGCGACTAACACCAACAAACAAATATTTGTTATGCATTGAAATAATAATATTACTGAATAGTATGAATTACAGTATCGGTATATGATTGGAATTTTAAACAGGTCCAAGCCGTATGCAAGGTAACTTACCTTCTCCAACAAGTGTGTGTTGCGACTGCCACACTGAATTGTTCAATGGATCATTCCAGTCTTGATCAAATTCTAGTTGAGTGTTGTTTTCTCTTTCTTCCGGAGTTAAAACAGCACCTGATTCTGCATCCGTCACATCAAATATTTCTGTTACTTTGACCTGTAAAATAATTTATCCTTCATTAAACTGGTGCATCAACTTATATCATAGAGGGTGACTATTAGATGCAGAGGTGGACGCTAGCATCAGGGGCGGACTGGCCCAGGTGGCGAGGTGACGATTGCAGCCCAGGCCCCACCCTGTTTAGCTCGGTATGGGGTCCTCAAACTGTAGCTGTAGCAAATGGCCTAATATAGTGAATATTCATTTTGAGCAAAAAAATGCTATTATATTTTTATTTTACACAATGAGCCTTGAAAAACTGGTGCTATAATATTACAACAGAATATCATGTTAGTAATTATTACAATGAAACCTCTATGCATTATTCCCAGATTCAACATTTCCCGCTTCTATAATTTCTTTTGTTAATACCATAACCAATGTAGAATTTTCCTCGATGGATGATTTTACAGCAAGGATGGTTTCATTTGAAAACGAAGATCGAGTTTTCACTGTATCACGAATCCTCACTCACGAACTTTGTAAGCTTGTGCGAAAGTCTTTTAGACTTACTAGCAGGCAAAAAGAGACTTTTTTGTAACTTGAGCCTTGAATGTCATATCGATGCTTTGTTAGAAAACATTTCATTTAAGCGTGTATCAATGACAAGATCAACATGTTACATCGATTTGAGAAAACGATACGTTTAAAAAAATGTCAATTCAATCGGTATGTCTATTTCGGAAAGATCATTAAAATGGTATATCATATTACCCCACTCTCTCCTCTTGCTTAGGCCCTACCTTAGAACGAAATTCATACAATTTTCCAACTAATTTTTGTTTCAAACTGCAGATAATGTATCAAAGAAATTAATTATGCTAAAAAGCTACAAAAAATATTTATTAAATACCTCTAACGTGTGTAACATTATCCGAGTGCCTCATTATTGTTTGCTTAAGAGCCCGCATCTTAGCTGAGAATGTTTCTCTTCGAAATGCTCGACCCAAGTTTGATATGCGTTAAAAAGTTTGGTTGTGGGTTGAAAAGTGAAAAAAGGATAATATTAAAAGAGTTCCAGTAACCACCGCTAGATGGGGGAGTTTTTTATTTCATAATTTGGACAAAATCTAGTCACATTACACATTTTGGCCAAGGAAATTGGGAAAACTGTAGAATAAAAGGCGAATTAGAATGTCAAATATTGAAAAGCAAAGTTGAACTTAATGATGTGCGTTTGTAATTTATTTCTACTTTTATTTGGTAACCGGGAATTAAGCAATGAAAATCATCAAATTAGGCACATTTTGATTCAATTATTGCTCCATAATAAAATTATTCTTCAATTTTCGATTTAGCATATCTAATTGTGAACGTATTGTTTATGTATTGCATTTTACCGCAAGTCCGTAGTGTTCGTAGTTCTTGAGATATATGTGGCGAAAGTGCACCCTGTAAATCTGTCTAAGATGCGGGCTCTCAACGACCCCACCAATGGCTAGGTTATACAGAGGGAGGGGGGAGGGTCATTTAATTGTTTACCTTGTTGTTTTCGTCCATGTAGTAAAAAGCCATAATAGCTTCATGCTGTGCAGTAACTTGTAGAATGTGTTCGAACGTATCATCCTCGATGCCACCGTCACCCCGGTTAAGAGCTAAACTAGAACATCGTCTAGATAGTGTACGTGGATAGTTTCTCGTTGTTGTTGGATCTAAACCAGACATATCCCTAGAGAATGACAGAATGGAGAATTATTGAAGTAATGTATTTACCTAATTATTAATTACCCCAAAAATCCAATGTCAATTGCAGAAGAGGTTGTTGGAGATTATTGAAAGAAGGTAAACTAGTTTCTAATAAGAGAGAGATAGTAAGATACTGGGATATTATATAGAATGTTGAGAGGTGTATATGTGATTTGTGCCAATGTTAATCTAGTATTTATAACTATTATATAACTTTTACTGTATTTCATGTTAACTACAATTGTATGAAGAATATCAAATTTTTGCTAAAAATAAAGATACTACTACTACTACTACTAATTGATGTAGCCATGAAAATAGCCGTACAAATTATAATCGGGCAATAGATGGTTCTTTAGAGCTTGGACCATTTGGTTTGGCAAACCACCAAAATTTAAAAAAACACTCATTATAAAACTGTATACAAGTAGATCTTTTTGGGTGACTTATTTTGTGTGGAAATCTCCAAGCTTTGACAGTTCTGACAGTTTCAATCTCCAAGAATGATCATTTTCAAAAAGTGAATAAAAATGATGTTTTCAATTTTGTCGAAATGATCACAAGAACATATTTTGAAGTAATAAATGATAATAGTAATACCATTGAAACATTGGCTCAATGGAAATCATATTTATATAATTCTGAAATATAACTGATGAACTTTTTCTCATATCCAATTTAGGTATACCGGTAATTGAACCAAAATATCTAAAATTGGTTTGCTATGCGATAAAAATGTTACAGCAGAATGTGCCACAACTATTTTTTTCAACAAATACTACCTGATTTAAAGTTGGTGTTAAATCTTTCGACTTGAACTCTAATATCTAATATTCGATGCCGATAGATCTTGGTTATTATTTGGTGCGTCGTTAAACCCAATATAAAATAGAATCTAATATTTTCTCACAATACAACTTCAAGGCAAAATACAAACAAGACAAAGCTCAAGTTTTTCAAATTTAAAATCACTAACTTTATATCATACTGAATATTGATTATATTTATTAAAATAAAATACACATTTTGAGTGCAATTTTGCACATGTGTCTCGGATTGAAGCACTTTCACTAAATAACACAAATTTACTCAAGGCAGAAGTAGAACACGAAACGCTACTAGAGTAAGAACAACATTAATTGCAATCAGTCACGTAACTCGAACTTGGACTCAAGTGGCTACAGGCTTCTGTCAGGCGTGTAAGCTTTCACGTCATAAACTCACACGGCCGTAGCTTTTCAAATATCGATACTACATTTTTAACTTTCGATTCTACAAAAATAAACTCCAAGTCCACAGAAAACAGAATTTTGAGCAAATTTCAAACTCGGCGCGTGATCGATAGCGTTTGTCTCGAATGCCTTGTTAGCCTGTAAGTATATTTGTGAGAGTGTTTCTTATTTCGAGGTAGGATACAGAACTTACCTCTCATCAAGATTAAGCGTGAAGTTGAAGTTAACTTGGTTCTTAACTGCCATAGGTATCTCATTTATTGATTCAATATCATAGTGGCCTACAAAAATGAATTAAAATGTTAATTTCACATGTAGGCACGTATCGTAATTTGATATTGATCAAAATGAAAATACCTGTTGATGTGATATATAAATATTGAATGCTGGAATAAAAAAGTGATTACTCACTAATGTCTTACAATTTGTAGTTTTAGCAACAAGTATCATTGTAAATATATTAATTGTAGAGAAGTTTGAAAGTTTGAATAAAAATCATGAAAAATGTGTAGTGAAACCTCTATCTATCGTTTTTCAAGGGACCAGGAAAATAAAACCATTCATGCAGGAAACGATCCATCCAGGAAAATTTAGCATTGATTATATGGGAGTGGGGTAGGAAAAAAATGAATGGTGTAAGCAGGAAAACGATGGATCCGGGAACGATGAATAGAGGTTTCACTGTATATGGCCTATCTACATGCAATGAATATTTTAAAAGATTCTATAAATTTCATTCAAAATGTTCATACTGAATTAATAATTGTTCATAGGCCTACATCATCAATTAAAATTATTGTTAGTATAATATCAAAAAACTTTAAAATTCAGTTCTGATTCACACATTGCAAACAAACAAGAAAATTCAATAAAATACCATTTTCTATAATGGGATTCTCCAATGGGACAAAAGCATTTTTGTGAAGGAGATCCCAAGATCAGACAACATTAAAATATGAATACCTTTAGAAAAAAATGTTGTCAACTGATAACAGAAGGAAGACTAATCCCTAAGACTTATGAGGTAGTCAAATACTGGGATCAAACTAATTAAACATTCATTCACATTGTTATCTTAATTATTTTAATTACGTACTTCATTTATTCAATCCTGTTATGCTTTATACGTCATGAAAATATATTGAATTGTTAATTGACCTGTATCTAGTTATGTAGTATTCCACCATATTTCTGGTTATATATTTCATTTTGTAACTGTTTTTCATCATGCATTTTATTGTATAATGGTAATTGCTTTGGAAGTGTATTTCTGTTCATGTATTTAACCTTGTAAATGAGCAATAATGCTAAATTTATATCTACTACAACAGTTTTGCAGTACACATTTATATTCTTCATTGTTATACAGGTTGACGTTCATTTTAAGTTTCGTAAAGTCGTACGTTCAATCTCGTCTATTACTGTACATTGTGAATGACTTACCACGTCCATACTCGGTAAAGGCAAGGTTGCAAGTGATGTGCGCACTTATTTGCTGCCGCTTCATGTTCACGTTGTACAGGATGCATGTTAACTGGTCCATGAAGACTTTACTCACTTCCCAGATGTGATTCCCCAGCTTGGGTGTAAGTGCCATGCATCTGGAAAGTACAAGAAAAATTCGTCAGCTTCAATATTGAATTTAGGGTTGCCGTTTGATATGATTGTCAATTTGTCAGTATCGATAATCATCAACTTTGTATCGATTATTAAATAGAAAATATTGATTATTTCAGATAAAATTTGATATTCAACTTGAAATATTCGATGATCGAATAAATTGTTGTTTCCTCGTGCCACTCCATTTCAGTTTGAAGTTGAAAAAAGTAGAAGTAACTTATTAGCAATTTCAAATTGTCATCAGTAGGAGTACGTGTAGACTAATTATGTAAAAAAAATGTTCAATCAAAATATTTCATCTTACTTTCATCATTAGGTATACTCTTTTTGTTGAAATTGGAAATACATATCGATACTAAAAACAGAATCGATCAACATTATAAAATGGATGAATATCAAACTATCGTGATATATCGAATAACAAATGGCAACCCTGATTATGCTCAATTCCAAAGTAGGTAAGCCTACTTGTGCAGGATATCATTAAATCAAGATCTAATAAAATATTCATAAATGGAGAATATATGTAAAATACAATTCAAGGTGAATTTCTGTATAAATG
This sequence comes from Brachyptera risi, assembly GCA_964007535.1. NCBI lineage: Eukaryota > Metazoa > Arthropoda > Insecta > Plecoptera > Taeniopterygidae > Brachyptera > Brachyptera risi. The sequence continues at coordinate 5,937,387 of OZ023330.1, read as the reverse complement.
TTGGTTGCAGAGAATAGGAATATTGAAGATATGTAGGTTTCCACTTTCTTGATCTGAAAAAACGAAAAACTAGACATTGTAGAATTTTCCATTTTTAATTTTCAATTCGTGTAGTTGAACACACCCGCTTGGTGCCATTTTGGAAAATCAAAAGTTACGCGTTGAGAAAGTACCATTCGAAGAGGTATTTTGTTCAGCTACCGGTACTACAATGAGAAAGTGTACTCCTACCATGTACTGTATCAGTTGTTTCATCAATGCTTATTATATAAAACATGAAGTATTCAATGTGTATTTGAAACATAAGCTTCAAATAAATAAATTGTCCACAATTGAAATTATTTGAATTTCCGAGACGAGTTTTAAATAATAAACAAAAAATAATAATAATAAAATAATAAGTTTTAAACAAGGAATAAATAACATTCAAAGTCATTGTTAGATACATAGGAAAGTACGCTATAGACTTGAAATAAATGTAAAGTTTCCGTTAGCAAGTTCGGGCTTGAAGAAATTATCGTTGAAACAGGTTTTATAAATAAATATTTTGATTGATTGAATTTTTTTTCAGGCTAAAACTTCGGAGCCTAAACTATGGCTATGTATATGAAACAATTTTGTTCAATAAGCTCAGATTGAGAAGAACGTTGATTTTACTTATAGCTGATTAACACAAATTAAGACTAACACAAATAAAGATGGTCAAGTTGGGAACGTAAAAAAAATGACGACACAAAAACGATGGGCACATCACATACAGAAACTGTAACATACTCGGCTTACCTCTTTTTCTCTTTCAATCCTAAAAAATGAGATCGCACATGTCTGAGACAAAGGCCAGCTACTAACGGTCGACTCCTCAAAGTTGCATGCATTTCATACGTTTGTTCAGTAGTGCCAAGTATGCTAAAAAATTATTATTTCAATTTGGACGGTCATGTTTTGAATTCTTTTATACTGAGTAGTGGCGTCGATTAAATATAGAAGTGAATCAACGGAATGAAACAATTATTTCTATTAAAAATCTAATAATTATACAGCTTCAACAATTAATATTTTCAAACACAGCATATAATACCTATAGGTATTATTGATAATATAAATTGTAATGATACTGCATAATAAGAATACAGCACTAAAATATGAACTATCGCTATAGTATAATGATGGCAGCAGTGGTTATATTAGTGACAATTCAGAACTTCACATATGAAAAAATCAATTATATAGAGGTAGGTTCTGCGCAGATACTGGGTGTGTGTGTGTGTGTGGGGGGGGGGGAGTTCCTTTTTTGAAAAAATTTGTTTCTTAAAGTATCTTGTTACCAGCGGGTATTTGGGAATAGTGAAACGACAGCCTTCTTTAATCAGATCTTTCTTCTCTGATAAGAAAAGAAGGTAAGAATAAGATAAGAAAAGAATGAATAAAGAAAGCTGTGAGTGAAACTATTGGAATACTATTTGGGAGGGAATCAAACTTGATTAATTACTTAACAATAGCAATACTGCTTCGAGGGAGTAATTGGTTATTGGATTCACTTCATTCTCATCATAACCATGGTGTTGATTTTACCAACTAATTTAATGCGTGGAATTTCAATGACGAATTCTTCTTTGATAACGTACATTATTTACAATATTCCTTATTTTACAACTGCGCAAATTGGAATTAAGAGCTGCATTTTTGAAGTTTAGAACTGCGCATATTAGGGTCAACTGCGCACTAATATAACCTCTGCATGGCAGAATTAAACTGTTTATTTCAATCCTTGTAATGCATGGCACATCATCAAGCAAATCAAATGTGAGAAAATAAAGAGTAAAACGAGGCCGCGAACCGAATGAAGTGGGATTATATTTTTGCGATCACACTTGCACCGAAAAGGTCCACGTGTCTTTGCGACGCCACTAGTCTCATTAACGTACTGGCTGAACAAGAAAAATAAATCAATAGATGCTCACTTTGTGATTGTTGCAAAGACAATGTCGGCAGGAATAGTGTACGGTAGACTTAACACCGATAGTAACTTCATTCCTCGGTGCTTAAAGATCCAATTAACCAAGCCCTTATTGGCTGTGTCTATTGCATCTTGGAATATTGATAATACTGTGTCTGGCAGATTAGCCACAAGTGCTTCCTGAAATGTAAAGAATGGATTACTACTATATATACAATATATACTACTATTTCACTTCACCATGAAATAACTGTCAGTTTTTAAACATATTTGTACAGAATATATATGGTTTCATTATGCCTGAAGTCTTAAACAGCTGAATAACAATAACATAAAATCCAAAATACATACTGTTTTGTTTATTCTGTTTTTTCACACTGAAATCTATCATTTTCATTCTATCATTGATAAGCTATCATTTTCATTGTTATTTTCATTAACAGTATTGTTATGTGCAATCATATATCACTCTTCACTAAAATGAGAAAGACTCAAGCTTACATATTCAAATTATTTCATAACAATATTATGGTAGATTGTAACTTTTGGCCTACCTGTCTGTGAACGATGCACTCTTTACATTGCGGATCGTACTCGAAACTATCATCCAAGGACTCGGAGACAGTAAACGTGGACTGTACGGCTAAGCAACGAGTGCAATTGATGAGGTTATTTCTATGTAGAAATCGCAGCGCATCATCAAACCCTTGCTTGCACATTTTCGCTAACATTTCCGGTTTTGGTGGGAAAAGTATTCTTGCGAACCGATAGATATTCTGCCGAGATAATTCTATGCTCGTGTTGGCCACATTCACCTGCAAGATTTAACCGTTGATCATCAGTGGATACAGTTGAAACACTGAGAGAATAGGATTCCTACCGTGGCGCATCCTGGTATCACTTTGGTGCACTGAATAATTTTCAACATGACGACACTAAAATCAGCTGAGCATGCTACACACCAATAGCGGCTCTTCTGATTTTTTGAATCTAATATACATGGCTATATATAGATATAGCCGTTAATATATGATAATATATAGATATAGCCGTATATAGATAATATATAGGCCCAGATATGTTAATACACAATTAACATTGTTTTTAGCGGATTCACATAGACACATTGCTTGTTCCCGAACCTGTATGGTTAACAGAACCACCAACCATCTTACAGAAAAACGATGAAACACAAATAAAACATACCCGTATTTTCGAAGTTCCTTTCGCTCAAGTGCACAGGATACATTTTGATATTGCAAATATATTCATTTTTATTCATTATGATTATTAAAAACAACCATTAACGAGTGAATTTGTGAAATATCTCATTTTTCTATATCGATGCAGTTTTCTTGTGGTGGCTGCACGAATCCTATTCTCTCAGTATTTCAACTGTAACTAAGTCTTGATTTGCCCCAGGTCTCTATCTTAGGTAACTCATCCCTGCTTCTTCTACCTTCCATTTCACCCTTTAAACTTTTCAACTTGTTAACTTTACGCTGCCCAGCTTCTTTTTGCCCCCTCCCACACTACATCCAACTTTCATCCTACATTCAACCATTTAGTTTAGGGTCAACCGGGGTAGGTGTGACAATGGGGGAAGTGTGATAACTGCTGATATCTCGATTAGTAATCAATATTTTTTTATTCTGATTTTCTTTTCAACTTGACTTGAAGAGTGATCATTGGAATAATTATATAACATAATTTGATAAAAAAATGTATGGCTGTTAAAACAAGTTAGAACAATGTTTATACTTCTTTCTATTCCTAAGTACTTCTTGTACAACCTAAAATTCATCCACACTTCCCCCTTACTATTTAGACTGATTTTGTGTGCAAAGATCACATCATGTCACACTTACCCCAGCTGGTATCACACTTACCCCATTTGGATGGGGGAAGTGTGACAAACGCTTTTTTGTTCACCATATTTTTTTTAGGCTGTACAAAGTTTCCCATTGAGAAGAGATTTTTTGGGCTTAGTAACTTTGAGCAAATGTATATGTACAAAAAATATGAAATCAGTACAAGCACTAGTCCAGTTGTTAAACTACTTGAAAGATGAAATATTCTGTAAGCCGTCACACTTACCCCGGTTGACCCTATAGTGTTATAACACTATAAACTATGAACCCCCCCCCCCCATCTCAACTTCAATTTCAACTTATTGTTCCCCCCCTCCCCCTTCACTCACCTACCAGAACACTGAACAAGCAGCCTTCATGATCATTCTCTACTCTACTGCGACCATGGCAATAGCCAAAACGTCATAATTTCGTGTAAGCATTTCATTTTTTTCTCTCTCCACATCTTTTGTATCTTGTATTTCATCTCTGTGTTCTATCAACGGGCTCACCACTTTGAGTTGGCCTATCTCTACTCGTAAATCTTGGTAAACTTTCTTTCCCTTTTTACCCAATTCACATGATCATCTGATGAGTTAATTATGTATTAAATAACGTTTATATATAACTTAAAATTCCCATATCTTTTAATAGCATGGATATTTATACCGTAACGTAAGACTTATCAGTGCATTACTCAATGCAGTATAAGGATATTTTACGGTAATTTAGTATTAATATTCTGGGTAACACTTGAATCTCAACTCACACACATTCTTACAAACTAAACATTACATTCATATCATATGTTTATTGAAAACAAAAATATATTTTATAAAATATAATGAAAATGATATGTAGGCCCTATATATGAGTAATCTGTACAGTGGGCCTACTCATATTAGATATGTATTACCAAATTATTAGTCATTTACTATTAATTAGCTATTCACGGACAGAAATATATGTAGACCTGTGCAATAAACAAATCTATATGTCCAGTGGCGTAAGCTAGTCACCAAGACTACAAAGTCTGCGTTCATATGAAAATAAAATGAGGGGGGGGGAGGCACGAATTTAATTTTACTATCTGAAATGTGATAGTTTATCAATTAGTATTAATCACTGATAGCTATGCCTACGTTATATCAAGCCCAATACTATATGTACAATAAAAAATGTACGATACAAACAGAGACGGAGGGAGAGGGGCAATGTTAGTTTGGGAAAGAAAATGCTATAAGTAGAATATATATACATATGGGTAAGTGAATAACAGTTTGAAGTTTCTTACATGAAATAGCTGTGACGAAAGATCTCGTGGGCAGATATCACTCTCCCCACAGAAAGGACTGACCGTGATAGTATTTTCATCTATTGTTGGTAAATTGTCACTAAATCCACCGTCCATGTATCTTACACCGTGGAATTTAGGAGGAAGAAGCCCAGAGAATACTGGAATGAAGGAACTGGCCAGAAGCGCCTGAAAAAGATTGTAAGAATTGTTTAAAACATCCATCTGGCACTGAACTTAAAATTAATTTTATGATAATCAAGTTTTCTCTATTGAATTGTATTAAACTAGAATATATACAATTAATATATAAAAAGTATATATATATATATATATATATATATATATATATATATATATATATATATATATATATATATATATATATATATATATATATATATATATGTGTATATATGTATATATGTATATATATGTATATATACAATATATATTGTATTAATTGGATGAGCGTAGCAAAGCTTTCCATTTCACACCCTGAAAAAAAATGGGCTTCGTTTTTATGTTTTTTTTTTTTTTTGGTTTTTTGTAATTATGTACGCGGCATACAGGTCAGAGAAATGAATCAATCAACTTGAAACTTCTTCTGAACGTTGGTGTCATACCAGAATAGGTTGGGATTGTTTTTCAGAAAAATCGGTCGAAAGGTTTTTCCGGAAAACAATCGTGAAGTTTGAAAAATCCTCATAAGAATAACCCGGTGGAAAAATACTTGGAAAACAAGCATTTTTCAAAAGCTCTCAAATATTCACCGAATAAGAACAATACTATTATACACTTCTTCAGAGATTTTTGTAATAATCAGATGAGAAATAACAAAGAAAACGCAATAAAAGTGTACATCTTATTGAATATTTGGATCAATTGGATTTGCAAAGTGTATATGCAACAGGTTACAGCACTATAAATATCAACAAGTTGCAGGTAAGGTATTTGAACGTTTGAATAAATCCAAGGTCCGTAGATGTAAATTGAGCTGACTCAACTTATTTTTCATTCTACATTTCCATACCTCTAAGCTCATCTCACAACACGCATCCCGCGTTTTTCTAGTATATAAAAAGTAATTTGATACCGAACATAATATGGTGAAAAACAAATTATTTTTGTTCCTTCATCAAAATATGTACTGTTTGTAAGATTTCAGATGAAGTACTAGTATTTTAGGCGGCAAGAAACATCAAACATTTCTTGATGTCAGTTTTGAGAATAATATTTATAATATCATTGATAATTATTTAATTTTTCATTTCATTTTTCAATTTTTTCATTTATTCATTTTTTTATTCATTTTCATTTCATTTATAACATTTTGAGAAAACTAATATCATTTTCAATCGTATTAACAGAGCAATGATTGAATTAATACTAGTCAACGAGAGTTCCGTTTGTCATTAATCAAAATGAAAAAAATGTAATGAATTCAATTTGAATTTGAATAAAAAATGTCTCACAATTCGTGAGGTTTTCATCAGTCTCATACCTGCTGTAGATCTTCCTTGCTATTGAACTGTGAAACTATCACATTCTTGCCATCATACACTCTCGTCAGTGAGATGTGCAGTTTGCCGTTGACTCGTAGATGAGCATCATCGGGCAGGAACTAGAGAACAGTGATCCATCATTAGACTTGATACCAGTATTTATTATCTAATCAGCTACCACACGCCAGAGAGTAACAATACATATCTTTTCTTAATGAAAGACTAATGATTGTAACTAGTTCTAGGAACAGATGAAGCAAATTATGAGCAATTTTATGTGTGTTTTTAGTGCTCTGTCTATGTATTTTTTCCAACCTGTACCTACGTCATTATTTTCATATTACTTGTTTCTCGTATGCTGCATCATCATCTATCATTCATCTCATATCGTCTGACACAGAATAATATTATCTAAATCATGTGTATTTCATTTTTTTTTATATGTTGAATAATCTTGTAATTGAGCACGTAATTATTATAACCATTTTCTCACTGTTTTTGTTAGAATTATGAATTTGGGTAATTTTTAAAAGAAAAGTTTTGTTGAGCAAATAAACTTACAGTAAATTACGGTAACTAAAATACAGACACAGTACTGAAGTTTACTTGGATGTAAACTAAAATATTTTGTGTAATGGACTCATAATACTTTCATCTGTAGTCATAATGTTTCACTAGGCTGCTGTATCGATACAGTTCCTCCTACAAACATCTTTATAGTGTGATGGGCAGTTGTTTGGAGGCGTTGACAATTACGTTTCAATGAGTTAAACAAACGACACTGCACAAAAGTCTAATATTTAAAAATAATGATTTCATAAAATCGTTTTACAGAGGCTGGAAAAAGGGTGAGACAAACCAAAAAAACACTTCTGCCCTAGTGTGAAGTTCTCTTGAAACTTCCTTAAATGTTTTGTACTAGTTTTTTATTACATGTCACATCGAAAGTTATAGGAACTTTCAAGAATTTACTAGGAAGTATTTAGTAGAATAATAATAATAATAAGTCTTCATTTCTTTAAAACACAACACAGTTATACATTTGTTTACGTTGGTATTCAGAAGAAAATGGCGAGGTTCGGTGGGGATGCCGCTCTTCCAACTAACCATGTTTAATAATAATATAATAGATAGAGAATAAGATATAAAATAATAGAATTAGTGGTAATACATAAGAGAACAATAAGAATAGGTATACTAAAATGAGAGTATAATATAAGAATTTTCATTCAATAAACAAAGATAGTGAAGCTATAAAATTTACTTTAATATACTAGGCTCTTTCAATACTACTGTCTTATAAAGAGTTAAAAATAATATGTAAAACATTACGGCAAAGTTTCTTGAAACTATTGAGAATTACGACCATTTGTCCAACACTAGCATAGCAACAATTCGAAATTGGGTTTATACCTTTTCTAATCCTTCCAATAAAACATTCTGAATATTGAAGGAAGGACTGAAAGGTCCGAGAGTCCTCTGTCGTGCCTCGGATACCACTCGAAGAACGTCACTCGTTATCTCACCTGAAATATTAATAATTCATTGTCAAATTCATAACGAATCGTGAAAAAATGTGTAGGCCAGACCACTCGTCATGAATATATTGGTTCAGATTACCCTCCCTCCTTTCCTCTCCCTTCACATTATAAGAATATTCAGGAAAATAGTAAGAATATTTTTGAAAATAATATTTGCCTACTAATATTGAAACCTTATTTTGCCTGTGAATGAAACCAGAATACATAATGAAACTCAGCATGGACTGCTGTAAAATAACACCAAAAAGGGGACATTTTAATAAATAAAACAAGTTATTGTGTATATTGTATATGTATCATGAAGAGCCTACAAAATGTCTAATACAATGTGGGATTTGTTTTTTTCCCCTGTAATAATAATTTTATTCAGCTGCAACTTTTCTTAGCAAATTTGAGACAGAAGAAAATGTTTACAATCAAAACATACAAGCCAAGTCCCACAACATGCTAATATTATTTTGAAATCAATACAAAATTTCATACTTTAATCAAATTCCAATATTTAAAATGACAAATGTCATAAGCATATATAAATAATGTGAATATAATATAAATAATAATAACAATGTTCGTTTATTTAGTGGCACTGCGCTATTCAATAGTTCATTACATAATAAAATGGTACATACACTATCGATTGAATATATAATACAGAGTTATAACTTGATACAAGATTGAATTTTAAAATAATAAATGGTTACATGAAGAATGGAATATAAAATATGATATGAATAATATATATATATATATATATATATATATATATATATATATATATATATATATATATATATATATAAAAATATATATGTAACTAATCAGTAAAAATAACTTTCAAATTCATCCAAAATAATTGTCCTGCCAGAGGTTCTCAAAATAGTTATACCTTATATAATTAATAGGCCTAATGCAGAAACGATTGTCAGTCATTTCAACTACTACTGAGTCACCGTTATAGTACCGGTATTCACTATTTATACAATTTGCATGAATACTTGAAATTTAGAGTTTAGACTGTATAGGTGTAAAATCACTCATTGATGAACAAGACACGACTAATTTGGCGGGAAGTATTCACATGTGCTCAACTGTATCGCTTGCAGACATATAAGACAATACGTCTATACATCTGGGGACACAAATAACTTAATCATCGTTCGTAACGACATTGACATCTCGTTGATAAGATTTTATGTCAATTTGAACAAGATAATATTTAAGAATAATATTAGCACTAGTAACTCTAATTTGAGCAAAATAAGATTTCATTTCATTCAGTTTTCTCGCTTGGATGACACTATATAACAGAAAAGATTTTTTTTTGTTTACACACTCGACAAAAACACTTGACAGAGACGATTTTAAAAATGCATTGAAGATACGTCTCTTGTAAAAATCTGACTACAGTATCAATGAATTTCTAGCAACCTGACTTTTTTTTTTTTTTGCCTAGTACAATATCATTGTTAAACAAACCGTTAAATAAATACAATACAATAAACTAGGCCTACATTGACGTCAAGTATACGTGCAAGTAAAATATAAGTGTCTAGTTTTTCGAAATGTACCAAAACCTCGAAATAGTCACTGTTATTCAGGAAACTATTGATTGGTCATCATATAGGCCTATAAATTTTAATAAATAGTCACAATTCAATGGACAGAACATTTTTTGAAAAACATTTTTGTACCACCTTCAACTCACATTGCACACGTCGATTTCATGTTAATTTATAACGATACATTTCCCTTTGTAATCAACACTACTGAAATGATAATTATGACTAGTGATAAAAAATGTTATCACAATGTTGGACTTGACGACTCGCACTGAGTGACGAATCAACTAAAGTTTCTAAACTACGACAATGACACATTAGACCTTCATAATCTTGATAAGATGAACATCAATTGACAATTAATTTCCTCCATAGATACTAATTATGAAGACATTATTTAAGAGTCCACGGAAGTTGATTTATCGAAATATCAGTTTCTTGGTGATAACTTTTGAACGGTGTGAGATATCAAAATTCTAATTCGCGAGAAATACAGGTAATTATAATAACTTCAAGATGATATAAGTTATGACTATTTAAGTCACGTTGCATAACTGTCTTGAGATCGACAGCTATAAAATGTGTTTTTTAGCCGTCGACTCTTGACAGTTATGCGACATGACTTGAAAAGTTATAACTGATATTATCTTGAAGCTATTATAATTATCTGTGTTTCTCGCTTATTGGAATTCTGATATCTCGTACCGTTCAAAAGTTATCACCAAGAAACTGATATTTATCTAAATCGACTCCCGTGGACTCTTAACGAACATATAACACGTTAAGGTAATCATAAACTTGTATGTTCATTGGTATGCCAATTTTCAACTTCAAATATGTTTGCTATAAACGCAAAAATGTTTAATAATTATAATACATCTTATCACCATAATATAACACAATTGAAAAATACAATGAACCTCCTAGTTCCGTTTCATGTTATCACATATTTGAAATAGATTTTTTTTTATCTAATTCATGATTACGATAAGGGGGGGGAGAGGGTTTAGATTCCCTGACATACAGATTGCTCCTTAAACCCTATTGTGAACAAAACATTTCAAAATCTCATCAAAATATTAAACGCCATTCATTATATCATCGGTGTCAGAATTCTGCAATAAAAGACCGTAGGATAAGACCGCAAGACCTTACATATGGGGTCAAAATAATATAGGTTTAAGGAACTGCGCTCCATATGCGTCAATGGCTATCGATTTGCATACGTCATCTGTGTCGCTGTTTGCAAACGTAAATAAAAAAATGAAGATATCTTCTTATTTCAACTGAAGTTTGAACCCTACAGAATATATTTGTACTGTAAATACACCGCCTAAAAACTCACAAAGACTTATGTGAATGACCCTATATAGTTATTGTACATGCGTTAAAATACTTGACCTAGACCGGTAACAGAGTAAAACAATCGTATCTACAACTTATCCATTTAATTAACGTGTGACCCGCATATTGATTAAAAAAAAAAAATGAAAAATAAATATAAGCCTAAATGCATTCAAAGTTTCAGATGAATATTTCAATCACATTTATGACACAAAGGGGTTCTACGTAAAATCATTTTACGTAAATCTACGTAAATTTTACGTAAATTTTAAATTACGTAAATTTTAGTATCATTCGTACGTAAATCATACGTATAGGAAATTTCCACTTGCTCAGATTGCCTTATTCCCCCACGCTTTATACCATTCAGAAAAGTCGAGAGGTTAAGAGGCTGCAGGCGCTCGTATTTCACGCCGCAAACTCTCACGGCCGTAATTTTGGTGATATCAATATGAGTGTTTTTGCGGTATGTTAGTAATTGAAAAACGAAGGTTACCGTAAATACAGACTTTTGAACAAAAATTTTTTGATTTTTCAAATTCTTCAAATGAAAAATGGAAAAATTTCTAGTTTACGAAAACCTAAATACATATTTTTGAATACTGAAAAAATATATAGACTTTGAAATACATCAAAAGTGTGAGTAAGGGAATTAACGGCGTTTACGTGAATATGAGTTCGGCGGGCTAGTCTACGGGTGGTGCCTAGCACACGATGCATGTTAAACTCGAGTCTGAAGCGAGCGAACAACGAGCCCGTGTAGAGCGCCTGCGGCCTCTTAAAGTCTTCTTGAAATCCTGTGAAATCGCCTTAAAATGTCTTGAAATCTGAAACCAGGTGTACACCAAATTTACTAGTTGTTTACCCCTCGAGAAAAGTATCTTCTCCAGAATGGTGTTGATGCACATTGGACACATGGTACATTCGTATTCCGTAAAAAGTGAGGGATATTTGAATAAGTTGTTGGATGAGCGATAGCGAAGACTTCCATCCCACTATGGGGATTTATGTTCGTGTCTGTGTTTGTTTGTACGCACTGCACAGGTGCACAAATGCGGAATCATCCAAATTGTCACTGTTTAGTTTTTTGGGTCAAATCGGTCACACTATACATTTGAGAAACACGATCACAGATTTTCGAAAAATCTCATGAGATTAGGCCGGGCTGATAAATGTTGAAAACAAATTCTCTACAAAAAGCTTTACATTTTTACTGACCGTTGAATACAAATATGTTGAATTTGTAAACTGAGATCAGACTAGCCGTTTGGGAGAAAATGATAATTTTATGAATAAATCCCTTATTTAATACCGTCTATCTTGTGCATGGTGAGTTACCAAGTTTCCAAGGCTTTGTGACAGTTTCAGCCAAGGTGTGTCGAGTTCTCGAGTACATTTCATATGGATAGGTGTGTAGTTTTCGATTCGACAACATACAAATATCTCGCTCATCAAAAAACACATTTGCTGCGTTTGCTTATTAGTAAGTAAGATAATGGTTAAAGCCAAGTTTCCAATTGAGAAGGTGAATAACTTGTGTAACATCATCTTTTTACTATACCGAACCGATGTAATAATTCAAGTGAAAATGTTAATAACTGAAGAATGAAGATAACTTCCACTAATTGATTCGAATATTCATTAAATAAGCATCCATATTTAGGAGTATGAAATTCAATTTACTCGCTTTACTAGTTTGCATCAACTTGAAATGCAGTACACTCAGACAAGGCCTGGAAACGTCAAGGAAGAAATAAGAACTTATGAAAAGTGTATATTTAGAAGTCAGTAGGCCTTCTAGACCGACACGTCCAAATTGGTGCTTTTTCAATTTGATTAAGGCCCGGTACTACCAAGTCCAGTTAGCCTTTATCTGACAGTTCAAACTTGTTATCACCATGGTTACTTATGCTATTTGTTTTCACCAACTCTCAGATAAATACTAACTGGCCGAGGTAATACTGGGCCTAATTAAAATAAGAATAACAGACGTAATTTTAAAGATCCATAAAAATATCAACTTTATATTGATGTTTTTAGAAATATTTGTTTAATATAAACTTGTTTATAGACATGATTGATGATTTTGAATAGCAAACTGAATTCGATCAACTCACATTTGGCCTATATTGAGTTTTTAAGTTATCTCGATTAAATCGAGTAAAGCCTTGGAACAGCTAATTTGGAGAGAATGACTTAATCGTAAGTTTTACAGTAGCCCAATTACGCTATTTTCGATATTGATATTATGTAGTTATTCCTTCATGCACTTGATGCAAATTGTTCAGTAACCATCAGTTGCACAACCTATTTATTTATTTCCTACACGACATCATTCCTCATCGTTTTTTAACGCACGAGTATATATATACTATCATTTCTATTGGTTGACACAACTTGCCTTTGCCTAGACATTTATTTTGACTCATCTAAGACGATTGTTCAGACTTATCATATTATTTACATACAAAACAATTGATTCATTAGTTGGTATTTGTTTACATTTCCCACAGTTTTCATCATCAAGAATGATCAATGGATCATTTGTCATCTCAGCGGTTGCATGGGTGATTACTGATTTGATTTAATCGCCTAATATGTTATAAAATGAAAAATAAAAAAGTCCACCAACTTTCAGGTAATCATACTTCTTAATAGATCCTTATGTAGTCTAAAATGAGTCCTTTGAAAAAACGCCCATTTTTATTTATCCATTTTAAATATGTTCGTTGCCTTTCAAAAATCCAAATTGTGCAGTATACAAAGCGATGCGATGAGATTGCACATCGCAAGTTAAATCAACTCGGTAATACATAATGTATCAATGGAATACTGTGAATACTAAATACAGTAGGCCACCTTTTATTTTAGTCATTATAAATGAACTACTGATAAGAATTAATTGATTCACATTTTGCAGGCTTGAAAGACGCGCGGATCTTGGCGTTATTGCTAATTAATTAATGGCATCAAAATCAAAATATAGGCTTATAAAATATTCTATTTTAATTAATAAATATACGAGTAGCAATGAGAAATGACGTCAATTGGTAATGATTTGAATTCAGGTCAAGAAATAAGGCAAAACGTCACAAGAAAATTTAAGAAGATATATCAGATTTATTATGTTGACCCCAAAAAAGTATTATATGGCACGAGATAAAATATCTGTAAATGTTAATAGACTTGTGAAGAAATTCAGGGGGTATCGACCTAAATGACTCCTGACTTTTGTCTAGGAAAAGTTGCGAAATATGTTCATTCTCTAGTAATATTCAATTCTCAATTGAATGGTGACTGTGTGATGAAAAAAATGATGTATATATCGAGGGGTAAACAACTAATGAATTTAGTGTACATATACACCTAATTTCAGATTTCAAGGGATTTGAGGGATATTACAAGGGATTCCAACAAGATTTCAAGGGATTTCAGGAAAGATTTCATGATAAGTGTACACCAGATTTCAAGAGTTGTTAACCACTCGGTAGCCGTATATATAAATGAAAATATAATATTCTCCATTTTATTCTGTAAATACTTCAAACTTCAACACTTATTCTTGATACGTAATCTGCATATTATTACTGTAAAATTAATCTATGAAAGTGATGATTCTCTCATTTTGTTAGCATCTTTCAAAAGATCTTCCTGTATAAACTTGTATTACCTACGACACAACTAGTGTCAGTAGATTGTGGTAAGGACGAGTAAGATCAGGTCAACAATGAATGATAATTGCTGTATACTGGCAGGCATATACTTATAGGCACGCGCACTGCGTATTTAAGAGCCCGCATCTTGGACAGATTTACAGGGTGCACTTTCGCCACAAATATCTCAAGAACCACAAACATTACGGACTTGCGGTAAAATGCAATAAGTAAGTAATACTCTCACAATTAGATATGCCTAGTCAAAAATTGAAGAATAATTTTATTATGGAGCAATAATTGAGCCAAAAAGTGCCTAATTTGATGGTTTTCATTGCCTAATTCCCGGTCACCGCATGATAGTAGAAATAAATCACAAACGCACATCCTTAAGTTCAATTTTGTTTATTAATATTTGGAAACTTTTTTTGCTTTCTATTCCACAGTTTTCCCAATTTCCTTGGCCAAAATGTGTGATGTAACTAGATTTTGTCCAAATTATGAAATGAAAAACTCACCCATCTAGCGGTGGTTACTGAAACTCTCTCAATATTATCCCCTTTTCACATTTTCAACCCACAACCAAACTTTCGAACACACATCGAACTTGGGTCGAACATTTCGAACAGAAACATGCTCAGCTAAGATGCGGGCTCTTAAGAGCCCATGGGAGTCGATTTAGCGAAATATCACTCTTCTGGTGAATTCTCGAATGGTATGAGATATGAACATTCTAATACCGAGGAAACACGCATACTTCTAATACTTCAAAGATGGTATAAGTGATAACAATTAAACTCAAGAGTATACAACTATATATTTTTTTCAGCTGGATACTTTTCACAATAATTATTATGTGATACGCGTTGAATAGCTTATACCATCTTGAAGGTATTTAAAACAAATGTATAATTTCCACCGTATTAGACTTTTGAAATCACACCGAATTAATTTATCACCAAAAACTGATATATCGCTAAATCGACTCACATGTATGTTTATATCGCAAGATATTTTTTTTGTTTCATGTGCGATAGCACTTGGAGCTATCACTATATATGATTATGACGAACAGTGCATACTTTTGGAAGAACAATATCGCTATAACATGGAACTATAATCTTAGGTTTGGGGTGATACCGACCATCGGCTATTGTTTCATGAATATTCACCCAAACTTCACGAGTCACGGCGCCATTTAGATAAGTGTTGCGATGCCCAATATCTCCGCAATTAATTTTATTCTAGTGTTGTTTGACGACCCCCTTCAACCCCAACAGTTCTAGGTTACGCGGGGGTACGAATGAGCGGATGATGATAAAATGATGAAGGACGGAATGAAATGAAAGGACTTTTCCAAAAACCCGTGCCTCAAGCGGACCGTCACAAAAATGAAATAATTTCATAATTCATGTATTCCTTATGAAATTAAAATAACTATGGTTTTCAACACTTTTTAGAATAATGTCATATAGGCCTACTTCCTATATCTGAAGAAAACGTAATTTTTTTTCATACAGGTATAGTATATGACAATATGGTAATTGAAAATGAAAATACAAATATGCATTGACACGCTGCGTGAAAAGAGCTTTTAAAATGAAAGAAAAAAATCGTTTCCAAAGTTTGTGATTTCAATCAGTTCGATGCAAGTGAAAGTTGAAACAAAAGATGTATTGATTGTGACACATTGAACGAGATGATATGTCACAATCACAGAAAAGCAAAAGACAGTGAATAAGCGACAATAGACATTATACAACGAAGGGGCAAAGTCCAATGTATATTTTCCATTTTTACAATAGCTATCGCAAGCTATAACGAATCGATTATGACACATTGTTAGTACAATGCACACACGACCCACCTTCCAAGTCTACTTAGTAATCAATTCCTCGCTTTCAGTTATAGCAGTTGCCCTAACATTAGGTCTAACACGAACGAGGATATATAATTATAGGGACAGTGGGAATCTTGCTAAATCCAGACATGCGCGTCACTAATTTAATTTAAATTAATTACAATTGATTTACACTTAATTTATCTTCATGGTAACGGCTTTAAACCAATAAACATTTGAAAATTTATGAAAACCATACTCATTATCCTCCATTCCGTCTAACTTACTAAACATCTTTGTAAAATATATTAATTACTTTATTTTCCACAGAGACCACCAAAAAAGGTTATGTTTTCAAAACGGATCTAAAGAACGATTTTCTTCGAGAACTGTACACATATCGCAGTTAAAACGATGTGTTACTAAAATTACTTTGAATTGAATGTACTACCTATGAGGATAGATTACAAACTAAAAAACAGTCAAACATGTAATAAGTAATGATATGAGATATAAAATCTCCAGATTTTGGCAGTAGGCCTACCTACAACCCGATATATATATATATATATAGCCAGCTATCAGCTATTAGTAAACTTGCTTGTCACATGAAATATGGTTTATTCCGAAATTTACATTTTGAATTTTAAAAAATCGAAGTACCGTATATTTTAATGATGATGTTTTTCCATAAGGGTGATAAGAGTGCGTATATGTACACTTGCGATCACCTAAAATTGTTTCATTCAAACTTGACATTTTAATTTTTTTTAAATCTACGCACATTTAACCCCCACATGTTTTCATTCCGTTGCCAACTTGGCTTCCGAACGTCTCAATCAAACCGGTAGGCAATTGATGTAAAGAGGCCTCTTAAAAAAGAGACCTTAGAGTTGCTCCGACCTCTGTCTTCAGTTTGGTAATTTCCAACCTTATGATTGTGATGATTGTTTGCTCAACAAACCCACCAACATACATGCTATTCGGGGGTGCAAATGCGAGGATGATGGATGAATGAACTTCATAAAAACGTTGGCAGACCCATTTGTCAAGGGGGACTCGAACCCACGCCCAACTTGAAGTCAGCTTTTAACGCGGAGCTTCGGCCGACTGAGCCAGACGGGCGACAAACCTTGTTACCAAACTTTAGATGGAAGAGAGGCACTATAATGAAATACTGTTCTTTTAAATTAATGATACTCATTATATATATATTTGGCGTTTGCCAGCATAATTACCCTATGTTTTATCTTCACTTGATAATTTTCCAAAAGTATAATCTTTTGTCCATCAAACGATCCAATAGAAATTGCTTGATTACCTTCAAATAAACTCAAGTTTCCATAATAATACATACATTTTGTTGTATCAGGGAAAATAAAATCATGTCCACATTACGTGCCCCAGCCATGTCCAAATATGCCCCGTTTCGGGGCACTTGTGGACAAATGCAGTAGGCCTACTTTTTAATTTTTTTTCAAATCAATTACTGTAATGTCTAAACTAAGTATAAAAAATGTTGCTTTTATGAATCAATCAACACATCTTGTAGGCCTACATGATTGTATGGTCAATTTAAAAAAAAGTGTCCACATGTGCCCCCTTCTCCCCTACTGATCTACTATGTCCTTGACAAAACGGCCACTGAGTATAGCGTACGGCGCACAACATTATTCTATTATCTACTATTATCTGCAATTATCTGAGATTATCACAGATTATCTGTACTTATATTACCGTCAGTGATGTAACATTAATGGATCTGGTAAAGCCAAGTCAGCACTCATCTGTCCTTCTATTTCGAGTGACTATGTGATCTATTCTATGCTATGATGTTTAACCACTTTTATGTGATCTTGAATCTCGAATATGTATTTAAGATGTATTAACAACGCACTGTTCAAATCTGTACTGATGACTAAGATATATTAGCGTCGGTGAATGATGAAGATGATGAGATGAAAGGTTATTTTATCAGGTGTTTGTGGATAGAGGGAAGAATTCGGTCGTGGCCTACACCTTAGTATCAACATGAACGACAGAAGGAAACCACGAAAACCTTCTGACAGGATGGTCGACCATGGTGGGAAATCGAACTCCGGTCTGCGGAATGACAATTCAGTGGGCTAGCCACTCGACCACTCGTGTCTCACTCGTTCTTGATGAATTTGAGGTCTGAGAGTAATAATCATTTTGGTAATTTTACATCAATCTTTATAAACATATATTATTAACTGCATAAACCGATGTGCATACGTCGTCCGCTCGCTCATACCATGACGCGGTGAGGTTAGTAGTTTTGCCTCTATTACCCAAACAAAACGCGCATGTTGTTGAAATGTTGAGAACCGAATTAACAGATAACGCACGTGTATACATGTGTAACGCCCTACTGCTGAAACTGACATTGACACACCGTGACCTCAATCCTAGCAGCTGATTGGTTAGTAGAGCCGAGAGCGATATAGCCTTGTGTGCAAACTAATGCTTATTCGTACGCTAGAATGAACTTCGTCATTTCAATTCCATATGGATGTTTACAATTAGTACCTTACACTCTAAGATTATTCAAGATTGAACTATGACTTAAATTTACCTTGCACGGCCTTCACTACTGTATTATAGGCCAACATATAATAGGCCTACATGACTAAATACAGTTCAATATCAAATCAACAATGGAGCATGACCGAGTACGTTCAAACATAGAGAAGTAACTCTCTATAGTTTCAACAACAGAGTACCGTATATACAAGTCGAACTGTATAACATACATTCATAAAAATGATAGAATATTATAATAACACTTTAATATTCTTACATCGAATTATTAAATATTATAATTAATTAATATCATAATTATATATTAATATTCTCATTAAATGTGCGCATTAACTATGATATAATATTCGGATTTTATCAAAAATGTAACTATCGTAGACTCGTATAGAACATTGTCGAATAATCCAACTGACAGCTGAAGCTAGCGTTGATATAGAGGGAGGGAGCCAAAGAATTCATTTACAAGCACAAGAAATATGTTACACTGAACATTTCAACTGGTTGTTCTCCACAGTATTATAAAATTATTCGGTCTGCAGATAATGCAATTCAGGCAAAATCTGTGTGGGCTTATTTTGTAACAATGATACTCTTAATTTCTATTGTGATTTGTGTATACGCACCTAAAGGTAAATCACAAAGAAGGCAAGATGCTGCAATAGCACCAAATGAAGCACCCGATATTTTCTCCACTAATATATGAGGAGCGTACTTTTTGAAACATACTGCTACTCCTACATGATAAATACCCAAAAAACCACAGCCCGCAAACGATAAGTTCATTGTTGCACAATTGCTGTATTTGCGCAGCGTGATTGCACTACTAATAAATATAAACGAACTGCACACGCAGTGGCAATCGATGTACCATATAATTCACAACACACAAGCAATAATTTGCTGATTTTTTTTTTTGTATTTCACTCAATTGTTTCTCTCTTTACGCGTGAAATTCTCCAGCTTACAACCATAGGTCTCAAATGACAGTAACGCTTCCTATTTCTGTTGCTACTGGCGGTGGACGCACGACAGCCAATGGCTTATAGGTATAGCGTGATCGCTTAAGCCACGCCTCCAATGACGTCACAATAACAGTTGCTCGGAAAGTGAGTGGCAAATTCGAATGTTGCAGCAGGCATATCTTTGTTCTTATCAGTAAATGATACGATCTAGTTGATGCATGTTGCATTCTAACTAGGAAAACGTCGATGAAAAGATATTGGGATGGTTATGTAAGATGTGTGGAAACTTTGTTTTAAATGTATTTCTCAGTTTCGTTCTCAAAAGTAAAGATTAATGAGATGATGGGAGGACGAGATTGAGGTTTTTTATAGGTAATGGGATAGAGGATTGGTGGGAAGGAAGTGGTCGTGGCCTATAGTGTAGGAACTATCTCAGCATCAGCCTAGACTACAGGGGGCGCATTCCTGTCTTACATTAGATCATAGATTATCGACCTATTTAAAAGCTCAATTAAATAGCTCAATTATCTTTGCTTAGACCCAAGGTTCATTGTGACCGTGTACTAGTTGTTGGGATAATACTGTTTTTCTACTTTTTTTCGGTATTATCTTTTGATACAGTTTGAGTCGTACAGGAATGTCCCCCCCCCCCTTTCCCTAGAAGAAACCCACGAAAAAACACTATAAATGGACGGTGGCAAAGATCGAACCAGGTCCGATATTTCCCCACCTATGTGCCTGTGGATCTTTCGTGTACTTCAACAATGGTGATTCCTAAAATCATACTAAAATCAAATTGTGAGTTCCTTGAAAACGTCTTTTTCTTATCTTTTGATTGACCAATGTTGGTTATTGACGAATGGATCACTTCGGTTCAGTTCACAGTCATTTTGTGAAAATAGGCTGTCAGACATAACAGAGAACAACATAAATGTGGTCATGATGTTTAATTTTACTCAGTTCTATAAAATAGGTCAAATCCAGCACTTGATAAGTAGCCAACATTGTATATACCAATCGAACGTCTGATTAATCGATTCGTACAGAAATCGAAAGATCGATCGTTCGTAAAATCGATCGTCTAGAAAGAAATTTAGTGCAAAATATAAGTGCTTCTGTTGTATGGTCAGCAGAGTCAAAAAGTAATATTGAAAATGAATTGAATAGTTATCTATAAATATAGGGAAATTTTATTGAACATCATGTAGTTTCAAGAGCGTATATGCGAGTTAGCGAAATAACATTTTTTGTTGACAACAATTTCGAAAGGTATGAGATATCAACATTTAAATACGGGTCAACACAGATAGGCCTATATTCGATACCTTTAAGATAGTATAATTATAATGTATACCTAAAAACTATTCAATGTATTTATAGCAAACCACCCTCGGTAGCTCGGTCAGCTGAGGCACCGCTTCAGAAACTGAAGTTACCGTTGGGCGTGGGTTCAAGTCCCGCATAAGGCATGGGTTTTTGTAAACGTCTTTTCACTTATCATCACTTCATAATTACATTATCATCCGCTCATTCGTACCCCCCATATAACCTAGCTGTTGGTGGGGTCGTTAAGCAATCAATAATCATCCCCATGTATATAGCATAAAATATTGTCAAACGTAAAAGGCTAAAAAATGTGTTTTCTATAGCTGTATAGGCCCTATAGGTCTACGTTTGAAAATTATACGATATCTCGCGCAACAATTATTATCTTATACCGACTTGGAGGTGTTGAAAATATCTATGTGTCACCCGCATTAGAATTTGGATATCTCATACCGTTCGGGAGTTTGTCATCCCCAAAAAATATATTTTGACTAATCAACTCAATCAACTGATCAACTAAACTAAACTAATCAACTAATCAAAATTTATTAATGCGTATCACAAATTCATACGAATTACAAATTTCGTAATGGTTATTCCAAAAATGATCCAACTGATTTTGCGCCAAAACTATATGTACAGTATTATACTAAATATAGAGACAAAAAAAAATACAAAAAAGGTTTGTTTTTCAATAACGGTATGAAATTGAATCTTCGCCAAGGGTCATATTCAATCATTTTCATGAGTAGAAAAATAATATTTTTGTAGGGAAAAGGAATAGAGGGTAAAATTAAGTGTGCTCGATTTTTCATGTAGGCCTATACATTAACAACTTTTTTTTTTTTAAATGACATCGAAACTTGCTACAAAATCATTGTTCTCCAATTAAGGCTATGGATGAAAGATATCGTTTGGATGAGGCATCACAAGGGTGATCTTACCACCCCATTTTAATTATTCAAAACCAATGAACTTCAACACCAGGACTGCACTATCCGTGACCATAATTTTCCGTCGTAGATAAAAGTCTTATAAATAAAGAAAGATAATTAGTAGATAAAGATACAACTGAAACCAAAATCTCTAATGTATATTGTTGCTATTCATGTTTTTACCATTATTATTTGGTGTACTGGTTTATTTACGAAAGCATAAGCTTTGGTTCGATCCCCGCCACCGTCCACCTTTACACGTGTTTTTCGTAGTTTCCCCTGAAGTCTATAAAATAGTCTAATGCTGGGATGGTTCCCACAATATAGGCCACGACCGCTTCCTTCCCACTATCCGTCCAAATACCCTGGAAACCTTCATCTCAGCATCCCATCATCTCATTAATCATTTATCCGACGCCAATATATCCGAGTTATTATAGTGCGTCGTTGGACCCAATATATGAATGCAAAAATTAGGAAGAAGCTTCCGATCGGCTGACCCCCCTATCCCACATTACTAGCACACGGGTGTTTCGCTCCTTCATCTTACGTCTATACAAGTAGTCCTACAGAATGATTTCTACCACTTCTTTTAAGCTATAGCTTTAGCTGGCATTCCATGAACGTCCGGCGGTTTCGCTATGCGGAACACGAGAAAGTTGGACTCAACATTCAGAATTCGACGAAATTCGCTTAGAGAATTCGCTTTGCGGGTTTTTCGGCCGCCATATTGGAAAAACGACCAATCAGTGACGAGAGCGGCGCGGTATCCGAATGTTGAGCTGGGTCCAATTTTTTCGCGTTCCTCATAGCACATTGACGTTCATGGAAGGCGCAGCTTTAGGGCAGACTTCGTATATCATTATCAATCGGTTCCTGCCAGTTCCAACTACTCCCTCCTCTTCTCCACTACAGGACTTGTACTATCCTCTGCTTCTTCTTCTCTTCCTACAAGTTCCTTCCATCCTTCGACGCTAATGAATATGATAATTCTACGGTAGATACCATGTCTATATGGTAGATACTCATGATAGGAAATTGAATTATTCGTACAATCTATTTAGACAGCTGTTATCAGTAGATCGCATCGTTTGTTGTGTTATCATCTTCATAAACTGATTATCATCATTATTACGTAAGCTACTTTCAATTAAGTTGTTTTCCATATTTTTTTCTTCAATATATTGGGTTTTATCGACACACTGTAATGATGACTAAGATCTATTAGCGTCGGGTGAATGATTAATGAGATGATGGGATGATGAGATGAAGGTTTTATGGCCGGCTAATGGGAATGGGAAGGATAGTGGGAAGGAAGCGGTCGTGGCCTGTATTGTGGGAACCATCCCGGCATTAGCCTATAGGCTTCTGTCAAGTAACAAATGACAAACAATAGTTACCATAGCAATACAGCGAACTGGTGGACTACCAAATATTCTGATTGGTCAATTCCAATTGGTGGGCATTGTTGTCTGTCTCTTTCAACAATGAGTGACGTCACTTGACAGAAGCCTATAGAGTATAGACTACAGAGGGAAACCACGAAAAAAACCTGTAAAGATGGCCGGTAGCGGGTCCGATATGCCTACTTCCTCCCGGGTCACTTGAAGCAAGTGCGTTAACCACTCAGCTATACATGTGCCGGTTTTTCCATATTATTATTGTGATTATACGGATATTAAATTGATAATTTTTCATTATTTATAGCCCACAATTTTATGTTTTCTCCTGTTAACCATCTATGAATGATAGAAGCAGAGTAAATTTTATACCGTATATTCGTGAAAAACGAATGCCTTTTTTTTATTTGGCATACTTCCTTCATGCACACAAATTGTCACACGCATCTAACGCGATACTGTCTAGTTTTGAGGCGAAATTGGTTTTACTTTTAACCAAACAAAAGAAAGAAATTTTGGAAACATATTTCGTATAAATTCAAATTTCTACGGAATTAAAGTAGGCCTACATAAATTACACACTTACAGTTTCAAAGCTTAACAT
The DNA here is from genome assembly GCA_964007535.1 of Brachyptera risi. Lineage (NCBI taxonomy): Eukaryota > Metazoa > Arthropoda > Insecta > Plecoptera > Taeniopterygidae > Brachyptera > Brachyptera risi. The sequence continues at coordinate 5,913,055 of OZ023330.1, read as the reverse complement.
GCATCTACTGAGCCGTATTAAAGTCTTAAAGATGAAACGTATATGTATTATTATATAAAGCATTAGGCCTAATGAGATCAACAAGTAAAACCAATTAGATCATAAAACGCCTGAAATAATCAATAGGTAAATCAAGCAGACGGTGAGTAGAATGAATTCGAAATAACATTTTAAAAAATAGCTTTCCATTACATTCCATATAAAATGTCGCTCATCTTACAACGCACATATGATACGTTTTCCTATTAATTTCGACAGTTACAGATTGATGTTACAGTGTGACTCAGTAATGCAATTGCGCGTGCACGACAGTAGTTTTCTACCATAATAATCAATCATAGAGATAAGAGATATAGATTATTTGATCAAATCATGTTATTAGATGAGCGTAGCGAAGCTTTCCATTTCACACCCTGAAAAAAAATGGGCTTCGTTTTTATGTTTTTTTTTTGTAATTATGTACGCGGCATACAGGTCAGAGAAATGAATCAATCAACTTGAAACTTTTTCTGAACGTTGGTGTCGTACCAGAATATGTTGGGAGTCTTATTCAGAAGAATCGGTCGGAAGGTTTTTCCGGAAAATAATCGGAAAGTTTGGAAAATCCTCGTAAGAATAACCCGGAGGAAAAATACTTGAAAAACAAGAATTTTTCAAAAGCTTTCAAATACTCACAGAATATGAAAAATACTATTATACACCTTTTCAGAGATTTTTAAAACAATCGAATGAGAACTAATGAAGAAAACGCAATAAACGTGTACATTTTATTGAATATTTGGATCAATTGGTTTTGCAAAGTGTTTATGCGACAGGTTGCAGGTTACTATAAATATCAACAAGTTGCAGGTAAGGTTTTTGAACGTTTGAATCAAGTCAAGGTTTGTAGATGTAAATTGAGCTGACAAGTTATTTTTCATTCTAGATTGACAAACTTCTAAGCTCATCTCACAACGCGCATCCCGCGTTTTCCTAGTTAGATGAGCGTAGCGAAGCTTTCCATTACACACCCTTAAAAAAAAATGGGCTTCGTTTTTATGATTTTTTTTTTTTTTTTTGTAATTATGTACGCGGCATACAGGTCAGAGAAATAAATCAATCAACTTGAAACTTTTTCTGAACGTTGGTGTCATACCAGAATAGGTTGGGATTGTTATTCAGAGGAATCGGTTCGACGTTTTTTCCGGAAAAAATCGGAAAGTTTGAAATATCCTCATAAGAATAACCCGGAGGAAAAATACTTGAACAACAAGAATTTTTCAAAAGCTCTCAAATTTTCACCGAATATAAACAATACTATTAAACACCTTTTCAGAGATTTTTGCAACAATGGAATGAGAAATAACAAAGAAAACGCAATAAAAGTGGACATTTTATTGAATATTTGGATCAATTGGATTTGCAAAGTGTATATGCGACAGGTTGCAGCACTATAAATATCAACAAGATGCAAGTAAGGTTTTCAAGCGTTTGAAGTAATCCAAGGTCCGTAAATGTGAATTGAGCTGACAAGTTATTTTTCATTCTAGATTTCCATACTTCTAAGCTCATCACAACGCGCATCCCGCTTTTTCCTAGTATATCAAATGAGAGGAAAACGCAACAATTTCCATGTTCGTTTTTAATGTCAGTTTACGTGTTGAACATACAAAAATATACATTTAAACATCGATATTGGAATCAAATATATAAATAGGTTCAATTCAGCTTTATGTAGAATTATAATAATTATAATATTATATGTAATTGATAATAATAATTTCGTTTATTGTCGTTCAACTGTTTTACAATGTGTACAAATCGAAATGACATATACAATGATACGATGTACAGACTTTTCTTCCCCTCAAGCAATGGAGAAAGAATGAGAAGGTAATCTAAGTGAGACATAATTAACACAAACATATTATTGATTACCTATATACTCAACTTTTTCAAAAGTTGCACTTTTTTTAATCAATTTTTGAACAAAAGACAATATAAAAGAGAATGAAACTTTGAATAGTTTGAACAAATATATATATATATATATATATATATATATATATATATATATATATATATATATACATATATATATATATATATATATATATATATATATATATATATATATATATATATACATATATATATATATATATATATATATATATATATATATATATATATATATATATATATATATATATATATATTAAAACTTTTAAACTTTCACGACTCATTTTATAATAATGATATATATTCAACAGGAAGATTAAAATCTTTAATCTTCCTGTTAAATATATATCATTATTATATATATATATATATATATATATATATATATATATATATATATATATATATATATATACATATATATATATATATATACATATATATATATATATATATATATATATATATATATATATATATATATATATATATATATATATATATATATATTAAAACTTTTAAACTTTCACGACTCATTTTATAATAATGATATATATTCAACAGGAAGATTAAAATCTTTAATCTTCCTGTTAAATATATATCATTATTATATAAATATATATATGTTTATATATATATATATATATATATATATATATATATATATATATATATATATATATATATATATATATATATATATATATATATATATATATTTGTTCAAACTATTCAAAGTTTCATTTTCTTTTAGAAAGTTTTCAAGAATATTCAGTGGGATCATGGCCTACTCGAATATTACTCGAACACTGATAATATCTATACCATATAGAGTTCAGATAGATTCCTTCTTTCTTGGATTTCTTTCTAATTAGACCACCTAAGCAAATAAAATCTTATCACCGTGTAATATCGGAGGAAATATGCCTATTTCGTTAATATGCAATCTTTCTTTCTACGCATCATTAGAATATAAATATGCTTCCACTCATAATGTTGTTACTACTGTATTATGACCATTTAGACTATTTATGACAATTTATTATTGACTGCGTTTATCAAGTATTATTAGTATCATGGTATTATGCATTATTTCATACTTTTCTTTTTTATAATTCTAATTCATATCCTCTATTTTATATTATTCTGAGTGCAAACACAAGGTTTCTTTCTTGCACTCAGTATTGTATTTCCTATTCGAGTAGTTATATTATTAGAACTGTATAGTATAGTGTTATTATAAATGTGTTGTTATGCAAAATATGTACCGTATTTATAACATTGTGTTGAAACTTGGAAATAAAATAAATAAATAAAATAAATAAAACGAACGACAACATGGCTTCCCATGAATTACGTTAGTGGCGAAATAAGATTCCCCGACGACTGCCGCCTCGTTCCATCTGATGGCTCAATGTTGTGTAGGCCTATTGACGACTGGAAGCTTCGCTTTGATTGAAAAAAACAATATATATATATATATATATATTCAAGTGTGTTAATAATAGTAGTATATATATTGTAGAATACTGTAGTTACCGACATAGTAATTATCGACATTACATTGTCAACATTTAATCCCCAGAATGCGCTTAAATTCTCCAAGCACTGAAAGACCAATAGGAACACCAGATTAAATATATATATATATATATATATATATATATATATATATATATATATATATATATATATATATATATATTCACATTGAACATACATAAATATATAAATATATGTATATATATATATATATATATATATATATATATATATATATATATATATATATATATATATATATATATATATATATAGATATAGATATATATATATATATATATATATATATATATATATATATATTCACATTGAACATACATAAATATATAAATATATGTATATATATATATATATATATATATATATATATATATATATATATATATATATATATATATATATTCACATTGAACATACATAAATATATAAATATATGTATATATATATATATATATATATATATATATATATATATATATATATATATATATATATATAGTCATATACTTTAAATATTATCCTAATTTTATAATAGTTATCATGATAGTTGTTATCAAAATGGAATGATAATGATAATAATGCTGAGAATAAAAAAAGGAAATGAAAGAAACTTAAATCTACGACTTAACTGGAAGATGAACGAGCCCGGATTGATTGAATTAGAAATGTTCTATTCATTATATTCATTCCCATTCATTATATTCATTCTTATTCATTATATTCATTCTTATTCATTATATTCATTCTTATTCATTATATTCATTCTTATTCATTATATTCATTCTTATTCATTATATTGCTCGCAAAATGACCTCCCTGTCGGTGGGCCTTGAAAACATAATAATTCAATCCATGCATCAATTAACCCCAATTAAATTTGATTAATCAATTGCAATGGATTCAAGGAAGACAATTTGGTATCTTCTCATTAATAATTTGATAGCTCGATATCGCTCTCGTTCTTTCTTGAATCAATTAGTTCTTAATCCAAAATGATGAAAAAAAATTGCATCCCTACATTATAATTACATTCATTATCAAAAAGCTCTGATGACAGATAATAAGTTCACAATAAATCTGAATTTGTTAATCAGATATTCAATTACAACATCTTTCCAAATATTGATAACAGAGAAACTGAATTTGGACAGTGTAAACCTTTTTGTTTTTGGACTTGCTCGCTCTTCATTGTTGGGAAAATGAATCTATAAAGCATGTCATAGTTTACAGATTTATTTTCCTTGCCTTAATCCATAGATTACTATGTTTACCTCAACAATATGGCCGTATACACAACTGTTTTGAGATCAGGTGATCAAAAATAATACTTATTGCCGCGCTCCATCTATTTATTAGTGTTTTTTTCAAATTCAAGTTATACAATTTTTCCAATTTGTAAACTAGTGTATAAATTTATAGTTTTTATTTGGTCAAGTACTTGCACTTCTTTTATCGATGTTAATACACTCATAATAATTCTATTTATTGATAAAAGTCATTATAATCGACAGGGAATTGATTACAAATAATCTATAAGTAATTGCATTATATAAGTTGATGAGTGCCTTTTTGCGAGTTTAGTACCCTGATGGATAGGGAACTTAAATTAAACATTCGAGAATCACTCACCCAATGGTAGATCGCAGACAAAAGCACTCGCCGCCATTGCACCCGAAGAAGCACCCGAAATTTTTTCCAACAACAAATGGGGGGCATGTTGCCTAAAACAGCAAGCCACCCCTACGTGGTAAATACCCAAAAATCCGCAACCAGCAAAAGACAAATTCATTTTTATTATATTTAAAGGATATGTATAGAGAATTATATCACATAAACGTCATTCAGAATGTTATATTTATGATAGAATCACTATTAAGATTTTAATTGTATGTTTTAAAATATTTGTTCAACGTGGAGATATATTTTCAAGGTTCAACTTGTCTGATGTACACGTGTATTATGTGGCCCGATCTGCTTGTTATTGTGACGTAAGCTATCAGTAGAGCTACCAACAAAGTTGAACAATCATAAAAACTTTATGTTTCTGTCAATGAATGCGCCGCAAATACTCAAGTTTGACTCGCAGAGCGTCGTTTGTTTTCGGAGAGAGCTATGATGTAACGCCATGCGGTGGCAATAAACCGCGTTCATTTCAACTTATAGCAGCCTTCTGTGGCCTACTATGAGCATATTCTATGGTGTCAAATCTCAACTTACAGCGATATTATTCATCGAGGGGACTGTATTGGTCGAATAATCTAAAGAAAATAAATTCTGAAAATAATTTATTGGACGAGCTTTAGCAAGGATTCAATTTGACATACTGAAAAAAATTGGTGTTCGTTTTTTTCATGTTTTTTTTGTCGGTTCTCCACAGGTTAAACGGCTACAGCTATCAACTTCAAACTTTTTTCGATTATGGTTTCTCATCTAACTCAAATCTGTGTAGTTTTGTGGCATTATCGAGTGGTAACTTTTATTTTTATGAATTTTAGAAATTTCAAAAATACACGTTAGAATATCTCGGCGGGGAAAAAATAAAAATATTTTTATTTTCCCCCCAAAAATGAAATTTTGTGTGAAGTTGAATTACATCTTGATACACATTTCTGGAAATTCTCAGCTTGATCGTGTCAGCCATTTTTAAGAAAAAACATGAAATGTGCTAAATTGGTACTACTCGAAGCCGTTTTTACCCATTTATAACTTTAATGTCACCCAATTGGCGAATTTAGGCAGAAGTTTGGCAAAGAAGTCGATATACTATTACTTTCCGCTCGTATAACAACGCGTATATAGCGTTTTCCTAGTTATCAACCATTTCTGATACTGTTGTCTTTTGAACCTCTTACTTCGTCGCAAGAAAGCAAATCCATATTGTAAAGATGCATGGAATTCGATGAATATTCATTGCTGATTTCTGTAAGTTTTTGATCAAAACTATACGCAAAAGTGACATTTTTCACGTATTTATAATGCTATAGAGTAATAATTAATGAAGAAATTTAAAAATGCATATTTCACCATAATCAGTGTACCATAGGCTTAATCAGAATGTAATATTGCGGATTTAAAATCAGAAAAATTATAAAATTGTATCGTGGAAAATCTTTTATGATCTGAATTACAGGGAGAAAAGCATTTAGGCTTGAGCAAAGTAACAATGCTGATACCATGGTAGACAGCATCTCTGTTCATCTCATGTCTTTGACTTCATATTTCGGAAAGTGAGTTTGGAACATTATTTTTTCTCTTTCCAATATTGTGTAGAAAGTAGCTATCTATCACATATAACTGAAATGAAAGTGATCAAGTCCACCTCAGTATAGGCATGTAGTTACATAAATTACAACCCAAGTCGCGACCATTTGCTATCTTTACAGCAACGCCCCGGAAGTCATAGTGTAGGCCTATAGGTTGAATAATCTTTCTTGAGAATCGAATCCCAAAAAAAGAAAAAAAAATCATATTCACTTCTTTTATCGCCGCTAAAATAAGTATTGTGTTTGACTGGTGGGTGATATGGCTGATTAGGCACGGCTTTTAAATCTGAAACCAGATGAGCGCGAGTTCGAATCCTGCACAAGACATTGGTTTTTAAATAAACGTCCTTACACTCATCACCATTTCTTTGTTTCATTATCACCCGCTCATTCTCGTACCCCCAATTAGTGGGGTCGTACAACTTGAAAAAATACGTATGAGATATATCTTATTGTTATGTGGTTTGGTAGCTCAGTTGCTAACGCGCTCACTTTGTGTGATCCTGGAGTTGAGGGGCTTATCGAACTTTGGCTCGATGCCCGCCACCATCCTATACTTTACAGGAGAGTTTCGTGGTTTCCCTCTGTATAGGTTAATGTCGGGCTGGTTTCTACAATATAGATCACGACCGCTTACTTCTTCTCATTATACTTACCTCATTACAGGTAGGGTTAGGTGGAGGTGGGTATAGAGACTGAAAGGGGAGAAAGGGTAAGAATATTAGAGACCGTCCGAGACGATGTACGACTTGGGCTGGCAGGATTTGGAAAAAACGGAGAAAATTGGAACGGAAATGTAATTTTTTGTATTTTTTTTGTAATTTTTTTCAATGGGAGGAGAAGGGGGTTGAGGAGAGTTGAATAGGTTGATTGAAAGGAATGAGTCAGGGTATGGGGGTGGGCGAAGTCATGATAGGGCGTTAGTTATAAAGGGTGCTAGATTAGATGTGAACAACAACTGGAATGGGCTTTTAGTAGGATTGTATTTGAGGGGTATGAAAAAAGGGTAAAACAATTCGGTAAAAAGATATTAGGGAGGCGGTCAATCAATCGTGACCAAGGATAGGGAACTTGCCAGCGTGCATTTATGCGCGCAACTGTAAATAAAAATGATAATAATTAGACGAGCTTTAGCGAGGATTCAATTTGACATACTGAAAAAAATTGGTGTTCGTTTTTATGTTTTTTTTTTTTTATGTTTTTTTGTCGGTTCTCCACAGGTCAAACGGCTACAGCTATCAACTTCAAACTTTTTTCCGTCATGGTTCCTCATCTAACTTAGATCTGTATAGTTTTGTGGCATTATCGGGTGGTAGCTTTTTTTTTTATGAATTTTAGAAATTTCAAAAATCCCCATTAAAATAACCCGGAGGAAAATACTTGAAAAATCAAAATTTTTCAAGACCTCTCAAATTTTTGCCGAATATAAAGGAAACTATTAAGCACATTTTGAGAGATTTTTCGCATCAATCGGATTAGAAATAACGAAGAAAACGCATTTATAAAGCATTTTCCCATCAATTTAGGCTATTACGGGAACCAATTAAATCTATAGCAACAAGTGTCACCAATTAATTCAAAACGATTGAAATGAATGAAGAGGAAGGCCGTGACATAAATGATTCTCGTAAGGTTTTTGAACGTTTGGAGTGATCCAAGGTCTGTAGATGTAGATTGGGTTGACAAATTATTTTTCATTCTAGATTTCTATACCCCTAAGCTCGTCTAACAACGCGCATCCCGCGTTTTCCTAGTCTAAGAAACCTAGGTTTCTTAGATTATTATCTTCATCTCATCATTCCGTCATCTCATTAATCATTCATCCGACGCTGCTTATAGATCTTAGTCATCATTACGATACGAATTATTGAAACCCAATAAAAATTACGCGTAAATTAAGTGTTTTCTAATTATTGCCATAATACGCCAGTGTCAAATCAAATTCAAATTCAAAATTCATTTTATTCTGTTCCAAGAATTACATTGTACATGGATTGGTATAAAAAACAAAAACGAAACAAAAATAATATAGAACAGAAGCCCGCTTAAGAATCTAATATTCTTGTGTGCGGGCTGACAGTAAGTTATAATACAATAATAGATTTTTAGTAGCTGAAAATTTAGGAAACAAAGACATGAAATGAACAAATAGGTGTTAATTATATAATTGTAGTAAAAGATTATGGAATTATGAACCAAGGACATTAATAAATAGATGTTAGTATATTAACATAGAAAAAAATTGCGAATAGTGTAGGTATCACCCCTAAATAAATTAAACATTCTGAAATAGCTCTCTCTAGTTGAAATAACAGAAAAACAAGTTACGTAGAGGTTTTTATTGAGTGATTAATTGATTGTCGAATAATTATTTTGTTTTTGAACCTGGGAAGTAGGCCTACCTGTAAAGTAGGCTAACGACACGTGTGAGAAATTATTGGTGATACGGATATGTCAATTGATGGGACACTCATCAACTTATTATTTGCTATTGAATAATACACAGGGTCAAAAAATTACACTTACACGTTTCATAGTTCAGTATCAAAGTACACGTTTTTTTATCCTATTCTATACACTATGAGTTTATAGAATTGATTGAGAAGGTGATCTCATTGTATGAGTAATACCTGTAATTTCATGATAATCGTGATAATTAATAACCAATTTGTATCTCATATTTTCCCGTGTATTTGCTTTTGTTACAAATTGTCATCAGTTTGTTTAGTTAGTAGTGCCGCTTCTTATCTTTAATTATGATTGAAACTATATTATTTAAGATTTTATGTATTATTACGAAGCATACAATGTCCAATAATTGTTTTTTTTTGTGCTCGATCCACAGGTCATAATACAAACTGACTCATCGCTATGAAAGTACTGTGTCAGTACTCGGACCAACTCAAAATAGAAAAGCGTCTAAATAGTAACTCTATAATTATAGTCTTTTGAAACCATTATTATTGATTACTAATTTTATTTTAGTATTATTTTCTCTGCTTAGTGCGAGTGAAGTGTTTTGAGGTTTTAGAAACTAATATGCCCATCTGCGATATTTCAAAATACATTAATAATTTTGTCAACTGTTGTATATACACATATTTTATATTATAATTAATGTCATATTTTCATAATTTGCCAGATTGGCGACATATCGACTGACCTATGTATAGGCCTATATATATTCATTCAAGACTGCCACCCAAACAATCAATGCATGCCATGACAGAATAATTCAAATTCAATACTTTATTTGCCCATTTGATTTTTACATTCTATAATTAGGTTAGGATAAAATATAAGGCACGTCAAATAATAAAAATTAGGATAATATAGACTAAAACTGAACTATATGTATAAGATAAAACATAGGAAAAAAAAAACATTCATACACAACATACTGCTCAGAAATTGATCAGGAATAGTTAGTAATAATGGATGGAATAATGGATTGGGAGAATGTAATAAATTTTAAATTGACGAATGAAAATTGAAGCTATGACGCCAATAGATTGTCAGCAATACAGTTTGCAAATATAAATTACCTAAAATTATATCATCATTCCCATTCCAAACAATCTTCAACAACAAATGCATTCTTCATTCCTATTCTTCAACAAATGCGTAATGATATCTCTATACCATTACAATTATAATTACTTAATTAGAGATAGTAAGCCGCGCTGGTGTTCTTCACTGCGTACCGTATACGGATACGTGGGCTATATACAGCCTTTACATACCATTTCATCAAAATACCAAATGTTCGACAACAAATGCTCGACAAACCCAATGGAATAGAATAGAATATGCTTTATTGGTCCAAATTGATCTTATAAAGATATTAGCCTTGTCAATATAGTATATGGTAATTGATGATACAAAATACAGTAATGATGAACAATTAAAGAAACAATGATGAACTCTCTTACACTATAATAACATTTATCAATTAGGTGTTTTTTAAGTCTAAATTTGAATGAATTCGTTCTATCAGTTTTGAGTGCAAGAGGTAGTTAATTATAGAAGTGAATGCCAGCATGTATGGGTCCAGTTTTGATAATAGAAAGATTACACTTCGTTACTTTTATATTATTTTTCCTGGTGTTATGGTCATGTTCTTCACCGAAATCGTGGATGAGATATTTATTTTCCAAAACATATAAAATTGTACTAAAAATGTATATGCACGACAAAGTAAGAATATTTTTTTTTTTTAATAACATCGAAACTTGATACAAAATCATTGTTCCCCAATTCAGGCTGTGGATGAAAGATAGGATCGTTTGGACGGGGCACCACAAGGGCGATCTTACCACCCCATTTTAAATGTTTATAACCAATGAATTTCAACACCAGATAATTTTTTAGAATATTAAATGATTTGAAAAACGGTTTGCATGAGTCCTTGTAGAATACTTCTGATGTAGGATCAATGTCCTAAATGATGAATGATGAAATGATTTGATGAATGTCCGAACTGTAAATGAAATGGGTTTTCGAGGGAATGAGATTTCGATGGTATTTGTCTGACGAGAAAACGACCTGTCGATGAAATGTGTTCTCCATGATTTGCGATTACGAACGATTGGTTTCTCGATGGTTTGATGTGCGGGGCCATATGTAATCAGATCAAGCATAATTTCAGCATAGTTTGTAGTTATTTTTCTTTTTTTCCCCTTTTTAATTTTTGTATGATTTCGTTATCATCATTTAATTATTTCTTTTTTCTACATTTTCTTATTCAAACCTAGTCAAATTATATTTATTTTGTTATTCTCTAAAATTTTGTTATTGTAATTTGTTTTATATTTTAATTAATTGATTTTTATTCTGTGTTTTTGCAATCTTTTGATGCAAGACAGAGTCTGAATAAAGATACATATATATACAGGTAAAATTAAGTTTTTTTTGCCTTTCGAATGTAACTTACTTCAGTTATTATTTGGTTATAGTGACAATTTGCTTTTAGGTCAAATATATGCATCATTATATTCTGTTATAGTTTTTCCATTGAGTTCAAGGGAGAGAGATTCAATATCGTTTTTTAAACGAGTATAGATAAAGATTTGCTTATTATTCATATTCGCTTCAACGAAGCAATCAAATGATATAAAAGATTTTTATTCAGTAAGCATTTTTTTTAAAGTAGAAAGATATTGCAACTGTTGATTTCCTATATGAAGCTTTTTGAAAATATCATCGATTTGTATACACATTGTTGCTTGCGTCCGCGTAGTCGCGTACCACAACAAGTTTGTACAAAAGGCATTATTTGTAATTGTATATTGTATATATATTGTATATTGAACATAAAGGTCATTATTCCTCATGACTTATTCCATGTTGCTCAATTTTCCACCGGAGACGGAAAATTTTAACCTCTTTTATTGTCTTTTTTGAAAGACAATATTTAGCTATAGCGTGGATCCTCACGAAAGTAAGTAAAATATGAGTGTGTCTAGGCATATAGAGTGGATGGGAAGGGTCAGAACTTAGTAATTTCCCCCCATCACCCCTCCCTATATGCGCCTGAAGGAAAACTTTAATCGAGTCTTCAATTTTGTGTGCTCAAGTTTATTGGAGAATGCCTAACATTTATTCAAAAATGTAGAAGGCATAATTTTTTAGTTTTAATTATATATACGGAGAAGGCCGACTCCATATTATCGTGTAACCGGGCCGAGCCCACTTATATTATTTCAATCTCGTTTGGTTTGATTGATTATTGTTTGTTCAACGACCCTACCAACAGTTGGGTTAAATGGGGGTACGAATGAGCTAGTGGTAATGAAACTATGAAATGATGATAAGTGAATGTTCAACCCACAATCTGAACCCATGAAAAAAATAAAAATGAATTATTGAAGGTTAGGCTAATCAACTGTTTTTATTATTGGTATTAGGCCTACTACTCAAGGTCGGACTGAGGGTTAAAAACGGCCCGGCAGTAATATAGGCCTAAACGGCGGCCCAAATGTAAGATTGTGTGTGTGTGTGTGTGTGTGTGTGTGTGTGTGTGTGTGTGTGTGGAGAGGAGGGGGGGGGGTCGGGCAGATATATTTCATGATCATACTCGGCTTGATATGTACAAATTTTGATAATAAGCCTGCATACACACTCAAGTCTCTCGTGACAAAATGCCGAGCAGTGTATCGTCTCTGCATATAAGTCAATATAGCTTAATATACAACTATTCTTTTCAGCTGAGTAAGCACAACAATGTTCAGATAAACAAATTCATATTATATGAATTCATACATTTAATAATGTATGACTAGTAAGAAGGACTATACTATTTTACCAGCCCATAAAGACACCAAACAGGCAGCCCGCCGGGCCAGTCCGAGCCTGGGCCTATACTATCAATATCGAAACCTTGTTATACAATCATTGTTTCATATATGATTGTTGTAGTGATAGTTGAATGTAGTGGGACTATTTGTGTCACAAAAAGATGTGGCTGAACCACTCTTTCTTTGATTTAAAAAACAAAATTCCATCTTTTTTTTCCATGTTTCGAAAAATCATAGCATACCCATATTGTGTCACCTGTATTGTGTCACCTGTATTGTTTCAACATCAAGCTTGCACTTGCAGGACCACTATATAAGACGATAGAAATTTTTTTTTATTTTTATTTTATTCAATGTTAATGCTTGATACAAATAATTTTTCACAGACATACAATTCAATTAGTTACAAAAAAAATGATTATAAATATAATATAATAATAATAATAATAATGATAATGATACATTGATCAAAGCAGAACCCACGTAAGCCGGAGCCTGTGTGTGGGAAAGGAGGAAAATTAATTGACAAATATGAAAGTATTCAAGAGGGGGATAACTACAAAATAAATACTCTGAATAATAGAAATAACAAAAAAAAAAGATGCAAACAACTACCGTGATTTGATGCATTCCACTGAATATACATTGGTATTGGCTCAATTCTCTTTTAATTATGAAAACTATTACGTAGTATTTTGAAATCGGCGGTCATAAACATTATATCGACCAAACGCATATTGTGAAATATCAAAATATTTCTCATCACGAGATAATAATAATTACAAACGCGCAGTATTGCAATTTTTGCTTTAACATCTTCGAAAAATAACAATACATCCAATCAAATGTTAGCCGTGAACCACAATATGACACTATAACGTATATTAAAACAGGTTAAATGCACTCTATATAATCTTTCTTATCTATCCAATAAGTGCCTATCTCAACAACTCTGACCTTGTCTTTTCAAATGACATTGACTTTGAACGTTTCATTACTATATAGTGCTATTTAATCAATTTTTATTTCTTATGAACAGTAATTACATACATTTGTCACTTTATTGTTATCACAACACGTTCACTTGAAAGTGTTTTGCAAGTTGTTTTAACTCTCCGAGCTAGATCTAATTGAACTTATCGTTCAAATCTATTATTTCAGTTCTCAAGAATTAATTTACTGAAGATTAACAATTTTAGAAGATTTCACACCATGATCTGCGTATTTGTTTTTCAAACGAACTTTCATGCTGGACAGTTCCACTAAGGAAATAATTATTACATATTTTTCGATATTTTTGATAAGGATCAACTTATCTTTGAAATGTCAGTAGCCGTGGTGGGTATCAGATATATTCAGATTATCTTTTTTTATATATATATATGTATATATATATATATATATATATAAATATATATATATTGGGTTTAATGACGCACTGTAATGATGACTAAGATCTATTGGCGTCGGATGGATGATTAATGAGATGATGGGATGATGAGATGAAGTTTTTTTTATGAGTATGGGAAGGATAGTGGGAAGGAAGTGGTCGTGGCCTATATTGTGGGAACAATCCCGGCATTAGCCTGGACTACAGAGGGAAACCACGGAAAACCCCTGTAAAGATGGACGGTAGCGGGGATCGAACCGGGTCCGACATGCCCACTACCTCCCGGTACACATGGAGCAAGTACGTTAACCACTCAGCTACATATGCCGGTCAGATTCTCTTGATTATAAGAGTGCATGCATGGGAGTCGGTTCAGCGTAACATCATTTTTCTGGGAGATAACTTGAACGGTATGAGATATCAAAATTTTAATAAGGGGGATACACAGATGTGTTTAATACCTTCAAGAGTCAAGATGATATAAGTAAAAGCTATTCAAAATTTCTAGCCTAATTCTCAACAAACATACAGCTGAAAAATGTGTTCCCTAGCTGTATACGTTTGACAATATTATGCGATATGAGTAAAATAATTATAGCTCATACCATCTTGAAGGTATTAAAAATATTCACACGTATTGTGATGCAAATTAAAATTACATTTAGAGATTACAAGATTACAACTATAGGCAAATGCAGTAGATGCGTTGTAAGATGAGCGAGATATCTGAATAAGGTATAAAAGTCGTTGAAGTAGTTACCCTTGCTATTTTATCGACTCTGGTATTCTACACACCTTGACGTATATAAAAAATACTTCATTGTTGGGAAAATATCGAATCTAGAAAGCAGTGAATCTCGGTAACCTAAATCTGCTTTCATTTCTATAATATATTTGATGAATAAAAACAGTTCGTCTAATTTTTTTCTTCAAAACGGCTGGTTCGAGTTGCATACAAAATGGTGATAATGTGTATTATTCATGTATACAGATTCAGAAAAAATGTCATCTCATTTGGAGAGATTTTATTTTTCAAATTTTCTTGCCCAGCCTAGTCTTATGGGGTTTTTTTAGATGAGCGTAGCGAAGTCTCCATCCCACTCTTATGGAGCTTTGTCTGTTTTTTTTTTTTGTAAGCACTGCACAGGCCGCATGGTTTGACTGATCAACATGAAACTTTTTTTTATACGGGCCAACTTTTACAACTTAGAACTGTATAGTTTTTGGAATGAATCGGTCGAACCGATTTTGAGATATATCATGTCAAAGTTTTTAAAAACCTTATAAGATTATAGGCTGGGTAAGGAAATTTTAAAAAATGAAATCTCTCCGAAAAAAATTAAAATTTGCTCTGAATGTTGACACATAAATGATACACATAACCACCATTTTGAGAGCAATTTCAACCGGCCGTTTTGAAGAAAAAAAATCAAATGAGTGTTCCCATTCATCAAATATATGGAAATGATTAATAGCAGAATTGGGTTGCCAAAATTCACTGCTTTCTAGATTCAATATTTGCCCAAGAATGAAGTAGGTATTCTTTATATTCGTCAAGGTGTGTAGATTACCAGAGAAGATAAAGTAGCAAATGTGGGACAAAGTGTGTAGAATACCAGAGTCGATAAAGTAGTAAATGTAGGACTCTTATTATACCTTATTCAGATATCTCGCTTATCTTACAACGCATATTTCGCGTTTGACTAGTATTTTTCAAATTTTTTTGCTTAGTCTTATGAGGTTTTTAGAAATTTTGAGATGATTTCTCAAATCGGTTCAACTGATTCATTCCAAAAACTATACAGTTCTAAGTTGGATGAGACTGCGCGTACAAAAAAAGTTTCATGTCGATCAATCAAACCCTGCGACCTGTGGAGTGCTTCCAAAAAAAAAAAAAAAAAAACACAGACAAAGCCCTATAAGAGTGGAATGGAGACTTAGCATACGCTCATTAGACGAGCCTTAGCGAGGATCCAATTTGACATACTGAAAAGAATTGGTGTACGTTTTTATGTTTTTTTTTTTTTTTTTTTTTTTTTTCGGTTCTCCACAGGTCAAACGGCTACAGCTATCAACTTCAAACTTTTTTTTTCATTATGGTTCCTCATCTAACTTAGATCTGTATAGTTTTGCGGCATTATCAGATCGTAACTTTTTTTTTATGAATTTAAGAAATTTCAAAAATGCTCATTAAAATAACACGGCGGAAAAAAAAGAAAATATTTTTATTTAAAAAAAAAAAGAAATTCCTCGTAAAGTTGATTTACATTTTGATACACATTTCTGAAATGTTTTAGCTTGATCGGGTGAGCCATTCTGAAGAAAAACCATAAAAAAATGTACTAAATTGGTACCACTCGAAGCAGTTTTTCACTCATTTCTAACTTAAATGTAACCCAATTGGCGAATGTAGGCAAAAGTTTAGCAAAAAAGTCGACATACTATTACTATCCGCTCGTCTAACAACGCATATATGGCGTTTTCCTAGTCTAATTAAAATTGTGATACCTCATGCGCAAAGTTCTGAAATGATCAGAAAAAACTGATGTCTCATTACAAATCGACTTCCACACCCACGCACTCTTAAATGTCAATTACACCAGTTGATCAACTTTGACCCACCATGAACCACTGTATATAGATAGACTGGAAATGGGATATAATTTAAAGAAATACTTTTTAGACGAATGTTTCTATTCTGTTAATGAATTAATTAATCGTTAAAAATAATTTTCTTTGTTATAGGCTTATAATAATGTTATACTCTGAAAACGACATCTGGTTTTTCTTTCTTCTACTTTTTCAAGTAAATGCATTTATGTACATTTTATACATGTATCTGACTCTGTACTGTGAATATTGTAAATTAATTATAATAATGTACAGTGAATAATTTTTATAATATTATCATGATCTAATTGACATTGACAATATCATTATGTATGATCAATCTGTCCAATAAACATATTATTATTATTATTATATTATTATTATTATTATTATTATTATTATTTGAACGAGTGGCGAATACACAACACAAGGAAAAAAAAAAAACAAGGACAAAAAGTTACATGATAGGGACAATAAAAGTATCGTCGCCATTTTTAGACGAGCTTTAGCGAGGATTCAATGTGACATACTGAAAAAAATTGGTGTTCGTTTTTATTTTTTATTTTTTTTGTTTGTTTTTATGTTTTTTTGTCGGTTCTCCACAGGTCAAACGGTTACAGCTATCAATTTCAAACTTTTTTTCATAATGGTTCCTCATCCAACTTAGATCTGTATAGTTTTGTGGCATTATCGGGTGATATCGTTTTTTTTATGAATTTTCGAAATTTCAAAAATACCCGTTGAAATAGCACAGCAGAAAAAAAAGAAAATATTATTTTCAAAAAAAAAAAATGAAATTCTGTGTGAAGTTGAATTACATTCTGATACACATTTCTGGAAATTCTCAGCTTGATCGGATCAGCCATTTTGAAGAAAAAACATAAAATGTGCTAAATTGGTACCACTCGAAGCAGTTTTTACCCATTTATAACTTGAATGTCACCCAATTGGCGAATGTAGGCAAAAGTTTGGAAAAAAAAATCGACATACTATTATTCTCCGCTTGTCTAACAACGCATATATGGCGTTTTCCTAGTAGTAGACATTAAGACATAATTAGTAGACATTAGTAGACATATAATTACATTATATATTTTTTTACATCAAAACGGCTGATTCGATTTGAGTGAAAGTTAGGAATAATGTGTATCATTATTATATCAAAATTCCCTGAGAATTTGAATTCTTTCGAATGAAATATTTTCAACTAATTTTTTCCTCTGGCTTATTCTCACGGGATTTTTGAAAACTTTGGAATGAGTTTTCTTAGAAGTAGTTCAACTGATTGCACCTAAAAACTATAAAGCATCGAATTAGATAAGTACACTTGTGTATGCCAAGTTTTAACTGATTTTGAATTTCCGTTTGACCTGTGGAGCGCGAACAAAAAAAAGCACTTTTTTTTAGTATGGTGTAATTGAGTATTCGCTTCGCTTATCCAATAATACTGTTGAAAATGTATCTCACAAAAAACTGATATTCCACTAAATTGACTCTTATCCCAAGAACTTTATAATTTGATGCAATAATTCACAGACGATAGTGTGTGTCCATAGACTGTCGTAGACTACATGTGACATGTTTCGATGTAGAAACAAATGTGGCACAAAATAATGTATACACTGTATGCAACACAGTAAATCAATTTATTTTCTTTCAATAATATAATTCATCAATTTCTCCAGGCGTTAAAGTTTTAACCCAGTTACCTAGTTAGATAAGAGAATATGATCAATCACAACAATGTTAATGTACTGGTGAAATATTGCATTTAAATCAGATCAATGCTAGCCTACATTTAGTCTAATTCTATTTATATTTGGATGTTCATGGTTACATATTGTACGCAAATTCATTGAGAAACTGTATTAATATTATTATTAAATAATATATATTTATAATGCTTGAGGTTACAACTTACGCACGTTTATATTGATAACAGATTCAACTCATAGATTATCAATGAACTGTATCAGAGATTAGCGTCAAAAATAATAATAATAACTATTTGAACATGAGAGATAAAATGACGCTTTTCTCATAATAGGTCGTGGCCAACTGCAGCAATGAGCTCTTCAGCAAAGAATTCGAAAAGATCGATTAAAATGAATCGTTTAGCCAAGAGCAAATTTAATTTATACAGATTATATTTATACTAGGAGAACGAAACATATGCGTTGTTTGATGAGCAATATAGGCAGACCGACAGTCCGGCACATGCAGTGTATAGTGGTTAACGCACTTGCTTCATGTGACCCGGAGGCAGTGGGCATATTGGACCCGGTTCGATCCCAGCTACCGTCCATCTTTACAGGGGTTTACCTTCAACTCATCATCCCATCATCTCATTAATCATTCATCTGACGCCAATAGATCCTAGTAATCATTACAGTGCGTCGTTAAATATGTAGTGCGTATATATATGCGTTATATATATATATATATATATATATATATATATATATATATATATATATATATATATATTTTTTTTTTATATATATATATATATATATATATATATATATATATATATATATATATATATATATATAAATATAGGCATATATATAGGCTTTAGGCCTCATAATTTATATTCATCTTGAGCACAACCTCCTCTATTTGTTTTGTTAACATCTTGAGCTTAAAATAATTTTATGTCACTGCTTTTTTGCTATATTCATTACTCATTTTAATCGTTCTACAACTTAATGGGCTATAGGCCTAGCTCTTGCTTAATTTCTCAATGATTCTCAAATAGCTCAATAGCTCAATAGCTTTGATTGCATGATGTGAAAAAACTACATTATATTTTTTTTTATCAAAACGACTGAAAAATTCCGGAAAATTTGAATTAATTAGTAAGAAATATTTTTTTACAAATTTTTTCCTCCTGGTTATTCTCAAGGGGGTTTTAGAAGCTTCGAAATGGATTTTTTCAGAAGTGGTGCAATCTATTGTGCCTCAAAACTATACAGTAATGAATTGGATGATTCAATTTGTGTGTTAAGTTTCAACTGAATTTGTATTTTCGTTACCTGTGGAGCACGAACTATATAAAAAAAAATGAATCCGTTTTTTTTTCAGTAAGGTGAAATTGAGTCTTGGCTTCACTTATCCAATTATATACGGTATACTGGATTTGTATAATTATTTTTAGTATATAATCCATCTGATTTTATTGATACTCATTGAAAGCTCAAATTCCACTTATTTTTTCAATGTTACTGTTATTGAATTATTGATTTTGTTGATTTATATTTTCTCTACACATATTAGGCCTGCATAATATGTATTTATACATTATAGTGAAATTCATTGAAATTAATACAAAATTATAGTATCTCCAATTTCTGAAAACTTGAGGGAGATATTTAATGGAACAATATCAAAAAAATCATGTCTAACGAATGAAATTGAAAATTCCACCCGGTGCTATTCTTATAAGAATTTTTCAAAGTTTCCGATTTTTTTTCGAGAAACTCGTCAGGCCGATTCTACTTAAAAACAATCCCGTCCTATTCCGATATGACTCCAATATACAGACAAAGTTTCAAGTCGATTGGTTACTTTGCATGAGATTAGTTTCAAGTTCTTCATAAGTTAGAAAACCTCAAGTCCCGAACTGCTACCTGGTGCTTTTTGTTAATGCAACCTGTTGGTCTTTTGAGCCTGATTTTCGATCAAATCTATGCTATTATTGCGTTTATTCTGTTATTTCTTATCTGATTATTGTGGAAATCACCAAATATGTGTATGATGGTTGTTTTTATATTCAGTGTGAATTTGAGAGCCTTTTAAAAATTTCAATAATTTATTCGTGTATTTTCTCTCCGGGTTATTCTTGTGGGAATTTTCCAAATTTTCCGAATTTTCTACGAAAAAACCGTAGGCCTACAACAGATTTGTCTGAAAAACAATTCCAGCCTATTCTGGTATGACACGCAAACGTGAAGACAGCGTTTCAAGCCATTAGGTAACTTTTAAGATCTGTTTATGCTGCCTTGATGAGAAAAAAAAAAAAAAAAAATGATAAAAAAATAAAATGGAAAAACCTCTTAAATTTCTGCCTGAATTAGGCTTACGGATATAGTTTCAATTGTATGAATTGTAGGCCTTATTGACAGATAGGAACTATTTATTTCAATATATATATAATTTTTTTATCGAATTCATCTGGATTTATCGTTTTTCTGAGATGTAATATTGGTATTTTCATAATCTCCCCCCCCCCCCCCCCCCGCCATTCATATTACGACCATATGCTTCAAATATTATTCAGATTCATATGACATAAATAAGAGATCAACTACTACCGGTGTTGTTTATTTACTAATGCGTACATTAAGCTTATGTTGTTGTTCATTACTAATGACACCATTCAAGGCCAGTGTTTTTTTAACAGGCTATTTGATCAAGATTGAAAACAAAATAACACTCCACATTTCATGATGCAGCAAGTTTTCAAATATTCTCTGTGATTGCTTTAATGATTGCTGTAACAACTAGATCAATTAACACCATAGAACAATAATTTATTCCAATATAATATCAAAACAAGCAATACAGTACTGGTATTATACAAGATATAAATGCTTATTTCTTTGTATAATTTTTTTTTCAAAGATGTTTATTTGTCAATTTAAGATTTTACATTCAAGTTCTCAATAATCCACAAAGCCTGTAAACAGGTTTATCTGTGGTCTGCATTATAATCACAACAGATGGAAAACATAATAATATATACTGATACAAATTAATAAGATACAATTCAATTTAAGGTAGGCCTACAGTAATGGCGAATTTAGTTTGTGAATCATATGAGTTCCAAAGATGAGTATAATGTGCCATATATATATATATATATATATATATATATATATATATATATATATATATATATATATATATATATATATATATATATATATATATATTATATATATATATATATATATATATATATATATATATATATATATATATATATATATATATATATATATATATATATATATATATATATATATATATATATATATATATATATATATATGTATATGTATATCTTTATTAATAAATAAAGACTCTGCCTTTGCCTTAAAGGTTGCCATAGGACACAGAATAACAATGAAATAACATATTAGAATATTAGAATTAGAGAAAATATCAGAAATATGCAACACAATAACTATAAAAAAATGTGAAATTAAATTAAATGACATATACAATATACATATATAAAATACATATATGCGTTTCTCCATTTTCTTATTATTATAATTTTAAAATATATAAATTTCCATTTGACATAAAAAATTGAGAGAATATACATATGATGATTTTATTATGAAACAATAGCAAAATTTCTTGTTGGGAAAAATATGGGACATATAGACATACAATTGATACTTATAGCTACAAAATAATTCAGGATAATACTGGGTGATTGATTGGAACCGAAACTTCTTGACATGTAATTGGAGTTTTGAGATACAAATAGAATTAAATAAAAACGCAAATGAACAATTAGTTACAGCTTAACTTTTTTTCCATTATATATTAGGCCAAATTCATGATCAATTCATCGAATAGCCTAATCAATATGTCACTTTAAAACAGAGTTTGACTACATATAACAACCAGCTGTCATAATAATAATGATTTCTTTATTTCCAAAACTTTTTACAGACAATTATTGTAGTCAATTAGTCAATTATTTTAATAGTCAATAATTATATAATTATTGTATTTTGTTCATTATCAAATAAAGACATTCTATTGTATTATATTCTTGTCGATTATAATAAACAGCCTCTTTTATTGATAACCTCTCTTCAGTTTGAATCGCGGTGATGGCTCTTTTTGCTAGAGTGGCCACCTCTTGCATGGTATCATAAACTGCAGGTATTATATTGTTCATCATGTTGTTGTTCACAACACATGACAAACTGCATGATTTCAACACAAGAAACAAATCCGCATTCGTCAATTGGCTCGGAGGCTCACTAGCGGAAGCTTTTCAAAAAACGTCCAGTATATGCTGGGTGTAGATTTTTTAATGCTTTGTATATTGTGCTGAAAAATACCAGTAAACTCGTTTCTAAATATGTATTCAAAAAAAGGCTACGCAGTTACCTTATTGAAAAATGCTTTCATAGGTTAGATGAGTTTTGTTATATTGAAATTTTAATACAGCAAGGTATTTAAATGTAGAGTCTACTATTATTCCAGTTTGAATTTTTGATACATAACTCTCTTATGACTTTCAACATGTCATGTGATGATCCACAAGGGAATACCATCATTATTATTATCATTACTATAATAATATTATTATAATATAATTATATAATAATATATAATATATATAATAATATAATTACCTATATTACTATAGGTCTTCTAGGAATGTAACTTATGTGGTTCCACCTTATAATAATAAACATGGTAAGAGGGACCTCCAGTACGCTGTTCCTGTAATCTTCAACAATATACCTAATCATCTAATAAACTTGAATACCTTCAACATGGTTAAAAGTCAAATTAAGTGTTGGCTTCTGGAAACGTTAGGTAATAATGCTCTAGATATATTTCGCTAATTTATTGCCATATTTTGATTTTATATGCAAGGGCCTGGTAATGCTATGTATTGTATAAATTCACATCTCATTCGGTTACTTATATATATTTGTATTTGCATTTATGTATAGTCTTGGTTTATTGCTTACGACGTAATTGCTTTTTCACCGTAATTTATTTATACCTATTGTACATTGTATTTTTCTGTACTTATACCACGGATAAGCCTAAATCAGGCTTCGTGGATTTTTGTGAACGCTCATTGATGTATGCCTACACTGAAAAATAAAAGGAATTTCAACTTCAATGACTCGAAGTAACTAGATGTATCACTAATGCAAAGGCTACATCAAAGTGGTCAATCAAGCCACATTAAAGTGCAGAATATAGCTAGAAGGCAATGTGTAGGCCTATACCAACTCCAGTCATGGGCTGTCGAAAAATCAGCGGTTAAACGTGCTTAGATTCTATTTAAATTATAATTTTACTTTCGTACTATACCATTTTGTGTGACCGCAAGTGTACGTGAACGTTGAAGCTTTTCGGGAAATATCGTTTTTGTTCAATGTTTAAAATGTGGCGCTCATGCCAAACAATAGTGATTGAAATTCATAAAAATGCAAATTGTAACTGTTTTCAATAAAGCGTGGAGCAAAGCAAAAAAAAAAAAAAAAAAAAATAACATCCAAAGATAGCGTTTTTTCAACAGTTGTTTTGATCAAGGTTGAAAACAAAATAACACTTCACGATGCAGTCTATGATGGTGTTACCAAATGGAATGAATAAATAAAATATGTTCGAAGTGGCTATTTGTCGGAATAGGATACACTGAGAACGCACATGATACAAGCAGAAAATTATGAAACAGTTCTATAGAAAGATAAAGATACTGACAGAGATGGGCAGTATATACATATATTTCTCGAATTATCTGAAGATATCCAACATATCGATACTATCCAAACAATCGATACATTGATCATCGATGCAATTTAAAAAATGGATTTTGTATCTTTTTAATAACCGGAATGTATCTGTTCTTTTTTAATAATAATTTACAAGTTGGTATCAAGAGTATTATGAATGTTGATGTATTTAAGTGTGAGGTCAAGACATCCTTGTTGGAGAAAGCTTTTTACTCAATTGACGAACACGTCTTAATATAACTCATGTAGGTTAATTATGATAGGTCTATCTATATATAATTTCAATTGTTCAACCTTTCAACTGTAATTCTTACTTGACGTTTGTCATACTGCCATGTACTGTACAGTCTCCGATAATAGAAGATATTATTATTCATTATCATTATTATGATATGTTGAGCTAAGAGAAGAGTTGGAAGACCAAGAGAAAGGTGGCCAGAGGGAGTCAAATTCGGGGTAGTCAACCGAGGAGAAAAATGGGAAGAAGTGACGAGAGATGGTGGGAGAATAGAGAACGATGGAGGGAACTCGTAGGAAGAGAAGAAGAAATAGAGGATAGGCCTAACAGTAGTGAAGAAGAGAAGGAAGAAGTCGGAACTGGCAGGAACCGATTGATATGAGAAGTCTGCCCTAGAAAAACTGGTGGAAACACCCCCTGACCCAATATAATTGGTTATCTGGGTTTGAGACAGTGTTGGGGAAGTTCCTTTTTAAAAAGAACTTTACAAAAGTTCAGTTCAGTACTGTGAGAATGAACTTTTCAAAAGTTCAAGTTCATTTTCTATATTTTATTCTGAAAAGTTCAAGTTCGTGTGAAAAGTACATAAGTTCACGTGAAAGTTCATTTCGCATTTTTTTTTTTGCTTTTAATGTCAATTTGGACCACCGACAGTATTATATAGCTAATATTGGTAGGGCTTACTGGTCAGAAAACCGCGTCTATCTCCATCTCTCTCACTCAAGTACAAACGTCATGGAAAAATGTATTACTCGTTTGAAAAAAACGTCTCACCGGCGAACTTTCGAAAAAGTTCGTGACCGAAAAGGAACTTTTACCAAGTTCACGTTCATTATGTGAAAAACGAACGCGTTCATATAAAAGTTCATCAAAAAATGAACGCGTTCATTTTGCAAGTTCACTCCCCAACACTGGTTTGAGATATATATATTATTATTGAGGTGTCACATGGCACTAACCTTGTGTCGCCAGGATATCTTAGGTACTGCGGATCCGACTTTTGAGACAATTCAGGTTCTAGGATCTGGTCAACAATTAAGGGGGTGCATGCCGGGTGTTTATAAAAATGGAGAAATTCAGTGTTACAATTTTTTTCCATGTTCACGAACCAAAATAAGTGTACCAGTGTGACTGAGTAAAAAGTATATCAACTCCAAGATAATGTTATGCTCTTTCTATTTTTATGAATGTAATCAGTCTTAAAATAATACGTCAATAAATATCAACGATGCGATGAAATTCATTGACATATTATCTTACAACTTAAATTGAATTCACAAAAATGAAATGTTATATTAATTGAAGAGCATACAATTATATTGGAGTCGATTTATCTTTTTATTCAATGAAACTGGTTCGTGACCATAGAAAAATAGTAAACATGAATTTCTCCATTTTTCTAATCACCATGCTTGCTTGCTTCCTCTAAAATGATTGCTTTTCTGAATGTGGATTGATCATTATATATGGGTTGTAATTTAAATGCAATATGAAATAGGTTCAATAGTTCATGTTGGTTCAACATAACTGCAAAGTATCAGCTTATAATTAGAGACATGTAAATGTAGCTTCTATTTCTTCTTCTTATAGCATTTAGAATTTGAAAGGTAGCACTTTGGTGCATCTATTATTTTGAAACATAGTATTTTGTAGCGCAACAACGTTCTGTAGCATTACAACAGCATGGTATGGTAAAACCACTAGATAACGTGCAATAGCATACAAAGAGAAATACCCCAATTGATATTTTTCAGAAAAATAGTGTCCACAAGCGGGTTGAACCTATGTCTCAACTGCCCCCTGAATTTGCAATTGCACTTTTTTTCCAAATTCCCCAGCTAATTTCACTCATTTACACCTCAATAGAAATATTTTTGTAAAAAATAGCATCTATAATGCTTCTATTCCGAATATAGCGTCTATATCGCCAATACATAGAAACGTAGCAGATTCAGACGTTTGTAGCGCTTTGACGCCTTTTCAAAAACATGATAGAACAAGACCAAACGTATTGAAACATGACGAAATATTAGGAAAACATTTGGAAAAGCACTTGTAGATTTCATCGCTTTTATAGCAATTGCTATTTTTACTTACTTATTTTGCTATTTTTAGTCTCTACTTATAATATATGCCTGTTTTTTTGTTTCATATATCAATATTGGGTTTGACACTATATGTGACAATATCTAAACAAGATCTATTGGAATTGGTGAATCATTGGGTATGTTGGATAAAAAATGAATGAGATGATGGAAAGTCGATTATGGAATTTTACTTCTAATTTTAATTTAAGCTAGGTTTTTTGGACAGTGGGATAGTGCCATATAGCTTCAAATTCTACACGAGGTAGAGCAGTGATCAGTAGCTTCAAGGACCAAGGACAATTCTGATGAAATGAAACAATTTTTAAATGGAAGTTGATGAAATGCAACAATTTTTAAATGGAAGTTGAAGCCCCATAAGAGACGACCAACGCGAACCTCACTACAACCTGCTCCATAGGCTGGTTTGTGGTGCAGGGGTTTCTTCAGGACTGTATTCATTTATTAGCACTTTACAAAATATATTGTTTGAACATCAATCGAAGAGATAGCCATAGTTCATACAACTGATCTCGATACTCTAATATATGTTTAGAAGTGTTAAAATAAACTGATTTCATTTTTCTCAGCAAGCAATCGCTGATTTTGAATTGTGATTACCAAATTATATGAGTTGATAAATTTTGCTGTTTTGTTTGTTGATTAAAAATTGTATCCCTCACTTGGAGGAACCTCTTTAGAATGTTTCTCATGGGACAGACAAAGAAAACTTACTCAAGTGAAAAACTTACTGGAGAAACTATTTAAATGTAGGAGCATATGGTTGGGATCAAAAAATTAAACTCACCAAGTTGAAAAAAATGTACCAACGAGAAACTTAGTAAAGAGGTTCTACCGCATAAGTAAAATGTGTGGAAATTTTCACGATATTCAACAAGTTATACATTGATACAATTTTTATATATCAATTCGAAACTCTCCATTCAACGATGTCGGGTTGGGGGGTGGAGATGATTCCATCTTCGATCTTAGGGCTGCCTGGTAATATAATATCATACTATAATTTAATTATAAATTCTTTAATTGGATGAGCGTAGCGAAGACTCAATTTCACTGTACTTGAAAAATCAAATGTTTTTTTTTTTTTTTTGCGCTCTACAGGTCAAACAGAAATTCAGATCATGATGAAACTTGGCACACACATGAACCCTTATCTGACTTGATGCTGTATAGTTTTGAGGCAAAATCGGTTCAACAATTCTTGAGATAAATCATTTTGAAGTTTTCAAAAAACTCATATGAATAAGCCAGGCGGAAAAAATGACAAAGTGAATGTTCTCCGAAATTTTCCAAATTTTCACAGAACTCGAACAACATAATAATACACATTATTACGGACTTTTACAATAATCGGATGTGACGTTTCGGAGTAAAAAATTAAAAAATGCGATTTTCATTTATTTAATTACTTCATTTTTTTTTATTCGCTCATCCATCAACGCGGAAACACATAACGCGTTTTCCTAGTGTTATTCAACACCTAACTATGGTAGAACCCACATGTAGGCAATTACACATCTATTAGTCTCTATTTACTATTAAGTTCATGAGTCACATCATCACGAAGCAATGTCAATACTGCTTGGCCATATTTTATCACGTAAATAATTTTCTTTGGCATTTGGTTCAGTCATGTACATAGAATTCCAGAGTGTGGCGCTGATTCCAATCACACGATAGCCTAGCATCTCCAAGTGTCGTTGCTGTAACTGATGTTGCCCCTTCAGTTGATGTACATTCTTGGAGAAATCTTCAGCTTTGTGTAGAAGTATTGCAACTCTGAAACAAACCAATATTGAGAAACGAATAAAATTGTACCGGAATTTCACTTCAAAGGGCGCATTCCTGTACGATTTGGCGATTTAATCCAGTTTTGGCAGGTTAATTTCTGTTTTTCAATTCAAATTTGGCACATTTTTAAGTTAAGAGGCCGCAGGCGCGCTACACGCGCTCGTTGTTCGCTCGCTTCAGACTCGAGTTTAACATGCATCGTGTGCTAGGCGCAGCCCATAGACTAGCCCGCCGAACTCATATTCTCGTAAACGCCGTTAATTCCCTTACTCACACTTTTGATATATTTCACAGTCCATATTTTTTTTCGGTATTCAAAAATATATATCCAGGTTTCCGTAAACTAGAAATTTTTTCATTTTCCATTTGAAGAATTTGAAAAATTACAAATTTGCTGTTCAAAATTCTGTAAATGCGATAACCTCCCTCTTTCAATTATCAACAGAATGCAAAAACAATCATATTGATATCTCAAAAATTACGGCCGTGAGAGTTTGCGGCGTGAAATACGAGCGCCTGCGGCCTCTTAAGCCCAGGTTTATCTAAAAACAGGAATGCACATCCAGGAATTTTTGAGTTCAATGCATATCTGCCACCATAAATTAGAATTAGAAAGGCTGCCTTGTCATAAGACACAGTAAAATACATACATGCCATACATTACATTACATGCCATACAGTAAAAACAATGGGTAGGCCCTATTCAATAAGTACATGACTAATTGAAAAAATTGTAGGCCTCTTATAATTCAATAAACCATTATTTAAAGCTATAACAAAGAAAACTAAAATGAAAATTAATTATCGGATACAAAATATGATTTTTCATTTTTTTAAAATGAAAAATCATTCTTTATTTTCTAATATCTATAGACCGTAACTACGGCATCCATTAGGTAATTACTAATTAGGCCTATCTCAGAAAATTATATTCATCAACATTTTTTTGTTATGGATATCAAATTTAAAACAACTCACCGTGTAATTTTTGAGTCGGACTGACGCCTTGCATGAACAGGATTGTTCTTTTCATTCAACAATATTTGAAAATCTGCAGAAGAAAATTATGTGAGAAATGACATTATGACTGCTCACATTATGACTGCTCTCAGTTCAAAAATCAACATACCGGTAATACTGTGGTTATGTATTTGTTCTGAATTTTGAATAATGTTTTTTTCTGACATAGAATATTAAATTTATATAGGCTCTATGCCTAGGCTTACCAATTTTGTATGAATATGGGGAATATACATCGGTTTGAACAAGTTCGTTCGGTCCAACTAAATGCGTTATGGATTTCATGACATCTTTATGTAACGATGTTGTCTGCGACCCTTCTGTAAAATAAATATGAATATGAATTGATCAGTATATTATAATATATATATGACAGAATACTCTCAATACAGATTTGATATAACGATAGTTGACATGTGAACAGCACTGTGAATTTCATGTATCACGAAACATAAAAGATATATTAGGGTGTGCGAGTCTATGATTTTAGCTTCAAGTCCGAATAAGGTTCACTAGTCTCGAGTCGAGTCCGAGTCTTTACCAAAATAATATTTAATTGGATACGCCCTACAAGTTCAACTTGCCTCTTCTTTCAGTTTGTAATCGATAATTTCATTGCTAGATTGCTACAGTATTTACAAAACAAACAAAAAACATACCGGTATTTTCAATTTGTGAATTCACCCAGTCAAAATACAATCAGTCCAAATAATAAATTATTTGAATGATTGAATATGTGAAAAAATGAATTTGTCATGATTTTATTCATGACTAATGGACATATCTAAGCGGGATAATGTAAATGACACAGAACAAACACAGGATATGAAGTACCATTTCATTTATAAGGAAGGTGGGATTCGTGAGTGTCACTGATGAATGTTGACCCACCAAAACAATGATTAGTGTTATGAACATACCTAATGAAGCAATGTCTTGGCAATATTTAGTATGGAACCAAGGTATGTCAGCATCAGGGTAATCCAAGCAGACAGCCCTGTTGAGCTGCATTAGGTGGTGACGCATTCGCATGGGATAGGTTGCCTGAAAGTATGACATCAACATGTACTTAGTCATTGAAGGAGCGAAGCAAAGACTCAAATTTATCGTACTTGATAAAAAAATGTGCTTCTTTTCTTTTGCGTTCCACAGATCAAACAGAGGGAAAAAATGGATGAAACTTGGCACGCATATATAAATATATATATATATATATATATATATATATATATATATATATATATATATATATATATATATATATATATATATATATATATATATATATATATATATATATATCTATGTCACCATCTAACTTGATACAGTAGGCCCTAAAGTTTTACAATGTAATCAGTTAAACCACTTTTGAGAAGAATAATTTCAAACTTTGAAATCCCTGTGAATAGCCCAGAGAGAAAAATACAAGAAAAATATTTGTTCAAAGTCCTTATATTTGTCCTTTTCTATTGCAAATTTCTACAATATTCAAGCACACGAATGGCTTGCATTATTACAAAGTTGGGATTTTGGGATTTTTTGGGGATTTTGGGGTTGAGATGAAAATCATCAGGCATTTTTTTCCCCCCCAAAAAATCTTACAAGAATTAGACAGTTGACAGCCAGGTTACGAAATCACTACCCTACCATCCAAGCTGGGTTATTTTCCATTATATTATATATTATATTCTCCATTATAACAATTATAGTGGCAACAAATGGTTCACTATATTAATACATTGTTGGTATGCGAAACAATAAATTCGCCGATATCACCGATATTTAGCATTCAGAGAGGCTCATCTATTTGACACATTGTTTATTGTTTATTCTTCGTTCACGATTTTCATAGGACACAAATACATTGTATAAATCAGGTCAAAATGTAGCCAAAAACAAGGTTATGGAATAGCAGCTGACTATTGTATCATTTTTCAATACATTAGCATATTACATCACCAGAAAAAAAACACTGATTTTCAATCTACCTCGTAGATGTCAGCACAAGACTTATGTCAACACACGGAGTAATGCTATCAAGATATTAAATGCAACATATTGGAAAGTGTAGGAACGCACATTTCCGTCCACAGCCTGTACACCACAATCACGGTGGACACGTATTTTGGACAGTGGGAAAGAAACAGTCATAGCCTAGTCTTCAGGAAACATCCCGACTTATTCAATTCATCAACTGAAAGACACCATGAAAAACCTGTTAGGAAGATCGACCGTGGTGAGAAACGAACTTTGGTCTCCTGAACAACAGTTTAGCATGCTAGCAACGGATTCACCTGTCCAAGTCATTTACAATCAATCAGACTATTATTACAACTAAAACCTTGTTCAAGCCTTAAAATTAGCGGAACATTTAGCAGCGATGAACATAGGTCTAAATTAATTTCTTTTTCTTGAGGAATGATATAATTCATTTTAATTTTTCAACCTGTTTGGCTACAGTACCAGTACAGTAGGCCTATGAATTAAATTTCGTGGAAACTACATTTGATTTATACAGATTAAAATTTGATTCTGAAACAAATGCATATTTCCCATTCAACTGACCTTTGAGTAGCAATGAGATATTTCGTCGTCCAGCCTTTCTAGAAACTCTACGGTGAACAGGATGTGAATGAAAGATTCCGGAAGCTTTTGGAAGTAACATAGAGCTAGAGCACCATGAAGTAATGCTAGGCCACTCATTCGTTCCTTATCTCTGAAAAATAAAAATACATAAACTTATAGTAGCCTCAACCTACTTTCTTGTTGAGGAACTGATGATTGTTTGCCTTACGATCCAACCACCTACATTATTTGGGAATGATGAATGACGTTTTCTTAATTCTAATTTAATAGTAAAATATTTGAAGAAGAGCAAAGGAAGGCAAAGAAGAAAAAAGCCGCAAGCATATGAATGAGCTGTTGAATTTTCCGAATCAAGGTGGTAGAACAACTGCCAACAATAGACATACTAATTAGAAAGAATACAGTGAAACTTCTATCCATTGTTTTTCAAGGGACCAGGAAAATAAAACCATCCATCCAGGAAAACTATCCATCAAGGAAATTTAACATTGATTATATGGGAGTGGGGCTAGAAAATATGAATGATAGATCCAGGAAAACGATAGGTGCGGGAACGATGCATAGAGGTTTCACAGTAATTATGAAAACAAAATTCCATGAGCAGGTTTTTTTTTATAAACTGATTCTCGATTTTGCTCCAGATAACTAACTGCAACTAGCATGTTTGCGTACCGGTCAAAAGTGATCCTGAAATTTGTGCGTGAAAGGAGACAAAATAATTTTGCTCTTGCGACACAAATATCTTGAACAGAAAACATATTTCTCTTTTAGGCACATTTGCGATATTGCGTGAAACTCTATCATTGATAAGGCAAAGCTCTTTCGTGATAGGGAAAAGTACTACAGACTATTATATTGCAATAAATACTAAATTTTGATATATTTAATTTACCTCATTATCAAATCAGCGGCGATGGGAAGAAAGACGTCTGCTTTACTAGGTGTGTAGCCAAGTAGATAACAAAGGTAGAGTACTTTTTCTGCTGTATCACCAAGAATCCGTGTATTATTCTGAATGACATACTCTACTAATCGATCAACCATTCGGGGCACCAGACAGCTTGTTGCTTGAAGGTTGAAGACAATATCTCTCAGTAGACGAGATGACAAAACATCGTCATTAGTTTCATACCTTAAATCAATCAAAAGTATTATGGGCAAATGGCATCTACCAAGAAAAATATGTTATCACTATCCATCACTATATTCACTAGGGCAATGTACTGCTCACTGCATATCTCTCTACTCTGGATGAATATATGGGAAAAAATCTACCAAATCTCATTTCACTTAAGACCGTGACATCTAAATGATTTAAAATGCAATGTGCATCACGTATTTGCATAATTTTATTTTTTGAATGATTTTATTTTGGTATCATAACAATCAAATCAATGGATTAATTCCTTTTTCAATAATCCACGAAAACTAATTGATCGAGTTATTCTTAATGATATCTTAACATGGACATGGCTTGATTATGTATAAAATTGTACGCAACGTCATGATACGTTATGAGTAATGAAGGAAAGTCTCTCCGCTCATCCAATAAATTGTCAGAATATAATTTCAGACTGAACAAAATAATTGTTGAAAATGTGGGGAAAGTAGGCCTAGTCACCTCTGAACAAGTTGAGTGAATAGATCCGTGTCTCTTGGTCCCTTTCTATTGATGTACCCACGCATTATCATGTTGATATCTAGTAAAGATGGCCGTCCATGTTCTAATTGGCGTCTGGCACAACGATTCATAGCAGCGTTTACGTTTACAAACTGATTCACGTAACTTGGTGACATGCTCCTGGTATGTCTTAGTTCCATCGATATTTGCAGACCACGTGAGATGTTCAAGCAATCCACGACGTTGAACTGAGATTCCTGCGGTTAATATTTAGTATCATTCAAGTCAGTTTGATCATTACACAATTTTGTCTCTAATCCAAAGTATCGTTTTTGAATATCAATCGATGACGTTATTCCAACAGATTAATATTTTTTTATTGAAGTAAGCATGAATTTAAAACAAGGCAACCGCAGTATATGCGGTGTGAAATGGCGAGATATTTATACAAAATGTACTCAAAACCTTCCAACCTTGACGTGGTAACTTTGAAGTCTAGAAGGTTATTCTAGGTGAATTACCATTACTAGTACCTAAGAATATCTAATTCTGACATTAGATTCATTAGATTGAAACGTCCAAACGATCCTATCTTTCATCCATAGCCTTAATTGGGGAACAATGATTTTGTATCAAGTTTTGATGTTATTAAAAAAAAAAAAAGATTCAAAGATATAATTTTCATTTTGACCATGATATGAAAAATTGTAATTTTGTTTGTTTTTGTCTGTTTGTTTATGTCTATTTTTTTCTCAATCTTGTATTTTGTCTGCCTGTTATAGTTCAAAGCCAAACGATAAATAAATAATCTGATATATCAAATTCTGATATCTATTTAGTAATTACTGTATGTAGGCCTATATCTGATTAATTAATTGGAATCAACTACTTTGAACCACATTTTAGCAGTCACTCTATCATCACATTTTTTTGTGGGCACATGCTTTTATTTTAGAGTTTAGTCTTACCATTTGCTGAAGTTTATTTGTGATATTATACTCAGCAGTCATACTGTCGTCATTATCTACAAGTTTCTGGTTTCTAATCCCATACGCTAGCATGAACGCTGCAACTCGAGCAAACTTGGCTGGTATCATGCCAGCCATACCAGTTTCGGTTTCGAGTAAAAGCCACTCTTTGATGCGTTTCTCAAATTCAAAGTGACGATAAGTTCCTCCAAGATTGTTATTAAAATGCATGTACCTGAAAAATTATGCATAGAATGAATAAATATTATGATACAAAATACACACTTGAAATTACACATTAGGGCTTGGGCCAATTTGAATGTCGATTAAGCGCTTCTACTTTCTAGTTATAGTACACTGTTGAAAGTAGTCTTTTTCATGATAGTATTGGATTCAGGAACACTGTACGTTACTTATGTGTTTTTCAATAATATGGGTATAAAGGCTCAAAATTAGGGTACCATGAAAAAGATCTGCAATTGAAAAAAATTAATACTTCCAAGTTTTTGTACATGCACTGTGCTCATTTTCATTTTCTTAAGGCATAGAAAATCAAGCCATTTAATATTAGGTCACTTACGCAGTCACAGCATCATTGAGACTAAAAAGCTAGCTTTTCAATGAAATATTATTGAATGATAGGTAACAAGGTTACATTTGAAGCAGGCAATGTCTATATGTTCTTGGAAAAGAAATATATAAAATGGGCAAGACGTTGGCAGTGCATTAACCCTTCCAAGTCCCTTTTGATATTATATTTTTGATATTTGCCCCTTATGCATGACTTTCATGGTCTGATACAAATAGTAGCATACATACTACGTAGGCCCACATATGAAAAATACAATTTTGATTCACTTCCATGAGTATTTTACAAGGATTTTATTAGGAACTAGTCATTACAATTATGTACCAGAAATTCATTGACGCAGTAAATAAAATTTATGTCAATTTTTGATTAAATTTCACATTCAAATATTGTATTTTTCATTCATTCCTTTATATTGCGTAAAGGCCTACACTCATTCATAGTGCGATGATGAACTGTAATGATAACTAAGATCTATTGGCTTCAGATAAATGATCAATGAGATGATGGGATGATGAGATGAAAGTCTCATAGTGGAAAGGAAGTAGACGTGACCTCTGTTGCAGGAACCTTCCTGGCATTAGCCTGGACTACAAAGGGAAACCACAAAAAAAACCTGTGAAGATAGACAGTGGCAGGCATTGAACCAAGGCCTGATATGGCCCTCATTTCCTGGATCACATAAAGCGAGCACGTCAGCAACTGATCTGCATGTGCCGCTTAAATGAATGTAAAGTAAGTTGTATCTTAAAATTGATTTGTTCCAGATTACCTGTGACAAATTCTCAAAAGTTTGTAGTCTTCTCGCTCTGCATACAAGTTTTTATCCAGGTTCTCTAACGTTTGTGACCAAAACAAATCGCATAATTCAACATTAGATGTTTTCAAATGCCTCAGTATCATGAATAACGACGGCATCGATTTTGTAAAGCTTGTACTTTCTATGCGACGTTGAGCAAGTTCCTCAAACATTTTCTTCTGCGACGGAGATGAGAATGATACGATGCACGATAGCAGCTCAGTGGTTGTCTGTACATCGATGGGCAAGTCTCGTTCATTTTCTGCTTCTGACAATAGTTTACTGGCATGTTTCTGGATTTCTTCGAGCATATCAGCAGGCTCTAGTTGACCTTGAAATACCTGTACATGCCAAAAAGTTTGTAGCTATTAATTTCCCGAACAAACTAAATTAAACGAAGTGTTCATTTGCAGAAAATATTCTACCTTCAAACGCCATGCCATGAAGACATTTTTGCCTTCTGGAGGCTAAAATGGTATTTGCAAAAATATTTTTCGGCCTCCTAATACTATCGACAGAAAAAAATCTTGACATCACAGAAATATTTCTGCCACCAAAAACTGGAATCAGTAGGCTACTATTTGCAGAAAAAAATATTTCTTCCGCTTGGGATCTGAAATACTATTGCTAGAAATAAAAATGTACATATTTTTGGCATCTGTTTGGGATAACAATAGGGAAGTTTTCATTTTTTCTCTCTAATATTTCTTCTAGGGGACGTCCATAAATTATGTCACACTTTTTTAGGCCACTTTAACCCCCCCCCCCTCCCATGTCATAGTTCATCACAAAACCTATTACCCTCCCCCCTTTAAATACATCACAAATTCTCATACCCCCGGGCTCTAACAGAAAATTGAAATTAACAGGTGGCAAAGGTACAATAAACTAATCAAATCAAAATATTCATTTCTTTATGTTTGCTTTTTGAGTAGTCAAACTTAATAATTATTTGAAATGCATCTGCTGTTTCTAGGGTGGGTATAAATATAAGAATCTATAAGAATGGCGCCAAATACACAAAACAAAAAAATGGTATGTCACACAGTTGCCCCCCCCCCCTTCCCCCCTTGTAACATCTTGTCACAAATCTTGACAACCCCCTCCCCCCCCTAAGCTGTGACGTAATTTATGGACGTCCCCTTAGTATATCAGAAATGAATACTAGTTGAAATAGGCCTATTATCAATAGTATTTCAGGAGCTTGGAGGCAAGAAGATTCCAAGATCTAGCAGGCAGAATTATTGTGTGCTAACACGTCGTGTTTTAGGCGCTTAAGAGCGCATGGGAGTTGATTCAACGAAATATCAGTTTTCTGGTGATAACTTTCGAACATAATAAGATACCGTATCGAAATTCTAATAGCAGAGAGACACAGATATTTCTTATACCTTCAAGAACCTATAACTATAAAGTATACAACTCATATCACATAATTTTCACATGTTCACAGCTAAATAAACACATTGTATACATGTGCATACCTGCAGTGCATTTAAAA
This sequence comes from Brachyptera risi, assembly GCA_964007535.1. Lineage (NCBI taxonomy): Eukaryota > Metazoa > Arthropoda > Insecta > Plecoptera > Taeniopterygidae > Brachyptera > Brachyptera risi. Next base: position 5,875,266 of record OZ023330.1, on the reverse strand, counting down.
TGTAGAAAGAAAATAAAAAATTCAAGGTTAATCATTATTTCTCACTTCATTTTGAAAGTGTTGAAAAGATCTGTGGTTCCCTGTTATCAGAATTTTTATATCTAATACTGTTCAAAAGTGATCAACAAAAAACTGATATATCGCCAAATTGACTCACATGCACTTTCAAGGCAGAAATTCTCATGGTATTTCAAGTTCTAGGAGGCAAAAATATTTTGTGCCAATAGTTATTCATGTGCTTGGAGGCAAAATATTTTCTGCGAATAGTCAGCCGAAATTCAGTTATAAAACTTGTGAAGTTGATAAAAAATGAAAATGCACATAATAAGAGAGTAAACATTAGGTCTGTTTGTTTGTCCTGAACTACTTGAACTAGTTCTTCAGTTCTTGCACTTTCGTGTTTGTTTGTAACCGTGGTGCTGCACCAAAGCTACACTCTCGTGTTTGTTTGTCCCAGTTCACTTGCACTAGTTCAAGTAGTTCTACACCAGCTTCGGAGCTGGTGTGCTTAGTTCAGTTCAAGATGGCAGGCGCTAAAATCAAATTGTATGCGGACACTATGTTGGCTTAAAAGTTGATGACGCTTAAATACGTGCGGATGAGAATGAAAAATTGAATATTTGAATAAGGGTTGTAATTATTTTGAAGTAAGTTGACATGCAGAATTACGTCTCTAGTGATTTTACCCTAATAACTTTTCCCATTTTCAAAATTCGTGTCTAGGAACCGTTGAAATTAGCACTATCGTGTTTGTTTGTACCTCAACATTTAGGGATCATTTCCTGCACCAAACCTGTAATATGACGCATTTCCTTCCTGCACCAGCAACACTCTAGTTCAGGTTGGTGCAACACAAACAAACAAACCTATTAATTCAACATTTCAACTGGTTAGGTGGATAAATTATTCATAGTAGCACTGCAGATTTCAAAGATCAACTACACAGTAACACAACACACACTGGCTATGAATCCACAACTGAAATTTAGCCTACTATCACCCACCAGCTTACCTACCTTGAATTCCATGTAATAAAAGATTCAAGCTTCAATTATTTACTAGCTAATTTTGAGTGTAGTAGATACAAAAGATACAACTACGATGGAATTTTAATAAATAACAAGCCTACCTTATGTAAATACACAAGATCTCTTGCATCCATCTGTGTAATTTTTCCTTTTAAAACTAGCATCAACCTGCGTATTACATCAGTATTCATTTGAGACCAATGAGGGTAATTCAAGAAGTTGACTGCTTTAATGATAGCTTTGTAGTCCTTGGCAGTAATAGACTGCTCCTCTACAAGTTCTAAAGCTTTTGACTTGTAAGATTCTAAAGTGGACTGGCTAATCATTTGATGGCAATTATTTAAACAAATAGTAAGCAGGCGAAAATCTTCAGCGGTTTTACAACAATCTGAAAGAAAATAAAGATATGGTACAGTTTTGTTACTTATGGATATATATTGATTATTTTTAGCCACAAATCAGTAATAGTAGACCCAAGTTAACATTTTGTTCATACCGATGCCATGTAACACAAGAGGCAGTGTGTTTTTCCAGATAAAAAATGGCCACAATCCTTTTCTGCTGTGAATCGCAACTGTAAATCGCGAAAGTGCTGTCAATGGGAATTCAATTCCCAATTGCTTTGTAAGTTTCTCACATCGTTCAATCAACTTCAGCATGGTTTGATGCCTCATACTTATCCCCATCTTATTCAAATAGAGAAGCATGCAAGTTGATGCATCAGCCGACAGTTGTTCGCAGTTTGAAGAAATTAATTTCAAAAGTCGTAAAAAATCTTCGTGCTTGCTTATCTCATTGATGTAACTTTTCAAGGCCACTTGCGGTGTATTTGTACTGCTTTCATCAGAGTCATGAATGCTTATAGCATTAACTCTATAGAACATCTTTTGTAAGTCCCACAAAACTAAAACTGCTTGACTTGCTTGATGAACATTCATGTTCGTTTCATGCTCCCGTATAATGTCAAATACTTCTTGAACTGATTCACATGTTTTTAATGTCTGTATGAGTGAATCATCTGATTTTGGATACAGGAGTTGTCTGAATGAATCAGCATCTTTAACTTCACGTTCTGTACAGAGATCCATCACATCTGCTAGCACTTCTTCCGAGTCCGATTCACTGTCACTCTCACTATCATTACTAAAACTGCATGTACATAGTACTGTCCTATAGAGCTTGTAACTTGTAATTGGGGATTCATAATGTATGAAAAATGAGGATTTCAATGATCTGAGAGGTACACAATGATTTTTTGTGAAATTTTTTTGATGTAGGCCTGCTGCCACACACAATCTTTGGAGTAAGCCTATTCCTATTCTTGAAGAGTGAGCAGAATATTGTATGGCAGACCGTCGACAGATATTATACCAAGGATGCATTAAACTGTCCATTATAACAGTACTCATAATACTGAACATAGAATTTTGGCTGCATTACGATTATTTTCTATTTGTCCTTACACCCCAGACCCAATGCTAAAAAAAGTAAGGTTATGTGCCAGTAATAAGTATATGTCGATGAATCAGTATTGTATACTTATTAAACCATGAATTATAAAGCAGATTTATCTCACAGATATATGTGATATTTATTGACGTATTTAATTATTCAATTGTCTTCCTTGGTGAGGAATACCTTGTATACGATAGTTTGAAAAATCTACCGAAGCACTTTCAAATATCACGCGCAACAAGTACACTGCACATTTTACAAGCATTACAAGTGGCCGTGGCTGACTCGACTTCGCTTGCTCAGTGCTTTCTCCCACCACTTTCACTTCACTCCCACTCAGTCTTTTGACAGTAAAATTTGACGTTTCAATTTTATTTATCTCTCTGCCCAGTTATAGCCAAATTAAGGCATCGTTAATAGTAATTATTTGATTTATCGTTATCATCAGGTAGCATGGCCCTCAACAAGAAAATCGAAGAAGGATTAGACCTCATTAAAGCTGCTGAAAAGAGGTAGATTTTTTCATTTTAGTTTATTATGCTATTATTGATTTTCATCTAGGTTCTAGCTTATATATTCAAACTCACAGCATTGTTGTAAATTTACAATTTTAGGATGGACCAGACACACTGTTTAAATAACCTCAATTATATTCACATCCAGTTCAGCCTTCTTTGTGGTGCCTGTAATGCTGTAGAAAGCCAGCGAATTGTTCAACTGAACGTTCATAATTCATTTTATATTTGGGTTAACGACGCATGACTACTATCTATTGGCGGCATCATCTATGAGTTGATGGGATGATGATATGAAAGGTTATTTTATTACATATACTTATGGATAATCGGAAAGAGCTGGTCGTGGCCTGTTGTTAACGAACCATCCCAGTAATGACGTGAACAAAAGAGGGAAGCCATGAAAATATAGCGGTACATGCAGCGCAGTGGTTTACGCGCTCGCTTCATGTGATCTAGAAGGTGCAGGAAATATCATACCTGGATGGATCCTACAATAAGTTGGCCATGACCACTTCCTTCCCTTTATCATTCCCTTTTATCATAGTTCAGTTTGGGATCCTTATAGATTAGGTGAGATAAGGGATGTGGAAAGGGTGCAAAGGATTGCAGTTAGAAGGGTTACAGGTAGGGTTAGGAGGTGGAAATGGGGGGAGAATGAAAGGGGGGAGAGGGTGAGAATATTGGAGAGTCCATCTGAGATGATCCGAGACTTGGGATGGCGGGAATTGGAAATACGGAGAAAGGAGGATCGGATCTGTAATTTCTTCAGGGTAATGGAAGGAGAAGGGGGCTGGGGAGAGTTGAATAGGTTGATTGAAAGGAATGAGTCAGGGTATGGGGGTAGGCAAAGTCATGATAGAGCAGTAGTTATAAAGGGGGCTAGATTAGATGTCGGTAAGTTCTCTTTCTTGAATAGGACAGGTAGGGATTGGAATGGGCTTAGTAGAAGTATACTTGAGGAGGATGAAATAGGGTTGAAGCTATTCCGTCAGAAGGTTAGGGAGGCGATAGGATAGGATTGATAGGGAACTTGCCACCGCGCATTTATGTGCAACTGCAAGAGTTAATAATAATAATAATAATAATAATAATCATTACAGTTCACTTGTGGGACCTTGGTTCTGTTGTTCATAAATAATAAATAAAATAATAAAAAACCCTGTCAGGATGGTCGACCATGGCGGGAATCGAACCCTGATCTCCTGAATGACAGTTCAGTGTGCTATAGCCACTTGGCACTCGACCAAGACTGAATAACTATTATTAAACAATTATTAATGAAATTAATAGTGATTATTTGAATTGAACAACAAGTACATTTTTATAATATAAAAACAAGAAAATATATAAATAAATAATAGACAAATAAGAGAGAAAGATTATAAATATAATATGCAGTAGGTACCATATATGATATAATATAAATATAATATAATATAATAAATTAATCAACAAGCAAAGTATGTTCATATAATTCTCTCTCGAGCTACTAGGCCTACTTGAAACTTTGATAATAATGTTGACCTACTTTGCAGTCTCAAAACGTCACTGTTAAAATGGCGGCCCGACTATGATTCTGCCGCAGACGAATATGCCAAAGCAGGTACGTTCAAAGTCAAATGTGATGTTTTGCATCCAGCTTATAATTTTTTTTTCAAGATTAAGGTATATTAGTAGATGATATTCCAGAGCTGTGATAATATTAAAAGAAACAAAAAACATAGCAATACAAATATCAATAACAAAATTTTACAGAAGTATAACTTCTATTAGCATAAGTGTGCCATACTGTTTCTAGCTTCAGATCTTCAGTGTTGGGCAATGAACTTTTGAAACGAACGCGTTCCTGCGAACGCGTTCGTTTTTTTCGAACTTTTTGATGAACGCGTCACTTTCATGCACCAGTAACGTGAACTTTATAAACGTTCGATTTTTCCGCAATCTTTTAAGGTGTAGAACGTTCATTTGGAAGTTCATATTATTTTGGTTGGTACTTGCACATGGTAGTAAACAAGATTGCACTTCGTTTGTTTCCGGGCCGAGTGCCGATCTATTGGCCGAATGTGCGTCTTGATGTGGTGATTCCCCGGCTCGGGGACGTTTTGTCACGTGCACCGAGACCTACCCTAGCTTGCTTTGTGTCGTACAAGTTACAATGTATAGATAATAGACCGTGCTTACCGTGTTCTTGAAGTCGCTGCAGTTTACGTATTCATAGGGAAGTGAAAGTACATTTCTTTAAACTATTATCGTATTTTTTTTTGTACTAGAAACTGGATGTCAAATCATCAAAATATAGTACAAGGCGTAGTGCTAATACATAGGTCCTATTTAACAACCAATCATTTTGAAATATGCCAAAAAATGCCTTCTTAATATTGTATTACCTGTTTTATACATTATACTAGGTATGCCTACATATTATTAATGACATATACGGTAGCTAAAAATAAAAATACGGTAATAGGCCTATTTTTCTTTTTTTTTCAAACTTTTAAACGAACTTCAGTTTTTTTGAACTTGAACTTGAACTTTTAGGCCTACCCTCAAGTCAAAAATTCGAAGTTGAACTTTTAAAAAGATCGTTTTATTTGTAACGAACTGAACTTTTAAAAAGATCCTTTTAAAAGTGAACTTCCCCAACACTGCAGATCTTACTCTGTTCATGGGTGTTTCATGCTGCGCTACTTGGCACGTCCGTCTAGTTGGGCTGCTGTTTTTTTCTCCTTTTACCTTCTCCCCATGATTATATAATCTTTTTTTTCCAGCTACTGCATTTAAAAATGGGAAATCTTTCGGTCAGAGCAAAGAGTGTCTTATGAAGTCAGCCGATTGCCACATACAGAACAGAGCGTATCCTTAATCAACTAACTGAATGTATATTTTTGGAAAGTAGGGCTTGATTAGGAGAATATCAATTTGCGGTAGATAATTATGAATACATAATGATACAGTGTGAGAGAAACAAATGATAATAAGAAATAATGAGGTGAGCACAGTCTAGGTTCAATAGCTATCGTGCCGTTACGTATTAATAGGCAATAGGGATCCAGAGCTGTGCAACTAGCTATATATACTAAAAACGAAAAATGTGCTGTAAAAACTTATTTTTTCCGTGATTTTTCCGTGAATTCCTTTAGTTTCAATGGAAAATTACGTGGCAACTTGAGTTTGCTGATTCTTGTGAAACCTACCTTTCAGAATTCATTGTCCAGTACATTTTTTGTGTTTTTGTGTGCTTCTGTCCATGTGCTTCTGTTCAACCTGTACCCACATCAACATTTCTCGTTATCATTTGTTTCTTTAACATAAAATTATATTCTTGATCGTTGAGTTATTGCAAATGTTCAATTGTTCTATCAATCATATATTATACAACTGTTTTATTTCATATAAGTACATACTATGAATTGTAAATTTTCAAATTACGAAGATGGTTTGCCTCAGAAGTGGTCACACTGATTTTTCCCCAAAACTAGGCAGTTCTAAGCTGTGCATGTGTACGTGATCACACAAATTTTCATGTCAATCAGTCAAACCGTGTGACCTGTGCAATGCGTACAAATATAACACAGACAAAATTATAAGAATAGAATGGAAGTCTTTGCAATAGCTCATTTAAAAATAATGAAATCTCTCGAGTCCTCAAGTACGCGTACACTTCTAGACGATATCTAAATCTAACAACTCGTGTCAGCTCCCTAAGTTTGTATTTTCACTTGATTGACTTGAATGCCCATTTACGTTTAAAAAATTCCTGATTTAGAAGATCATAACACAAAAGCTCGATTAATAGAAATAGATGTTGGGGATGATCAGGAAATGTTCAGCACAATATGTATTGTGTCTTTAAAATACATTACGTAGGTCTACATATTTTTCATTTATTCTCGTCTTATTTTGCCAAACATCATATAGAACAACCTTGATTATATGATACAGATTATTCCATGCAGCCAAGTAAGTTCATTTATATTTTTTGCACTGTCCATGTTTCCCATAAATAAGACTATGATAATTGATTAATTAATTATGTTATCAAATATCCTTCATTAGTATTCTAATCTAACCCCTTTTAATATCTTTGCAAACAAAAATTGCAATAGGTTCTAATACAAAATAATTCATGCATCGAAACCTAATGTTCACCTCCTTATCAATACAAGCTTCTGTCCTGTCATCTCGAAATGTTAGCTCAGATGAAAACACATATGATTGCACTATAATAGGTTCTAAGATATGAAAAAGATAATTTCAAAGCTCATATTTCGTCATTTTAAGCACAATCATATCAAATGAATATTCTCAAGTTTTTCGAGCATATAATTACCCTAGCCCTATATATGTCTCATGGGCTACACATATTTCCTATCTATACAGTTATATATTTTGTAAATGCCTTACTTTATCTTTTTATAGGAGCCTTGATCAGGCTGTTCTTCTGTGTAAAGACCTTGGTGACCTAAGAGATGCGTCTCAACTTGCGGAGAGGGCAAGTAACTTATTAAAGTGATATTTTACAAGCTGGAATGTGTACTAGACAATGAATGACCAATGTAGATGGTTAGACTTTGGGCGTAGGATAACACAATAATATCTGAGGTGCAGTTCTGCACACATAGACGAATACTCTCAGCATACATCAAAATTACAGTTGAAGTATGACGTAGTAAAGTGTGTGCAATAGCATTAATTTTCTCCAATGTATATTGATTTGGATAGATACCTAAAATACCACAGGGACTGCACTTTACATTTGCTGTGGCTTTCATCTCTGTTCAACCTGACTGGTTTGAATCCTCTAGTCTATTAAAACAATGTTCATATTTGTAAATTGACCATCTATATCTATACTGACTGAAGTAGAGGGTGAAGGTGTAAATTATACATTTTCTCGTTAGGCGTGCAACTTATACCAACAGCACGGGTCACCTGACTCTGGGGCAGCTTCACTCGACAAGGCTGCCAAGCTACTGGAGAAAGATTATCCTGAACAAGCGCTACGTCTGTACCAGCGAGCGGCCGACGTTGTTATGGTAAGCGCGATTGGAATAACTGACGATTTATTGATTATTATTACTTTTTTAATGACTCCACCTGCAGCAAGGTTATAACTTCTGGGGATAGATGAGTGATGTTTACAAAACAGATCCGTGCTTTGCCGTATGCGGGACTCGAACCCACGCTTTTCTGATTTCAGTTAACAATGCATGTTATTACTGACCAAGCCAGACAGATGCTGGTTAAAGTGCAAAGTTGGCAAAGTGCTTGTTGAAAGTGTAATGAATGATGAATTGATTATACATACTTTTTCTGTTTTTTACAAACAAAAGGACTTGGCAAAATCACTGAATTTATTTCTACTCTGTTTGCCATACGTGAAAGTAATAGATTTTCATAACCATGTTTTTAAAAGTATCATAACAAAAGTTTACTAGTGGACATTCTCTTGATACTTGTCAAAGATTAAAAAGAAATGCAATTTTGACAATGTTCCTCTCGCCTTTATTGGGTAACAAGTAGCATCAGTTAACAGTTATTATCCGATGTGAATGTCCGATTTCTTTTCAATCAGTTTCTAAAAGTACTTTTATACCATTTGTATACTGTACTACAAGAAATAAGGAAAAAGAAATTATACTACTATTACAAATTATTATTTGACCTCAACTTTTCAGATTGAAGATAGTACTCGGCAAGCTGCTGAGTTCATGTCCAAAGTGGCACGCATCATGATCAAGCTACAAATGTGAGTATTGTACTCACCAACAAATTTGTTTATAGCATTGTTTTACTCGCCCTTCAACGATCTCAACAAATTTTACGACATCATCTTTACAGTCTTCAGTTTTGATTTCCAATTTTATTTCCATTGCGTACTAGTATTTGTCTTTTTTCTTTCTTTCTTAATTTTTGTATGATTTTGTTATCATCATTTCATTATCCCTTCGTTCCTCATTATCTTATTCAAACATTATAACTAAGCTACATTGATTTACTCATTTCCATTATTTTTTTTTCAAGTTTTCATTATTATTATTTCATTTCGATTACCACCATTCTTAGATTTAATTAACTTATATTTTGTTTCTCATCCTATTATATTTATTTTTTTATTCTCTCCAAAATGTTATTATCGATAATTTTTTATATTTTAATTAATTGATTGTTATTCTGTGTTTTTTTGCAATCTTACTGGAAGACAGCATCTTAAATAAGGATATATATATATATATATATATATATATATATATATATATATATATATATATATATATATATATATATATATATATATATATCAAAAAACTGTTTACAATAACGTGAAATCTTTTAGTTCGAGAGCCACTGAAGATGTTACATCTAGTATTTCCTCATCATCCTCCAACCATAATGGATATCATACATTTCTCTATAGCCTCATCAACATTTCCTTCACCTTGAAAATCAGCTACTATCCACCCTCTGACAAAACTGAATCGGCTGATGAATTTCTCCAACTTGAGAACACCAGCATACTCCCTACGATGTTAAAAAATTGTGAAGAAAATAATACATCAACGTACTATGGCCTACCTAAATAAGAATCAGCTCTTGACTCCGGAACAATCTGGTTTCAGACCCGGCTACTGTTGTGGAACATCGTTATTAGACATGTCTGATAGCATAATAAACACCATGATAAATAGAAGATCATTGTTTCTTGCTTTACTCGACTATTCCAATGCTTTCGACTCTATTCACCACACCAACTACTTATTAGTAAACTTCGAACACTTGGTTTTTCCCAATCTACCCGGAACTACTCCGTGAGCTACCTAGCCTCCAGGACACAGCAACCTTGTACAACTTCAAATAAACGGGGAAAAACGATTCTCTACATTTTTTTCCATTCCAAACGGCGTTTCACAGGGTTCTTTACTTGGCCCCCTCCTCTTTAACCTTCATGTAAATGATCATTCCTATAGCTATAACTCACTGTGAAATCAATCAATACTCTGATGACATTCAACCAAACTCAATGATTCAACTCTTCTTTCCTGTCCTAATCCTGTACTTGTACACTCTTGCATTGAAAATATAAATTCTGGCCTTGTGTCAATCAAACTTTGGTCTTGAAAAATGGCCTTCTTCTTTAAAATTTTTATTGTTACAACTGTAAGCCCGTAATTGTAGGTATGTTAGATAATCAAGTGCTTTTAAAATGCACATGGATTTTCACTAAGGCAGTAGATCTATATGTTGAATAACTCTCAATTGTGAAGAATTTATTGTACGTTCATACCCTCGTTCATTGTACAATAATTCAGTTTATGAATATTGGCAGATGCCAGATCAATATACAGAATTGAAATTTCAGTGAAAACTTGTTGCACCATCATCGATTGATTATATTCCAATTGTAGGCCTAACAATCGATTATTTTTCCTTGGATTAAGAAATAATGGATGTCGCTTTTCATCATCGAATGGCCACCTATCAATATAAAATGTATGGTGTATAGTAATATAATAGTATACTCTCCTCTGATCTACCAGGTACGATAAGGCTGCCGATGCATTACGTCGAGAAATCGGCTTACACCAAGAATCGGAACACTTGCAAGCTGTGGGACGGTTGACTGTCGGCCTCGTTTTAGTACAGCTAGCCAGGGGCGATTACGTAGCAGCCGAGAAAGCTTTCAAGGAGTTGGGAAATTATTGTGATGCACCAGAAGTAAGGCTTGGCACAGGCCTGAAGTTTAAATATATATATATATTTTCAAATGTATAGTATCAGTATGAATTCATTTTACTGACTGATGTGTAGGCCTACAGTAGACAAATTTTTGAATACTCTGTTAGTTTTTCTAATAAAAATGAACTTGAATATTTTTTTCTACTTTCGGTTTTAGGTGCAAACATTGGAGATGCTATTACAAGGGTTCGACGACGAAGATCCTGACGCAATCCGCTCTGCTTTGAGCAGTCCTTTCATTAAGCACATGGATGTTGAATATGCAAGGCTCGCCAGGGACCTCCCACTGCCTCAGGGCATGGAAGCCGCACCGAGACCTTCTGGTCAGACGAATGCTGTACCATATAAAGTATCACCAAATGCTGACGGTAGCAATGATGATGTAAGTATTCCACTTTACTGGTTTGATATTACCAAGTTCCTTAAGCTTGGCAGTCTATTTTTTCGTTTTGTGGTATGTTGTGTTTGTGTACAAATAGTGGTGTTGTGTAGGCCTAGGAGACCACTCCTGTGAAGGCGCAATGTGACCCAGCTGTCGACGCACCTTTAAACCTCCACATTCAATTCAACCACTTCAGTTCTAAAATTGATCACTTAATCACTGAGGAAGTGTATGGCGTACCTTTCTACTGTAGTGAGGTCAGATGTAATAGTGTACCTTTTGGTGATGCGTTTGGATACCCAGGTTGGATACGGGTATTGCATTAGCCGGGTATTATTCTCTAACCCGGGTACCCGGAGTACCAGAAAATGGCATGCATAAATGCTAATTAATAGAACGGACAGTTGATAGTATACTCTACATATCGATGTATTCAATGTATAACTCTTCACCAACATGAACTGAGAAGTAAGAACATGATCCCTTCCATACATGGTTCTCTTGTTGAATCTCAATACACATTTTTGCCCCCCCCCCCCCCTCCCTGTCATCCGGTGGTACAGATATGATTCCCGTTGAATGTGGTCAATAAAGTCATATTATCAAAATCCTTCAACTTACAATCAGAACAGAGAAAAGCCGGAATCAAAAGGGATGGTGTAAAAATGAAAAAAATATTCTTTCGGATTTTTTTTTTTCGAAATTACCCGAGTCGTTTTGGTGGTTACCTGATTCCTTATCCATTATTCGAAGGCATCGCTAGTACCTTCGCTTCAGGCTCCTCAGTTCATGCATGGCTTGAACAGAGATGAATGTATAGTTAATTACTAGAATCCTGAGAATTTATCAACATATAATTGAAATAAATTCAGTTTAATTTATACAAATTCAATTAGGATTATTAATAAAAAAATGGAATGAAGTTTGGCAGGATGTTTGATTTATCCACTACTTATCCACTAATAGGCAAGCTGTAGTGTTCTACGATCAGATCACTTCACGAAATGTCGGTAATGGAGTCAGATAAAAGAGTCAAAGCAACTTGACAATATACGAAAACCTTCAATGCCTCGGTTGGTACGGTGGACGCAAAAAGTATCGTCACAAGTTTTCCACGCCTGCTACCAACACCACCTCTCAAATACCTTTGTTGACAAAACTGAAAGTTTTCAAAACTGGGAAAACGCTTCATATGCATAGATGAGCAAAATTTGGTGTGATATGTAATGTAACGGAAAGCTATATACGCTTAAGAGCCCGCATCTTAGACAGATTTACAGGGTGCACTTTGGCCACATATATCTGAAGAACTACAAACATTACGAACTTGCGGTAGAATGCAATGAATAAACAATACCCTCACAATTGTATATGCTTGATCGAAAATTGAAGAATGATTTTATTATGGAGCAATAATTGGATCAAAATGTGCCTAATTTGATGGTTTTCATTGCCTAATTCCCGGTTACCGAATGATGGTAGAAATAAATTACGAACGCACATCCTTAAGTTCAACTTTGCTTATCAATATTTGAAATCCTGATTCGCCTTTTATTCTACAGTTTTCCCAATTTCCTTGGCCAAAATGTGTAATGTAACTAGATTTTGTCCAAATTATGAAATGAAAAACTCCCCTATCTAGCGGTGGTTACTGGAACTCTTCCAATATTATCCTTTTTTCACTTTTCAACCCACAATCATACTTTTAAACGCACATCGAACTTGGGTAGAGCATTTCGAAGAGAAACATGCTCAGCTAAGATGCGGGCTCTTAAGGACCTTGATGATTTCGAATCTTTTCATCTCACTGCCTTTCTGACTCACCGATTAATTATTTCAGTCATTTTATGATCTACGAATTTGGTTTCACTTGTTGATCTCTTTGATGATTTTCTCAAATAATAGCTTTTATTGATTAATATGAAAAAAATTAAAAAATACATACAGTACTAATTTTCAACTTCGATACGACTCATCTGATTTATGTAAACTTTGAAATCATGTGTATAATTCATGCACACTGTAGCCTACTCACCTGAATTTGGTATGAATTTAAATTAATTTGGAAAATCTTTCTTGTCATATTTTCCCTCTTGAGTCATCCTAATGGGTTTTCCCAAATTCTGGAGTTATTTTTCTCACAAATCATTTAACCGATTGTTCCTCAAGACTATATGGTATCGAGTTAGATGGTGACATTTGTGCATGCCAAGTTTTATCAAAAAGATTTCTTTCGTTTGCCCCAAACAAACAAAAAAACATTAGTTTCTTTCAAGTTCAAGTTAAAATTGAGTCTTTGCTTTGCTCATCTAATTGTTTTTTTCAATTGGTGTATTCTAAATATTACTATAATGAATTAATTTATGTATTCGTATGGATTTCCTCTGAACAACTATTAAAAATTGACTTATGTATAAGGAGTAAGGACTGGATATTTTAGAAGGGGCAAAAAGATACTTTGACTCCCCTCTCCTCTTCCAGATCCCAGGAGCTCTGACAACCGAAGCAACCTGTTTACAGTTCAACTTTTCTCTGCAGTTCTCTGGCCTTTACTCAGTCTTGAGAGCAGATTGTTAGCACTTGGTACCTTTCTCTTTAAAAATAATGTCCGTAGCAGTGCGCTACTGTTTGACTGTTATTTTAGTTTTCCAAAAGCTCACTAACCACCTACAACCATGAATATGAATGTGCTATGGATATGAAAAATTGTGAGTGACTAATATTTTAATGTGATTTCCAGGAATCTAAAGTAGCGGATGCTGGGAGTGACGATGAGTTTGGAGGCGGTCTCTGTTAAAAACTGTAATACTAGTACAATTCTGTACAACTTCAATATTGTCGTGTAAGTAAAAAATCTTCCCGGATAACTGTCGCTCATCGATCATGTAGGTCTAAATCATATTCCATACATCTGTTGTGTAACATCAATCAGTTTTAACTCAACTTGAAAATTAGTAGGGCCTATATTGATCAGATAGTTGGGAAATGGTTTAGCTAAATTGAGATCGGCTGAAATGGTTCAAACATTGTTACGCCGGCATATATCACAATTTTCAGCAAAAACAATCGAGTTGGCACTGTCAAATCGCATCTCTCACTCGTTATGAACAGTCAATAACTGTGTGGAGGGGTGTGCTCGCACCTCCAAGGGTGTGTGAATAATAAAATATTACCTGTGTTGCTCGATTTCCAAACTTTTTTGACTAACAATACACGCTATCGCGATGAACGCGGAATATTTGAACCGTTACAGGCTCACTCGATTTGGCTAAACCGTTTCCTGGCTGTGTAATGAATGTAATTCTTAATTATCATTATCAATTATCATTGTGATTAATAATTGATTAGGAAATCAATTCTCAATAATTACATTTTGTAGGCCTACTGCCTCACCATTGATCATCTGCTTTCTGCCATGTGAGTCAAGTAAACGTGACTTTTAGCCATCTCATGTCTTCGTCTAGATAATTCTAAATGAGTGTTGAGTGAGTGAATTATAAAATGCACATGCCATGTTTTGAGACTGTACTTAACTCGTTGCTTGTATTATTGTGGTAGTGAATACCTATTTCATCATTCTATAATTTTTTTACTCGGTATTTTCTTCAAATAGTTGAAATTGTATCTCAAACCCAGATAACCAATTAAATTCGGCCAGGGGGTGTTTGCACTATTTTTCCCATGGCAGACTCCTTGTATCAGTCGGTTCCTGTCAGTTCCGACTTCTTCCTCCTCTTCTTCACTACTACTATCCTCTGTTTCTTCTTTTCTTCCGACAATCTTCCTCCATCGTTCTCTATCCTCCCACCATCTCTCATCTACCACTTCCTCCCATTTTTCTCCTCGGTTGACTGGAACTTGACTCTCTCCTGCCACCTTTCTCTTGGTCTTCCAACTCTTCTCTTAGCTCCATTGTTTTCTGCTATCTCAAACATTGCTTTCGGTATTCTCTCCTGTTCCATTCCCCACATAGGTAAGCCCGTATCACCTGTCTCCCCTTTCCATCTTAAATGATGATCTTTCCACTCCCACTTTGTTCCCTATATTTCTACTTCTCTTCTTCTACACCTTTGAAATTCCTGCTCCACGTAATTCATTGTCTTTTCTTCTCTCCAGTTCATTGACCATGCAACTGCTTCATATGTTGAACTATAATATATGTTACACTACTGCTTATATAATTATGAAGATTAAAAAGGATCTATTTTGCTTTCTGTAACATATTATATTAGAGTATGATACATTATCAATTTATTATCAATTTGTAACATATGTTGTTGAAAACTAACTTAGCTATTATGTATATATCATGCCATGTTGCTAGACATACTTGAACTACAAATGTTATATTTATTATTAAAGGTACTACAAAGTAGATATAAGTGTGATACACTGTATTTATTCCAACGATACAATGTATGGTATCCTACAAAAGCAAATTGCTTTCGAGTGTGTGTTCAAACTACCCTCAAGACTTGTTCTTACCTTTGAAATGCCATTCTACGTCATTCCTTCTAATAGTCACATACCGGTATTGTGACTATTGATGTCTGAATAATTACAATACATATAATTACATATACAGGCGCTAAATGACCTCGCTGTCGATGCGCCTTAGAACCCTAATATTCATTCATTCATAATTAAGAATAATATAAGCCCTGATTATATCACCTTTCGCGTACTTGATCTCGTGTACTCTCAACATCATCGCTTGTGAATTACTTTTGTAGGATTCTATACTTCCAAAAGATAGAACGATACAACGATGTAGAAAGTTGAATATTTTCTAGGCTTTACCAATTATATTCTTTTTGGAATTGTATAGGTAAATGGTAATGGTAGGATTACTGTGTGTTGTGGTTTGTACATTGAATGTTTCTAACTTTCTTTCTAAAATAGACTACCGTTGGTATCTGCCATTTGTATAGCTGTAGCAGTCTGTATGAATTTTTAGAAATCATTACATACCGTAATTAAAATTATATTAGAAATTTATAATATAAGTCAACATCACACCATTTAACTGGAAAGTTGTATTGACTGTGTTAATATATTCGTGTCAAGTTTCTTAAATTTTATCCGAATCTTTTTAAACGGTGAAGATAAACATGTGACAAGTGATTGGATTTGTTTTACATTGGACTATAATTATCAGGTAAAGCAAAATTATGCTTGAACTTCTACTTATTCTTACTCCTGTTAGTAGCTTTCTAGATATAAAGTGATTTGCTTGCTGGTATTGCGTGCTGGTATGTTAGGATTTGCAATAAAAAACAACAATAATCATCAATATTAAATAGCTGTGATTTTCTTTGCTTGCTGGTATTGCGTGCTGGTATGTTAGGATTTGCAATAAAAAACAACAATAATCATCAATATTAAATAGCTGTGATTTTCTTCGTTTTATAATTGCAATATGGGCTAGCATATATACCAATTGTTATTACTAATTATTAATTATCATTGTTATCAGGTGCAAATATATATATTATGGCATGCAATGTATTTGAACGAAAGAGGAAACTAAATCAGTAGTAGCACGGGTTTTAAAATCCACTACTCAGTTTGCACAGTACAAATTGCTAGAAATTTTAATATTCAATAGGCAAATAGGCAATATCAAAATTGTAAAATAAATCATATGCAAATAATAAAATATATGCTGTTTATTGCCTTTTTAGTTTTTACCCTCCTTCTCATTAGCTCTTGGTGCTATTTTTTAAATTCTGTTTCCAACGATACACTACAGATGATGACAAAGATCTACTGGCTACTGTAAATGAAGAATGAGGTGATGAGAAGATGAGTTGAAAGTTTTTTTATCAAGTGTTTTGGTCAGTGGAAAGAAAGCTAGCTGTTGTGGCTTGTTGTTGAGGAACCATCCCAGTATTCATGTACGACAAGCAAACCATGGGGAAATTCTGTCAAGATGATCGACCATGGCGAGAATTGAAACCCTGTCTCCTGAATGACATTATTTTCACTTTGATGGAAAAATAAAAACACCCCTAGAAAAATACTGTGACCTACAATATATAGTGAATTCTTTCAAGATATACCGGTAGATGTTTTAAAATGATAACTACAGTAAAATCTCTTTAGTACATCCATTGTCTTGGTGAGTTTTATTTTTCAATCCCCTTCATATGCTGCTACATGTTCAATATTTTCTTCAGTAAGTTTTTTTTGTCAGGTCCACTGAAAAATATACTAAAAACGTTCCAACGTAACACAGTCTTATGGAGAAACCAACATTTGAAATGTACTACATCAATAACTAACTATAATGGTCAAGTCAAAGTTTCAATACAGGTGATGAAATGACCACGCTGTCGGTGTCACCCCCCCTTTCCCCCCAAAAAGTATCATGTGTCTTTCATTTTACTGTGTCGATCAGTATTACATATACGACGTTGTTTTGTTCATAATTGTGTTGATGGAAATATGTTGGTTACAACATTGTTCCAGAGATGTATTTGATTATTGTTGGTGTGAAACCCTATCTATCAACAGCCCACCACTCCCATCAGTGAAATAAATTGATGCATTACCCTGGTTTCATTATATGAATTGGGTGAAGGGGAAAGAAAGAACAGCAGCTTACTGAAGTTAATAAATACTCATCGAAGAGTTGATAGAAAACAGATAAGTAGGAAAGCACACGAGATTTTTGACGTTTCAGCTATTGCCTTGCTCATTGTAGAGTAGGGTGATAGCCTGTAGATTACTACCACTCTACTCGACAGTACCGGTAACCAAGGCATTCGCCAAAACGTCTTGTACTTATTTGTTTTCTAACAATGGGCTCTCCCCAAAAGTAGAGTATCCCTACTTACTAACTTTGGTAGGCTGCTGTTTTTTCTTTCTCTTTTACTCAATTCATATTTTCAGGCTCAGGCTACTTTCCTATTTCCTAAAACTGGTTTCATTTCAATCATTCAGTTTTATAATTTTATATCACCATAAGACATTGATTGAGCTGTATGCCAGGTAGCGGTACTCTTGCTGCGTTGTACAAGTAAAGGTCCACATCCAAAGATAAATTCCCAGATGGCCAAATTGATTGGGTTTTCACCAATTTCTTGAATATTTCAAATTACCTAAACTATTTCAAATATAAAAAAAGGAACATTCTAATGTTTATGTCAGTTGGTTTCATAAATTGTTGAGCATTTTCTGTTCCATACTGTTGGAGCCTTTCCTTTTTTTTATATTGTGTTTTAATAACGCACTGTAATGATTACTAAGATCTATTGGCGTCGGATGAATGATTAATGAGATGATGGGATGATGCGATGAAGGTTTTTATGGGTAGTGGGAAGGATAGTGGGAAGGAAGCGGCCGTGGCCTATTTTATGGGAACCATCCCGGCATTAGACTAGACTACAGAGGGAAACCACGAAAAACCCCTGTAAAGATGGACAGTGGCGGGGATCGAACCGGGTCCAATGTCCCTTCACCTCCCGGATCACACGAAGCAAGTGAGCTAACCACTCAGCTACTGTGCCAATAGAGCCCTTCCTATATTATACTGGGTCGACCCAATGATTTTGATCTAGAACCATACCCAGTCTCGGATTTAAGAATCCAGCGCCCCTAGGCTGAACTTAGTTTGGCATCCCTATACTTATTTTCAAAATGTGTGTAATGCCTTCCTTCCATGAGTGCGATTTGCGTTTCGGTTTCGCAAGGCGGTGGAATTGAGGCGAAGTCAACAATCGGAAATCGCGCAACTTTAGTCACTGATTGGTCGTTTTATCATCAAGGTGGCCTGAAAAACGCTAACCGAATTCACAATCTGAATAACGCAGGTATGGAAGCCCAGCATTAGACTCGTGTAAAAATTAAAAAAATAAATGTAGAGAATATTTCGGTCAATGTGAAAACCACGTGGCACGTCAACGTATTTTCGCTCGTTACTCGACATTACCAATGATCACAAGGTAACGGAATATTTCTACGACAGGGTGCGACTTACCCGGGGCAAAGTCCTAGAATGAAATACCAGGGCATATTTCAGTTATTCCAATAGCCCTGCAGGGAATCTTTGGAAATACAGTACCATTTTTTTAGATTACATTCTGTAAGTTGTAGATATTGGCCAATGTTGTAGTGTTAATGAGAATATGAATGGTAATACAGTAATAATGAAAATAAGATTGTGATACTTTTGGTTTCATTTTTAACTTCATGCTGCATTTTTTTTTCTATTTGATTTCATTTGAAACAAAAATATGGAAGCCCTGAGAGCCTAAGCGCCCCCTGGGCTCTTGCGCCTTGCCAGCCTGTGCGTAAATACGGGCCTGACCATACCTGTTTGTGTCAGTACAGGAAATAGGTAGCATTGGGGGACTTCCTACTTTTACGGTACAAAGTCATCAGGAACTGAAACGACTAACCAGGAACTAAAACGACTAACTAACTGTATCTCAAATAAAAATAACATTTGTTTTAAATTAAATATAACAAAATTGAAATTCAGTTTTAAAAATGAAATGATGATAAATGGTGACAGTAAAATGTGGATCAGTATTACTAATGGGTCTCCTTATTATATTATCATACAAGGTATTCCTTGAATTGTCACTAGCAGTAACACACAGTATATCATAAATAAAATTTATTGCAATTTTTTACAGAGGATAAAAAAGTCGGCTTGTTTCTTCAGTGCGAGTCAACAGCAAAAAACATATTAAATAATGATCAATTCACATTGTATTCGTATAAATCTCAAAAGCAATTTCAGTAGTGATGTAATATTGCTGGGTATAAGTAATTTGATAAGTAACCTAATTCAGCTCGACATATCAAGCATTCAGTAGTACGTAATAGTTACATTAAACCTTGTGATTACGATATTTGGGGAACATTCATCGAGAATTGATTAATTAATACTATTTAAAATGAATTGCAATCATGTAACAATCAATAACATACTCACTGTACACATACACAATACGCATACAAGTATAATATCTTGGCATGTTACAGATCAAGGCCAAATACTAACATGGAATGCAGAATCAATATCTCATCTGTACTGTAGGACTTTTTGACTCCATAATAATTCAACTCTAAAATCATATGTAGGCCTACATGAAAATGGTGAACCTTAGTCACCTGAACAAAATGAGTGATATCTATCATTATATTACTGTAGACCTAGGCATATATTGTAGTATACTATCATGTGATATATTCATTTCCAACACAGAAAAAAGCTCGTATTTGTACAATTATGTCATAAAAAGGTCACAGCATGTAATATTTATTATGAATTCAAATTTTTTCTCAATAACAATTTAATTAATTCAAGTACATATGATATACAAGTAGGCCTACCAGATAACAATCAAATAAAGATCTGATCAAATTCATAATATTTTAATATCAGTATACCGTAATGTAGGCCTATAGGTCTACTAGAATCTCCAATACCATTTTATACACTGTAAAATATATTTTGTGCACGCCTGGTGCATACAAATATAATTACCATAGTTTAAAATTGTAATGCTTTAAATAATTTCAAATAATTCATTTTGACCTAATCTTTCTTATTTAGCATATCCCATGCATCATTATCCCAGCTTGAGAAGTCATTGCCTTTCTCTTCAGTGAAGTCAACTAGCACGCCGTCTTTACTTTTTGTCGACTTCTTCTTGACCTTTTTAGAAGCAGTTTCCGTAGTCAGGGTAGCAGCATTGTTTCCGTTATCTGGACTAGATCCCCAGTCGCCCCAATCGTTCGTAGACTTTGATGGTCTGTGAAGAGAGATTGGCATTATCTTTTAGTGTAATAAACACAACAGAGTACAGTGAAACCTCTGGGTATCTACTATCTATAGTCTTAAAAAGGACCAGGAAAAAAATTGCATCAATTTGGAGAATCGTAGGGAGTGCTGCCATTCTGCAGTACTTACACATGAGCTGCCACTGGTTGTTTACATAGAAGCAGGGTGGGTCAAAATAGAATTATTCAAGCAGGAAAATGATGCATCAATATTATTATATAGGGCCTATGAACTTCACTGTAGTGGGATTCTAGTCAATAAGTTTACATTTTAAATTTGATCTTTCAATTCTCATTAAATTGTCTGTCATCAGAATCCATCAGAATTCACAAAGTACAAACAGCCTTCTATACGCTCAAAGGTCGACTTTGCTGCTAGATGGCAGTGGTGCAACTTTCATTTGCAACTTCATTTATAATTGACGACATTATTGAATTGTTGACAACAATGAAAGTGTCACTACAGTAGTTTAAAATGAGATGTAATTTATTTGCATACTCATACTATGCTTCTAATTCACTGATGACTCCCTTTTTTTTTTGAGGCCATCATTGTAGAAATATTTATATTTGTTCATTTCTCATATTCCGAGGGAATTGAATTGTTACCAATATTCGTCAAGGCCTTATACATTATACTAAACTAAACACCTATATACCTCGAGATCTGTATAATACCTATATGCAGTAGCGGCTGGTCTATTTGGGCACTAGGGCTCGAGCCCCACCAGCGCTCCAGAAAAGACAGTAATGAATTGAATTTAGATTAATAAAATAAATATTAATTCAATACAAACATTTTATTGTTCAAATATGATGTAAAAATACCCCTATGGTATTCGTAATGGATACAAACGTGAAAATATCGTTCAGTATTTGACCAGCATGTCTTTACTGCACGCTGTAGATCTCGTGGGGCTCAGATGTGAGTGAGCCCAACCACATGTCACTGTAAGCTCTGACGCATGCGCGAAGCGTGAAACGCAGTGTATATTATGGCAGCAAAACGAGTGTCGATGGGCTCTACTAGTTTGAGCCCCAACTCCACTCATCGCACAGACTGTGTATCGGAAACGTTCGCTCACCGATGATGCACGAATCACCAATATCTCACAAGACACATTGTCCCCCTCCCCTTCCCACCCACCCGACCACACTTCAATGTTCAAGCACTAAATTAATGGAATTCATTCGTTTACCAAAATAATAGCCAATAAATCAATTTTAATTTCATTATCATTTTATTTATTGATAACATATATTAATTTCCTCTTTGGTATAGACCCTATATTTGATCAAATTCTTATTGAGAACTATATCGAGAACTAAAAGAATGGAATAATCTCTACTTTTCTTCAAAATTATCAATACCTGCACTTTTTACGGATGTAATGGCAGTATACCTAAAAGAATATGTGCATCCAGTAAGATTAGGATTAGACATCAATCCACACTAATATGTTTCTTTACAGAATTTCTGAAAGGTTAAATATGAAGTGAATGCAGACTAATATGTCTTGCCATCAATATATTCCTATTACCTGCCATTACTCGCTTATTCATGTTGAATTGTACTATTATTATATTACTCGAAGGTTTGGGTAGAAGACCATTTTCATAGATGAACCCAGGCTACTGTGAACAATGTTTCCATATAACATCTTTTAGCTACATCTTTATAGCTATTTGATCGAATACACGAGCACATACGTCGAATAATAATACCACTGACCATCCGCGGTTCAAAGGAGATATAATATACCCCATACAATCTATTAATTCATGAAATAGTTCATTTCAAAACATATGAAATTGGGCATACAAACTTCTTCTCTTAGCCTTATCTCTTCGATTGCGCCCTACCTAATTCAAAGCACACCAGCCGCTACTGCCTATATGATACCTTGATACCTTATGGCCTAGGCTATATAGGATACATTTATTTATAAAACAATCAAGTTCTAAGGCAATATTCATTTGGATTATTTTGTGGCTAATAAGTTATTTACTCAAATAAAATAATTACTTGTGAGCTTTAGAAGAATTCCACTCCCAATCACCGCCTTGGTTATCATCAGGAGATGCCGACTGACTTCTAAGAAGTGGCGAACCGATTTGATCTCTGGACTGACTTCTGTAAGTTGAAACACATGACAACCAATGACAAAATTGGAAGACAGAGTCAACAGAAATACGTACTTGTTACATTTAGTAGTACTTGTATTGTTACATAGACCAAACTTCATTCAGAAAGCAGTAGTCATACAACTTTTAGGGCCATTGAGTGAATTAATGCAGCAGTTCTTATGCACGTCAATAATGAAGTATTTTGCGTCATTTTCACCTTCAATTTCATGATTTTCTTGAAAGCTCATGCCTCAATATTGAAAAATAAGTACACTGGCTCATGACTTGGGTACTTCATTACATATGGATGTACATGTAGGCCTGCCATACTATATAATACCCATTTTGAAATCTTTGCTTTCTATATTATCTATACTGTGTTGATAAGAATAAAAGTTGGTTACTACCTTGGTGCAGTACTTCCATCGATTAATAATGAGGATTTTTCACCGGACGGAGTTTCCGGAACTTCACCGATGGGCTGTGACGCTGTGCCCGACAAGTCACGCCATCCTTTCTTCCCTAAATCACCGACCTAGAAATGCATTAATTTAATCATAAGACAATGCCGTTTGAACAATAGAAAAGTAGGCCTAGTCACTCATGAGTTTCATCATGATTGGAAGTGTTTTAACTTTTCAATCTCAAATTCTGGTATACCGGTAGAGTAAACCCTCGTTAATCCGAAATTCAAGGGACCCCAAAATTTTTTTTTTGACAAGTATAAAAATTCGGATCAACGAAAAAACTCTTTTTCCACGAAAATCCTCTCACTCCCCGGTTGGAATTGAAGCAATTTCGTATTCCGCGCGCGAGAAAGCTATGCCACACTTGTGAGAAGCCGCTTCACTGATTGTGTGTACTCGGCCAGCCGACAACGCACTATCGTTATACGGCCAGCTTCCATTAGCGCTCGTTGATCGAGTGATTCGAGTTGATGAACGATGAACGAGTGTTTCAAGCTTCCCATAACTCTCGCGCTACGTGCTCATCAAAGACCGAGCGCACTCGAATGACTGACTCAAGGCAGCAAATGTCGCAGCTGGCTTCAGCCTATTGTTACACGTCAAATAAAAGGGATGGAAATTGGGAAAATAATTATCAACTCAAGGAACTCACTCGAACTATTTCAAATTATCCAATCCAAAAACAGTACTAAAGCAATTGAAGGGTCGAAATATTACCTAGTTTGAATTACAGATTAGCTGGAATTTAGATTTTCCATATTAATTAACATTAAAATGTCTACATCTTCAGCTGGGGAACGACTAAGTTCGAAATGAATCAAATTTCGGATTAACCAAGTTTGGATTAACGAGGGTTTACTGTACCAATGTTTTGGTTTTGTGAATTTAGTAGTCGATTAGTTACCTACATTTTATATTAATTTTGTGACTCTTTGGCTTTAATGAAATTATAGCTGCAGTGTTGTTTGTATTCTAATTAATAATTAGAATATATTCATGCAATTTAAGAAGGTCAAATATTGGATTAATTTCAATTTGGCAGAGTAAAGATTTGAGGAACTTACCCAAGACTGCTGAGAACTACACTGAATTTACAATACAAAAAAAAATATGATTCATTTGATTATTGATGCAATCTTTTGAGAGTTGACAAGAATGCAGAATGGGTGATTGATGCAATATCACATCTTATCCGACACCCACCAAATTTTATATAGGCCATGTCCAAACTTGGAAAAAATCATGGCAAAATTTGTAACAGATGTACACCAATTTTGTGAAAATTCAAACAAATGTTTGGAAATATATATTTTTCAAATGTTGAAAAATGTTAAAAATAAGAATAGTGAGATTTTTGTGAAAACAGAGGATAAATTTTGTGAAATTTCAGCAAAAATTATTGGTAATTTGAGTGACGAATAAATGTCAACAAAATGCTTGTCTGACCTCGAGTCTACATAGATCATATTTATTTGTTCTAATTCTTGCTTTTGTACAAATGACTCATCCGTTATATCATACGTTTATCAATGATTGAAAAGCTGTCCCTCCTCCCTCCACGAGTCAAGTAGGTCTGCTACGACGAAATGTCATACATACCTTAGTTGCCATGCTCGAAACCGACGCTCCTACGTCCTCTATCAATTTTCCTTCTTTAACCTATGCGAAAACAATAAACATGCAGGACAAATCAGAGAAAATATATTCAAAAACGTGAATAGAAAAAAAGTAGGATAAGTAAATTAAATATTTAAGTAGGATAAAAAGTAAGGATGTTCATGTCATAGAAGTAGAAAGTTTAATTCAACTTGATTGGTTGGTTTGCCAGTAGCTACGAATAAAAGAAACGATTCCAAATTAAAATTAATACCGGAATCTCAATCTCTTGATTGATCTCTTGGAAATACCATAGCTTTACAGCTAATGAAAAGAACAAACCATAGCTCAAATAAAGTACGAAGGCACACAAAATGAAATTGAACCCAAATTAAATAGGCAGATAGACCTGTATGATATTCAATTTAAAAAGTGCGAATCAATTAAAAATGATGATTGAACTCAAAGATCTCACAGAACAGAATACAGTGAAACCTTTGAGCATTGTTCCCTGAGCCATCGTTTTCTTGATTCTATCATTTATTTTGACCTACCCTGTTCCCAACGCCTAACCAATGTTACATTTTCCTATATGGATTGTGTTCCTGCATGAACGTAATTTCACGCCTGAACTCTTGAAGTAAGAAAAAGAATTTTTTACTGTAAAACAACAAGTAATTGTAAGTAGTTTTACGACTAGGCCCCTTAATGAAAACTAAGATTCCACTGAATGAGTGTATCAATAAAAAACGAAAACACGGGACAAAAATTAACTAAAATTACCTTCTCTCCAACAGTTACACTAATTTCAGCTACCTTCTGAGATGCGATTCCTCCCATTTTGATAGCGCCTTCAGTTGCTTTACTCGCTATCTTTGTCGCATTAACTGAGAATAAGGACCATCCCTGAAACAAACATAAACACAAATATTACATAAAGAGTTGACAACATTGCCCAATAAAATGTATCATAGAAGTTGAAACTCATAATTATTAGGCCTCTGCAAGCAGAATTTATCTCAATTCAAGTAAGTTTGATACAGAATAGAGTACGGTATTTCGAGCGAGTTTTGAAGTTAGTAAAACCAAAGAGCTTGCTTGAAGCAACTGTCGATATATTGTTCGTACTACCAACCTAACTTTATGAAAACTCTAGAACTTCAACAGATCTCGAAGTTGTTCAAGAGCTGAAATACCAGATGCCAGAACGCCAGTACCTTCTAGACTTGAGTTACAATCATGAAAATATATCAATGCGAGCCTGACGACTCGATCTTGACTCACTCATAATCATGTCATTTGTTACTTGACAAATTAGTTTACTGAGAATACTCACACTGGCCAATGATGAAACGGCACTGTCAAAAAACTCCTGTGAACTGCTACGAGGAGGTTGCTCCATCGAGTAGCCAAAGCCTCCGTAACGTCCACCTTGATTCGGTGGAACATCCCTGTAATTAAACAAGATGAATTCAAAAATAAATTGAATAATTTAAATTTAAATCACGCATTTGGTAACTCATGACAATTATTAACAGTTATTGTCCAAAACAAAACACAAATAGAAAAGATTTGAAACCCAATATTTGATAGTACCAGTACATGCACCACTTTTACGGTTGTCAGTACCAAACCTTCTAAACTGTTCTCGCTAATTTCAATTCAATTATATAACAACAAGGCTGCCATGAAGAATAAAACGTGATTGTTGACTAAGAGACCAAACCCTTTTGTCTATTGAACATTGGAAAGGAAATAAATTTATAATTGAGTAGTGACAGGTTCTGTTAAAATTAGGGTACAGAAACCCTCGTCCATTCGAAATGAAAGAGACCCCCAAAAAATGATTTTGATTTATAAAAAATTCAGATAAATAAAAAACTCTACTTCCACGAAAATCATCACTCTTGCTTAGAATTTAGTCAATTTCGTATTGCGCGCGAGAGAAAGCTATGCAACTGGCTGAGCATAGTAATAGAAACCGTTACTAGTGCCTATTGATCGTGTCCACTCGGCTAGCTCTGACGATGCGTGATCATCATATGACCCGCTTTCATTGGCGCTTGGCTGTCCCGAGTCTGACGAATGACCGTTCCGAGTTACAGATCTATGTGCTTCTCAAGGTCAGATCAAAGGGTCGGATGACACACTTAAAGCTCAACGTGCTTTGGCCTATTCTTATGCGTCAAATAAAAAGGATGGAAATTAAGAAAATAATTATCAACTCGAGGAATTCACACAAACTATTTTGAATTTTATAATCCAAAAACAGTGTTGAAGCAATTGAAAGGTGGAAATATCAGTTTGAATTACGGTTCAGCTAGAATTCATACTAACCATATTATTGAATTTTCTGAATTATTGAATTTATTTATTTTATTTTTAATTGGGGAAGAATGATTTTGTATCAAGTTTCGATGTTATTCAAAATATATATATATATATATATATATATATATATATATATATATATATTATTGAAATCCCTATACCTTCAGCCGAGGGTCAACTTCTAGTTCGAAATATGTCAAGTTTTAGACTAACCGAGTTTGGATTGAAGAGAGTTTACTGTACAATAAGTATGGTATTATAGGTTGTTTATAACATCAAGCTGTTATAATAGTGACATTTCATGTTTACGACATACTCTCGTTTTTGTGCATTTTCGTCTTGCTTCCGAGCAAAAAAGGCTGCTTTAGCATCTTGAAAGTTTGGTTGAGCATTGGTAGTCTGATAGCTGCCACCTGATTGGTAGCCACCCGCCGAATCCATTGTGTTTGCGTTCTGAGACGATTGGTAGTTCCCCACATCACTGTAGCTACCCGTAGAGTTGGAGCTACTGCTGTAACCTCCCACAGTCGTACTAATGTAATTCTGAGCTGGTGATGTTTCAATATTCCAATTGCGGCCTTGGGCTAATGTGGCAACCTGTGAAACATACGCTATTATTATTGTTGGTAATGCACCTTGAAAGCCATCACTAGAGGTAAGCATTTGAGGTTCCAACGATAAAAACAAATTGTTTGTAACATGTTTTTTTCTTCGATATGTTTACATTTCAGGTCTTTCCGAGTTGAAAAATCTCATATTTTTGAGAATATTGGCTAAAATGAGGTTTTTCGCAAATTTCTACAATTATGTCTTTTTAGTCATCATGGATGTTGCATGGTTGCAATTTTTTTCCAAAACTGATTAAAGACTGAGACAAGTGATTGAGAGGCTATTGTTTTGGCTAACGCACTGACAGGAGACTGGGGTTCGATTCCCGCCATGTTGTTTAGGTCAATACTTGGATGGTTCCTTAATAACAGGCCACCACCAACCCCTTCACACTATCCAAAAACACATTATAAAATGACCTTTCATCTCAACATCTCTTCATTCTTTCAGCATTCTTTGACCACAGATTTCTGACAGTAATTTCATTTTATTGACATTTTTTTTTTTGCTCATCAATTACTGGGTACACGTTGAGGAGTTTAGGCTTGTATAATATATAATGGTAATGAATAATGATAATTATGAATAAATTATGTAAAAAAATGAAATACCTTATCTCGATAGAGAGCAGCAGCTTTTGTATTGTATTTCTGTTGAATGGACATGGTATCATCCCAATCTGACTGGGATTCGAAAAATTGTCGAGCATTCTGATTGCCACCAACCTGAAATAATTACAATTATCATCAACAAATTTACAGGAAGGGTCTCGAAAGAAGTTTCGATAACAGATTGTAAACAGAGATTTTCCAGATAATTAGATTAGTACTCAGAAGTACTAAGGTACAATTTATGGTGAATAATATTTACATTTTACGCCCTACGCTCTTTATGTAAAATTTCTTCCCAGAAGCTATAGTAGGCCTACTGTATGAACATACCCTACTGGTATATGAAAATGGAAATGGACAGTTGAAGAAGTACTGAAGTAGTGGGGTAGACCTAGGCCTAAATTGTATACATAAATTAGAAACCTTCCATTATTTCACCAGGATTTTCAGCTTGTCAATAGTTTTTGATAAAATTACTTGAATGATGAAAAAAAATTCAAAGCAAAACACCCAAAGTAC
Organism: Brachyptera risi; assembly: GCA_964007535.1. NCBI lineage: Eukaryota > Metazoa > Arthropoda > Insecta > Plecoptera > Taeniopterygidae > Brachyptera > Brachyptera risi. The sequence continues at coordinate 5,846,091 of OZ023330.1, read as the reverse complement.
CGTGCAATAATGAAGAAGGCTATTGTTATACGGCCTACTACAATATATATATCTCAAACCCAGATAACCAATTAAATTGGGCCAGGGGGTGTTTCCACCAGTTTTTCTAGGGCAGACTTCTCATATCAATCGGTTCCTGCCAGTTCCGACTTCTTCCTCCTCTTCTTCACTCTTCTACAATGCTTTGCAAAATTGCAATGGTGAAAAAATAGTAGGCTATGCGGACATGAAACCTACCAGTACTGTTTCAAACAGATTTTAACAATGACAAATTTCGAATTAACATGTAATAAGATCAGGTAGAACTAAGTCATAATGACAATATAGTGTTGTAGTAAGTACATGCTTACACCTAAATAACTCATAATTTAGACATACCTTCATTTTTTCTAGTTCAATGTCTTTCCACTTGTCCATGCTTACTGATCGTACGAATGATAGATGTACGCCCAAGCCTCGATGTTTTCCAGAACACTCGAGGCATATCCATATTCCATACGTCACAGACACCCACTGAGGGTTGTGGGTGCCGCACTCAAAACATTTCTGAAATCACATAATTAGAGACATGTAAAAATAGCAAAATTCCTTTTTTTTTAAAATAGCGATGACATCTAAAATGCTTCTTTACATATTTTTCTGATATTTCTTCATGCTTCAATACTGTTGTTCTATCATGATTTTAAAAAGGCGACAAAGCGCTATAAACATCTGAATCCGCTACGTTTCAATGTATCGGCGATATAGAAGCTATATTCGGAATAGAAGCATCATAGATGCTATTTTCCCCAGAATTATTCCAATTTAGATGTAAGCGGGTGAAGTTAGTTGGGGAATCTGGAAAAAAGTGAAGTTGCAAATGCAGGCAGCAGATGGGGGGAGGGGGGGGGGAGTAGATGTAACCCACATGTGGAGATTATATTTCTAAAAAATATCAGTTGGGGTGTTTCTCTTGTATTCTTTTGTACGATATCTACCGGTAGTGATTTTACCGGTACCGTACTGTTGTTATGCTAAAAAATACGATGTTTAAAAATAATAGATGCACCGAAGTGCTACTTTTCAAATTCCACATGCTATGAGAAGAAAAAATAAAAGCCATGTTTACATGTCTCTACACATAATGTTGACTCAAATGGAGAAAACTGGGAAAACGCAGAATATGTGTTGTGAGATGAGCTTACAAATGGAAATCTAGAATGTTAAATATTCTGTCAGCTTGATCTACATTTAGGCCTACAGACCTTAGATTACGTCAAACGTTTTAAACCCTTACCTGTTGATATTTATAGTGCTGCAACCTGTCGCATATACACTTTGCAAAACCAATTGATCTCAATATTCAATAAAATATTTACTTTGATTGCATTTGCTTTGTCATCTGATTGTTGTGAAAGTCACAGAAAATATTATGGTGTTTTCCATATTCAGTGAAAATCTTAAAGCTTTTGAAAAATGTTCATTTTCCAAATATTTTTCGTCCGGGTTATTCTTATGGGAATTTTCCAAAGTTTCCAATTTTTTTCACGGATAGACCGTTCTATCTACTTTTCCGAAAAACAATCCCAACCTATTCTGGTGTGACACCAATATGTAGAAAGAGTCTCAAGTTGATTTTTTCTCTTGACCCGTTACAAACTGCATAAAAAAAAATCTTTTTGGTCTATGGGATGGAAATCTTTGCTACCAGTACACTCATCTAATGATGTGACGTTTGTCACAACTTTGATGAAAAATCCAATCTACTGTGGGCCTACTTCCTTAAAAAGCTGAGAAATAATTCATATTTGGTCCACCCCTAGACCCCAGGCCTAATTGTATTGCCAATGGGCATGATAATAAATTGGTGACAATAATTTCTGTTGCAAATACGGTAATGTTATATTTAGGCCCAATATTTTTTTTAATAACATCGTGACTTGATATACAATCATTGTTCCCCAATTAAGGCTGTGGATGAAAGATAGGATCGTTTGGACGGGGCACCACAAGGGCGATCTTAGCACCCCATTTTAAATATTTATAACCAATGAACTTTAACATCAGAACTGCTATATAATGTTACCGGTATAATGTTATATAGGCCTATGAGTGACCTACAAGGAAGATATATCTACTGTACACAAATATATGAAGGCTGAATACCTATCGACTGTACAAAAATGTAAAGGGTAGAAAGATTTACTCACAGTGTTATTGTTCGAAGGTTTCAACTCTTGTAGCACTCGGCGAGTCCTTGGACTTGCCATTGTATCTTGAAATTATTCTATCCTAGAGGGGAGGATCTGGATGGTCACTTTCAGCGTAGGACGTACCTGAAATGAGATTATTATTGGTTTTTAAAACCATACCTTGATCTAAGCGTCACAGACACTGACGATTGATAGATTTGATAGACTGATAGATTCTAGGCCTACCTGATTCCGGCATTCTGTGTTAACCTATTAATCAGGCTCGACAAGATGGCCCAGTTATACAGAAATAATGGCATCTCGTAAGATCTAGGCCTAGGCCTAGTGCCTTGCATAATGTTGACAGAGCATGACAGTTGTTAACCTAGGTATTCAACATTATACCTAGGCCTACACCTGTGCAATAGATCGTGAAAGATCCATCCTTACTATTGCTCAACGAGGCCTGTGGGCCTAGGTCTCTGCAGTACTCTAGGCCTAGGTAAATCCAAGCAGCCTAACCACGTAACTAGGCCTACGCCCTAGGCCTCTTCAGCTTTGAAAGGCTCAAGCCTAGGCCTAGTAGGTATCAAACAGCTTTAAGTAGGCCCTGCTACTGGCCTAGCCTGGGCATCGGCCCAGCTCGGCCTAGGCATTGATTTTGTAAGGTTTAATTCAATCAATTAGGACCTAGGGTACGGGCTTAGAACCTAGACTTACCTTACTAGGCCTACACCTAGGTCAGTATCTTCAGTATTTGAAATGTCAAATTTGAGGAAAGTATGTCGTGAAACAGCTACTGCCTATGTCAATTAGGAACCGAAAATAAAATAGGAACAGTGCGTTTGTATTGATACTAGGCTACAATAATAAAATATGTTATGATGATGTGGACATCAAACGTCAAATTTGCTCTGCTCTTTCGGGCCAAGGCCATACTTAGTAAAGTTGGCGAGATACTAAGGTCTTTGGTTGGCGTTTCTGTAATAGTTGTCCCAACTTTTGAAAACTGAATTTTAAAAAAGTTGAATAATCAGCATGAATAAAATTGATGTATATGCTTTGAAAGATCTGGATTTCAGACCGATTATCAGATGAAATCGATTCTGAGTAAAATCTCCTGAGTCAATCTGATCATGGACTAATCATGATCATGGATATGGCGTTAACGCAGTCCATGATCTGACAGTGTAATTTTCATATCAAACTTTTCGTAGTTGGTGCCTACTGCCAACTACAAATCAGAGCTGACGGCATCTGCAGGCAAAATTACAAACGAGATGTCTTGAAAAATAGCGCCCAAGTGAAAATTACTGTCTGGAGTTATTTTAATAAACATGTTATAACCAAATATATTATCAATATATATTTGTTAATAATATATTAATATATATTAATAATATATTTGTTATAACTCAAGTTCATAATACCGGTAGTTGATTGTTAATTTCGAAAAAACCAACATTTTGGAAAAACTAATAGTAATCATGATCATCTTACCATAGACATTATCTTTGGAGGTTATCATCTAATCCAAACACTAAGTATATTGAAGAAGTTGGAGCAGGAGCTCCAAAACTGGAAATAGAAGATAGGAGGGTTGAGTTATAAATTACTGCTCAACGCAGCTGTTTGGAATTTAGGTAATTGCAGCATGATGAAACATATCATGCAATTCACTTTCATTAAAAAGGCAGTGATTTGGTGGGAGATGATTTTTAAAATATTGAAAGATTGTAACTGGCAGGTGCGCACTCATCAGCAAACATAAGTAACAGCCCTACATAGAGCCCTCCATCATTGAGTTGTCACATGAATTGGTAAATGATTATGGAGTACCACAAGGATCTGTCCTTGGTCCTCTCTTGTTTATATTGTATATAAATGATATATTTAGTATAAACAAAGATGTATTTGTTAATCTGTTTGCGGATGACACTTTATTATCGTATGCAGGGACCTGTATTGAGAATATATTTCATGTTATTAATAATGCCTTAGCACAAATGTCAGACTGGCTGAGTGCCAGCAAACTTAAACTCAACACTAGTAAAACCAAATGTATGGTGATAACGTCATCAGGTATTGTAAAGCGTAATATGCAAAATAAGTTGGACAACCTGTCATTAACCATTGATGATAGTAAACTTGAATTCGTTAATGAATTTAAGTACCTGGGAATCATCATAGATCATCATTTAGGACTGCAAAAAAATGCAGAGTATATTATTAAAAAAATGGCCAAGAAGATAGGGTTTTTGGCAAGGATAAGTGTATCCTTATCGTATGCTACTAATCTTTTAATATATAAATCAATTGTTTTACCACATGTAGATTATTGTTGTACAATGCTATGGGGAGCTAATATTGAGCAATTGGCAGCTATACAAAAGCTTCAAAGAAAAGCATTAGCCTGTATATTGAGATGTGACAAGTATACACCCATTAGAGAAATCTTAAGTAAGGTAGATATGCTATCAATTGAGCAGAGAATTACACTTAAGGGAGGAGGCCAGTGAAATTTTCACTTTTTTCACTTTTTTTTTTTTTCATATATTTAATTTGTTATGTATTTATAATTCTTTTTTTACTCCATATTACTGATAATACTACCACAACTAATCAATTTTCGATTCATAGTCCCTGTATGTATAGTTTCATGGCCCAAAATTCGCTGTTTTGAAGCCATTTTGTAGCTATATTTTCAGTTGATTACAGACTTTTGAATCACCCACAATTTATGTTGCCAAGGTTAGTGTATTTGCTGATAGGTATCACCACTTGCTTGAGCAATCATTTCACTGTTTTTACTTTTTAGTATCCAAGAAGCTTTGGTTCACAAATTCAAACTGTCAGACTAGAACCATCTAGAACGAAACTCAAGATTTTACTTTTTCCCTTGTGTTTCACTTCACACGTTTTACAGTCTTTTGTCATTTCTGTTGGTTTGAGTCATTTATGAAATGGGTAAAAACAAGAAATTGTATATAAGGAAAACAAAGAAAGAAATATCCAATGCTGCTAGGGTCAATTCTGAAAAGAGAGCTATTTTCAGCCCTAGGCCAGTGGATGATGTTTTGAATGAAACAGGTAAGCCTAAAATTACAACAACAATACTCATTCATAATACTCATCTGTTGGGCATATGATTGTTATGTAACTATGACTGCTTGTTTGACTTATAGCTGGACAAATAGATGTAGGCATATGTACCGGTACGCTAACTGTACCCAGTAACAGCAAACGTAGGCCTAGGCCTATTCACGGGCTGGCAGAAATACCGATAAGCCCAGGTGCAGCTTCCGAGAGTTCTTCAGACACAGAATACATGTCAGGTGTGGAAGAACTAGAAAACTCGACTGTTGAGGAGTGTCAGCCTTCAACAAGTACCGGTACTGGAGTGTCAGACAATATTTCTGAACGTGAGCCCACGCCCGTTGTCACTGGCCCGAATAAGAAGAGTGAGCGTATACAGGCAGTGTACGCTACTGCGGATGATCCTGTTACCATGCCATCTGATAACACTGTAGAGTATATTATAGCAAATATTGATACATATTCTGAATTATTGAGTCACTGCGTATGTTCCATCTGTAAAGTGCACAGTTTGACTGTTACTAAGACGCACTCAGCTGGATTAGCTCACAAATTGTCACTCCACTGTGAACTATGTGGAGATATCAATAGATCAGTGTATACGTCAGCCCGTATGTCGACCGGTTCATCGCGTCCTGGGTTCGATGTGAATCGGCGAGCCGCAGCAGCTATGACACACATGGGAAAAGGCTACTCTGGGTTTGAACAATTTTCCACCATCATGGGATTGAATCCGATGAGCAAAACCTCCTACGCGAGCCATTTGAAAAGTTATAGCAATGATGTCACTAGTCAAACATCATTTTTGGATGAAGCGCGTCGAGCAGTGAGAGAAGCGTACGCTAATCTGAACCCATCGTTGCTACTGGATGCCATGATAGAAATTGCTGTGAGTTTTGATGGTAGTTGGCACAAAAGAGGTTTCACGTCCAAGTATGGTTTCGCTGCGGTAATCGATTTACTTACAGGATTTGTAGTAGATTTTGAAGTGCTATCGAAGTATTGCCAGTCCTGTGAAATCGGGAAGTCGGAACTGGGTGAAGATTCTCCAGAATATCAAGTCTGGTACAACGGCCACAAGTCATCTTGTCAACAAAATTACGAAGGTTCATCTCCTGCGATGGAGGTCACTGCAGCCGATAGGCTGTGGCGAAGGTCCGAATCCTTCGGAATGCGGTACACCACTTTACTGTCTGACGGTGATGCCAAGACATTCAACCATCTTGTGAAGGAACAGATTTATGGCCCAGATGTTAGTTTCGAAAAAGAAGAATGCTTGAACCACGTTGCGAAGAGACTTGGCACTGGTCTTCGTAATGTGATTGCTCACGAAAAAGGTCAAGGAGTTACTCTCGGAGGTCGCTCTTATGGAAGCCTGAAACCTGACGTCATCAAATCTCTGACTAGGTATTATCGAAATGCTATTGTCAATAATATGCACAGCACCAATGAGATGAAGACCGCAATATTTGCAACACTCTACCACTGTTCGTCCACTGATTTGAATCCGCGGCACCATAAGTGTCCAACAGGCGAGAATACGTGGTGTTTCTTCAACAAAGCATTGGCTAATAATTCTAAACCTGGAAACCATAAAGATTACATTGGGACTCCATTATCAAATAAAGTTGTGACCAAGATCCTGCCCGTCTATCAGCGCCTTGCGTCAGATTCCCTACTTGAACGGTGCTTACTCGGACGGACTTCGAACGCAAACGAAAGTTTGCATAGTACCATCTGGCGCAGATGTCCGAAAGATACATTTGTCTCTAAAATGCGTATCGACATGGCTGTTGTGGAAGCCATCTCTGTTTTCAACAACGGATGTAGTGTATCAGTGAAAGAAAATATGGCAAATGCAAAACTTTCTCCAGGCCATTCCACAGCATCCTTGACGAAGAGACGAGACAAACGACGGGTGGGAAAGAGCCAAGTTCGTGCAGCATTGGCCTTCGAGAAGATGCGACATATAAAGAAGCTGGCTATGCTGAGAGCTGAAGAAAAACTGAAGAAAAATGAGGGTCTCACGTATGGGGCTGGTGCCTTCTAGTATGCCAGGCAAGGAGTTATGAGGAACTGACTTACTAAATCTCAACTCAAATCTGCAAATGTATTTTCTGGGATATATTTTTTCGACAATATACAATATGGAGAATGATGTAACTTCTATAATATTTTATGAAACATATCCATTTTTTTTGTGAATATTTTTGAATACATGCTCAATCATTGACAGTTATCTTTGTCAGTTATGTCTGATGGAACTATTGCAAATAATTGTATAACTTGAATACCTTTGAAATGTATTGTTTCAAAAAATTTGCTGAGGAATACAATCCTGAAATATACTGATAGTATGTCACATATAAGAGGATGATAACTGTTGTTCATTACTGTATCATTTATCTCCATTTTAAAATGAAAAAAAAAAATGTAAAAAAATAATTACTCGAATGAGGGCTTTCTTCATCAATATTCGTGAAAATTCATAAAAAATTTAATTCCAAGGCAAATTTTGGATAAATAATTTTGAATTTTTTTTTTTATTTTTTGTTGCCCATCAAATGATAATCCACTGAATTTTCATCCACTTTGTTGGTATATTTAAGAAGTTGGGATTTTCACTGGCCTCCTCCCTTAATATGCTTGTATTTATACATAAAATTGTTAAAGGTGATTTACCAAGCTACTTGCAAGAAAAAATCACAAATGTTATGGGTGCTAACTCATTCAGGTATAATATGAAAAATAATGACAAGATCCAGGTTACTAGACGCAACAAAACCAGATCACAGTTATCAGTTTTTTACAGCGGTATAAGACTGTACAACCGACTGAGTGTGAGAGCTAGGACTGAATTTAATGTTGATGAGTTTAAGGTACACTGTGCAACCTTTGTTAAAGAAGAATGTCCAATTTAGTCAAAAACCTACTATACTTATTCCATACCTTTTCAATAATGTAAATTATCATGTATAATTAATGTATGTATAATAGCTGAGTTTCAGCTAAATAAATATATCTATCTATCTATCTATTGAGTTCAACAAGTAATGAATCTTGCCTTAATCATGATTTTTTTTCAATTATTCACGGAGGCCTACTTACTTTTTGTATCTTTTGGATGTAAATTATCTCTTTGTCACTGCAGAGATCTTACCCATTTGAATGTTTTTGGCATCTATTTTCCAGTTTCTTCTTTTGAGTTAACTTTGAAAACAACAATAATTTCTGTTTGCTTCATCATTTTTTAAAAAACATCTCACTGGATTATTAATGCAAAGTAACCAGTGCATTGGTAGTATACGACTTTTAATCCTATGGACCAAGATTCTGGTCTACTGCATTGTCACCGTTAGAATGGCTATTCTTTTTCAAAAGGGTCCATTGAAGAAATGTATAAAAATATAAATTTAAAACAGAAGGGGATAATATTGACAAATAATGTTCATGAAACAATATAGGTATGTATGCTTTTATTAATATCTAGATATTTTCATAGCTAATTGAGAGCCGATTGTAATAACTGATAATACAGTAGTCTTAATTAGTTAATTATTGGTCAAGATACATAAATGACATACATTACCGAGGGTACTAATAAGTGACAACAAGTTAATTTGCTAATCATTCCTTAATTTATCAATTATCAGTAGAAACAACACTGGCACTTGGAACATTAATTTCTCAATTTCTCAAAATAGCCCTCTTCATTCATTGCATTGTAGTTGTACTATGTGGCATGATTATTCAGTACCGTAGCTATGCTCTAATTTTGGGAAAGAGACTGATATATGTACGGTATTACCCTGCTTTACTGCTATTCCCCTTCTCTCAACAAACAGGTGTAGGAAGAAAATTACGGTACTCAATTTTGTGTAGGTCTTGATAACAGCCTATTAATTAATCAATACATTCTTTTTCAGTTCCTAATGTAAATTATTGTGTACTCACATTGTATTTTCAGCTCTTGAACATATTATTTAGTCTTCTAGTTAGCCTATTTGACCTGAAAAATGCACACAACTAAGAAAAAATCTTATCAAGAGGCAGCAGGCACTCATTTAGAAATTTAAAATTTAAAATCAAATTAAAATTTTAAAATCAGAATCATCGGTAAAAGTAAGGAAATTTCCACATCAAAGATTAAGAAAATAATTCCAATTATAGAGGACACTCACGAGAATACTTGGTATAATTTTACATGAGTAGGCCTAAAACGATTGATTTTGATATTTATACACCGCTGTCTCTCAAACCCGTAGTCTTCTAGATATCAATAATTAGTCAGTTTGTCAATAATACAAAAATGAACATTCATCCAGCTGCTACAGAATTTTTTTCTAACAATAATAACTTCTATTTACTAAAAAAAAAATTCAAGAAATTCATGTTGGAAGGAAACTTGGATATGTTTTAGATTACCGGTACCATTGATTTTGTAAGGTAACCACTACAAATTCAATGCCGGTACCAATAAAGTGTAGAACATGCAACTAATGGAGTGCGAGTTACAGAGTTACTGGGGTGGTTGAAACAAGTTCAGCAGTTTAGCCAAGTGTTGCTCTAGGAGCATAGCTTACCTCCATATGCCTTGTAAGTGTTTCAATAAATGAGTTGAGATCAAGGGTAGATGTCATCACCATTGATTGAAACATTGATCGTGTAAATCAGACATATCAATCGTTAGGTCAGCAGAGTGAAAAAGTAATTTTGAAAATAATTCTTCATTGGAGGAATTTTAGGCGACAGGGTGGTAAAACTTTATTGAACAAGTATATTCTTGAATGGAAATCGCATCAGAAACACTGTCATACCTGGTCGAAGTTAGAGCAGTTTAGAGAAATATTAAGTATGTAGCTATTTTGACTTATGGTGAAAAATGAACGATTTTTCTTTTTAGTACGAGTGTAATTCAAAAATGATAATGGGTACATACCGGTACCTATATTTATGCAGAATTCTAGTCATAATATCTTCATCTGCAATAAAACAAATTCTTTGATTGAATGCCATTACTTTTAGTATACAATATTTTAATTGTCTGTTAATTCATAATTAAAACACATGAGATTTGGAAATTGCATGTTGAATGAAAGGGAAATATCCAAAATTTGAATTGATAGCAGCTATATCTCAAAATCGAGCCTGGTTAGCCAATCTTTATCTTTATGATATTATCGAGCACATAAAAATGAATCGGCTGACATACTCATATTATCGGTATGTTAAGATTTCAAGCTTCTTTTTTCCATGTCTGGTCAGCAAACCTGAAGTTCGTTGGTTTGCCCGTTGTTTTTTTCTACGCTAGAAATGTATGTAGTACAGGTTTGTGAGGTAGTAATAAAGGGAACAGTAATCTAACTAATCTTTCTTATAACTCAATTTTTATTATAATAATCTATATATCTAGCATTGTAAAGTTCAGCAACTAAGTACCAAGTAACAGTACTAAGTAATATCAATACAGTATCATCAAATCAACTATTGAATAAAGCAGTGTCACGAGCTTAGTATGTATATTGTAATTTCTATCTACGGGGCATTGTCTACATCGTTACTCAGTTTCAATTTATAGGTAGAGGTACGTGTTTTTTGCTTTGAAGAAAAATACGAAAAAAAGTTTATATATCATTTCATGCTATCTTCATGTTTCATATAGTCTTTAGATGCATTTAAAGTGGTTTTCCATTACGCGAATTGTCACGAAAAAGATTATTTCGGACAATTGACCATTGTAGATGGGCGTGACTTATACGAAGCAAAGGAAATTTGAGATACCTTGATTGGTTATTATTTCCCTATTTCCCCTGCTTCACTGTCCACTTGATTGGTTTTTATATTTTGTGACATCACGAGGACGGACGATCTACAATGGTCAATTTGGAGCGTATATATTATTCTATCACACAAAATCGGCATGAAAAGAAAGATAACATTCATTTTTCGGTATAAATAATGTTTTCCACGATAACCTTGATGAAAATACTGCAATACTCGGGACGCAACTCATTGGTGTTGAAAAACATATAAGGCCTAAGCCCAAGCCGTGCAGTCAGGAGCATTTTTATCCACCTAAATAGATCGCAATTGCACGTGTTGTTCTCCACCAAACTCATCAAACCCTTGGAATCCCCTTCCTTTCCCTTCTTGTCTGTTCAAAACACAGAGCCATTGGTGCCACTTGCAAGTTTCTGGCATCTGATAGATGGACAGTCTCATGTCAATAGACCAACATTACGACATTGAAAATAAAAGTTAGAAAATAAAATGTTGTGCCAAGAATATTATTATTTTCTCTCCAAGATTGAAAACTGTGTTTTGTTTTAAAATTAAATTTCAGTTCACCCTCATCCAAAAATTTCATCTACAGTCCATGTGTGTTTCATTTGCAATTTCTCAACTCCCAAAATACGTAGTAGATTGTTGGTAGGACTGCACGCCAGTATAGTGCGTGATCTATTGGCATAGTATCTGGCACCCCAGCTTCTTCGAGTCACTTCGATTGCGGTGGACACTAGCTCATTGCCTGACAAAATACAGGCAACATGCGAGAAGCTATGTATACAGTCATTTTTACTATTATTGAGAGTGTACTATCCATACTAATGTCATTGACTGAAATTGGCTCAATTTTTTCATATTTTTGGTGTAAATTCTCATTTAGTATTCGAAATGTGTTTTTATAATTCCCTGAGTTTCGAATTGACAAGGGTTTACCTAATTTCAACATGAATTTCAGGCCTGATTTCAGTGCCTTCATTTTTCTAGATATTTTTCTGGTGTATTTTGCTAGAAATGCTTCAAAATAAGTTTTTTTTTTTTAAATAATAAGAGCTAAAAAGTCCCAAACAGAATACTCATTTTATGTACCTCTACTTATAATTGATCATCAATAGATTTAATTAATACTAATAATTTCCACGGTTGAAGTTGAAGCTACACTGATCTACACATTTGTCTCTGTTTTCGGTGGCTCGTTCAGTTGAGTGGCAACTGTCATGGCGCTGGCATCGTCAGATTCTGAGTCAGAACTGCCAGCAGAATTTCCACCTTTGACAAGCATCTGCAAAAGAGTTATGAACGTAAGTAAAAATATTCAACGACTTCTATTAGAAAAATTAAAACAATGTAAAAAGTTTATGTAGGGCTCACATATCAATGCGAATACTGTGGAACACATTCTTGTTCTGAATTATGTATTTTTTTAATTCAGTCCAATTTTGTCTGTATTTATTTGAATATGGAACAGAAATAATGCTGATAAGCCCACTTGAGAAATGAACAGGTACATTAAAGGATGCCTTCGAGTAACAAATTAGCAACCGGGTACCGGCTTGAAGTACACAGGTATAATGTTGCCCCAAAAAATTATGAAACAATTTTTTTTTGTCTTTTCATTATTTATATCAATTTCTACTTTTCTGTCCTGTTGTTGAGAGAAGAGTTTGTGATGATACAAGTTTATTGACCGAGCAGATTTCAATGAGGGCATTCAACGGTAACCACATCTGTAGGTATACAGTGAAACCTCTATCCATCGTTTTTCAAGGGACCAGGTAAATAAAACCATAATAAACGATCCATCCAGGAAAATTTAACATCAGTTATATGGGAGTGGGGTGAGAAAAAATCAATGGTACAAGCAGGAAAACAATGGATCCGGGAATGATGCATGGAGGTTTCATTGTATATAATATTCACGGTAAAATGAAAAATTGACAAGAGATCAAAGTTCAGGCATCGTTATACACGCTCTGTCCAGGGTATATGAAGTATGGTACTTTGTGAAAAAGTTTTTAGTCTCACCGCATGTTGCCGCTTGCGACTCTGTCCCATATTGTGTACAACGCGTGCTAGATCGGGAATGCTCTCGAGCGTAGATCCACGACTGGAAGGAATGTGACTGTATTCTGAGGTGTTGCCTTCGTCCGACAGATTGCCCTCTACGCTGAACGCCATCGGAAGCTTCGACCGTCGGCAACCAGGACCGATTGGTCGCCGTGCAACACTGAAAAATGATGGATTATGAAGATTGAAAAACGACGAGACTTGCCTTGCTCTAACGTGGAGGTCATTTTATACCCTACGATACAAGAATGCATTTTTAAAAAATATGTGGAATTTTAATAGTTCTACAGTCTGTGCACTCAATATTGCGCTCATATTTCACTACTGTACACAACATTTTTAAGAAAAATGTAACTAATAATGCAGTTTTTCCATCTTCGAGTTTTCATAAATTTTAATTTTATAGGTAGTACTTTATGAAAGTTAGAGCAGATTATCTAAAACTCGGCCAATATTCCACACAAACACTATTGAAAACTACTGTTACAATTACTTAGTATTTCAGATAACTTGGCCATTTATTCACCTTCGCCTCCTCAAACTGAAGCAGTCCTCTTCATCGTCCTCATCCGAAAAGGCCCCTTGGGAGTTGAGATCTTCGAGACTTAGCTGGTGATTGCCCAAGGAATCGGTATTACCCTCGGACATAAGCATTCCGGAGTTTAGCCTCATAGCCAAATCCCTCTCTCTGCCTGAAATGATAAAATGTAAGTTAATACCATTTACTGGTAGGCCTACTTGTTCTTTCAACGAGAATGTTGTATCTCATGAAAGCTGATCTTTATTCTTTGTTTCTAGGCCTATAACAAAAACAGGGGCAGCACTGAAAAAGTTCAATTTTATTCCATTGAAAACCTTGACGGTACTTTTGCTAGTACGTAGACCTGATTCAAATTTTTTTTAAATAATGATGTATCAATTTCAATTATTAGTTCGGACGTTTTCAAATTGTTTTTAAAAGTCTTGAAAAGTTTTTAATAACACATGAACATATGTTAAAACGTTACACATTACGTAGGTGTAAACCGTGTAATAATGCATGCAAATTAAATATTGTTAATATAAATTATTCAATTGAAGTACGTTATAGAATGCATCTATTGCATTCATTGTGACATTTATGGAAATTCAGTTGATACAGCTTCAAAGATATGTTGCAAGTAGATTGCGTGTTACGAACAATAAAAATGAGTTGATGAAGCTAATTATCAATTGAAGTACAAAAATTGCATTGATAATCAAGGGAAGCTAATAACAAGTTAATCCGCTAATTATTGCTTACTGGGGTAATCAAAAAATTTGTTATCCGTAAAACAGGATCGTAGTTGTTAACAGTTCCAGTTGAGATTTTAAAAAACCATAACAATGGAGTGCTATATTTCTACCTACTTTTTAAACATTGTTCTCTACTTATAGTCTTATAGACCAATAATCTTTGATCAAGAGAATTCTTACTTAGGTTATGACATGAGTTATAACTATAATTAATTATCTGTATGTGTTACTAAATAACATTTACTTTTTAAATTATTCAGCACACTGAATCAACTGTGAATTCTGAGGATACCCGAGCAACACCACAACTAGTCCAAGAAAGTGCGGAAAGTAATTTCCTTCAAACGTTCATACATCTCTTGCATTTTCAAGTTATCCAAGTTCCATTGACTTTGTTGTTTGTTTGTTTGTTTGTTGCTCAACAACCCCACCAACAGCTAGGTTATACGGGGGTACGAATGAGCAGGTCATTATGAAACTGTGAAATGATGGTAAGTGAAAGGACATATACAAAAACTCATGCCTTATACGGGACTCAAACCCACGCCCAACTGTGACTTCAGTTTCTGAAGCGGTGCCTCAGCTGACCAAGCTACCGAGGGTGGCTCCATTGACTTTTCACACATGTTACATTATGAGGTTAAATCATGATTCATTTAAAATCTGTGTAATTTGGATTAGAATAAAATAATAATAATTCAAAATGACAGCTTTTACTGTACCTAGTCTCGTTAGGACTTCCTCCGGATTTCCGTTGTTAGCACCACTTTCTATTGATGACGTTATCCTATGGTTGCCATTGAGAATTGTGCTGACTTTTCGCCCCAATGCTTCCAGATGGTCATCATCACTACACTCACTAATTGTCATTCTTAAATTTTTATTCGTTTTCGAAGGAAGGTTTCCATTGAGTGTTTCACAAGTCGAACTATGAAGCTCTGAAGCGTTAACAGGTTTGCCAACGGGCACGTGGCAACTTGAGGTAGGGCTTAAATCAGTTTCGCTGACATCCATCATTTCAGTCTGCGTCTCTCCATCGACTAACGTGTGCGTCTGCTGTGCGGTGTGATTCGGGCTGCCGGAACTTGAACTCGACTTTCGAAAACGTATTTTTCGCTGTTTCGTAATGCAGCAGGTGCCCGCGCTCGTTACCAATGACTCTGCTTGTGACTCACTATTAAGCACTAACGTGGCTTTGATTGGATTCTAGAAACCAAAAATATCCGTTTTTACATGCTGTTTTGTACTTTGTTTTGTCTTTGTGTTGATTAATCATTAAATTTTAATTTTCAAGTGATGTTTTAGACTCCAGATCACAAGTATCATACTTCTACATGATGCAATTCAAATGAATAATGGTAAAAGAAACTCTAAATATTACATTTTCACTCTCAAAACAATGAAAATACCAAAAATAAAAATGTCAAGGGTAACATCCAAGATTCTCAATTATCAACCTACTAATCAACATCAACCTAGCATTTATCAACATTTATGTTACCATACATAAGGCTACTTACACCAAGTGCCCAATTGCAGGGAGAATCTGGACTCGGCGTGTTTTGTTCGGATGAAAGAGGGCTAGGGGACTGGTTACTTGACGATCGACGCTTGAATTGTTTTTGAACTTTAAACAACGAATGTTTAATACCCACTTGCTTCTCGCGCCTAGAAAGAGAAAACGATGCACAATGCAATAAGAGTTTTAGAACCACTGCTACGAACTACGAAGGAGAGTCGAAATGCATACCTCTTTTTTCAGGGATGGATTTAGTTGGTGTACATAAATTTACAAAAGGAGGTCGTCCACCAAATTAACAATTGCAAATTACTCAATCTTGCTGTATCTTTAAGGATTCAATGCTTTGCATTATTTAACACTAGGAAAACGCGTTATGTGTTTCCGCGTTGATGGATGAGCTGGAACATATCAACTTATCTTTGGATTGGTTATTATATATATATACACCTTGAGATCCAAACCATTACATCACTGCCATCTTATTTTTCATTAATAATTTATATGATAATAAAGAAGGCTTTGTTTTAATTGTTTACGATCAAGTGGTGACACTTGTTGCTTTGATTTAATAGGTATCTTAATAGCTTTGAATAATTAACACAAATAACATTATATATTTTTTTACATCAAAACAGCTGATCCGATTCAAGTGAGAGTTCGGAATAATGTGTATCATTATCAGATTTAAATTCCCTGAGAATTTGAATCCTCTCAGATGAAATATTTTTCACGAATGTTTTCCTCTGGGTTATTCTAATGGGATTTTTGAAAACTTTGGAATGAGTTTTCTCAGAAGTGGTTCAACCGATCACGCCTCAAAACTATACAGCATCAAGTCAGATAGGGGTTCATGTGTGTGCCAAGTTTCAACTGATTTTAAATTTTCGTCTGACCTGTGGAGCGCGAACAAAAAAAAAAAAAAAAAAAAAAAAAAAAAAACAGACACTTTTTTTTCAGTATAGTGTAATTGAGTCTTCGCTTCGCTCATCCAAAAAAACCCTTTTTACAATTCCTTGGAAACGGTGTGATACTCATGTGTGTTAAGTTGGTAGACAGCCTTCTTCTTTCGTGGATACAAGTATATGTACCGATCACATAAGACCACATTATGAACATGGTAATTATTTTACGTAGTGGCATAATGTTCGTACAATGTACGAATTAAAATTGATGGAATGGAATAAATTCGATGAAATATACATTATTTATTCATCTTGGAGAAAACTGATTTTGGAATACTAAAAACTTACTTGATCAACTCCTGCTCCCATTTCTCAACACGAAGCTGCTTTTCCTTCACCAGCTGCTCCCGTTTCTGTACGTGCAGTAATTTCACCATGGACACTTGCTTATTTTGTTCCAGGTGCCTCTGTGTGTTTTTCAGTTCCTTCTCGCGCTGGTCAACTTGCAACAGCCGCGCAATCACTTCCATGTACATGTCATTGACGCGGTCGAGCTTGTGCTCGTAATGTTCTCGGATGTCTTGGGCGTGCTTCAACTCCTCGTTGCGTTTCTTGATGAGATCTTCTTCGTAATGCGGTGTGTAGTGACTCTCGCCCTGCATTTCCATCATATGTGTGCGTACTTCGTCCTTCCACGTTGCCTAACGGGAAAAACGCAAGTGGTCAAGTTGAGCAGGCGAGTCGGAATGAGAGGGGGGGGGAGATAGGGAGAAATGACCCCGCTCTACCTCAACTCTATATTTCTGGACACCCTTATAATTCACTTACGTATGTCAGAATACACGTTGACTGAGGTTAAATATGCTTCTATGACGGTCAAAGAACAATAATAGATCATGAAATTTTTCGCCTCTGGCTGCGGGGGCTC
Source organism: Brachyptera risi (assembly GCA_964007535.1). Classification (NCBI taxonomy): domain Eukaryota; kingdom Metazoa; phylum Arthropoda; class Insecta; order Plecoptera; family Taeniopterygidae; genus Brachyptera; species Brachyptera risi. The sequence continues at coordinate 5,828,346 of OZ023330.1, read as the reverse complement.
TGGCTCAGACTCCGTACATGTACAAAAGTCCTTAAATATATATTATTACCAATTCACAATTATGCTCTTTCCCCTCGAATCAAAATTCCCACATACCTATCTCTGAGAAACTATTGAAAACTCCACACTGAATCATACATTCAATCTACGCCTTTAAATTTCGTCATTACCGGTACATCGTTTTAGGTATCCCTATACTAGGTATATTTACATCATTTATTTATATATTTATTCATTGATTTTATCATTTATTATTTATATTTATTTTTTTATATGGGGCCTACTAGGTATATTTGTAAGTATGTACTGTATAAGATTGGCTAACTCATCCCTCATTCATACCATACATTGATCTTTTTCAATTATTTTCACTCACACGTTTTCATCCGTCCTTCAACCATTAACCATTATAAAGATGCTTATTCCTATTCTGTGATGTTTTGTTTGTATTTTCCTGTACTTCTCCATTTGTAATAATCATGTATTCAATGTATAACTCCAAATGCTAATGTTTGTAATTAAATGTATTCTATTCTATGTATTTCATGTATTCCATAGATTTTATTTCTTGTATTCCATAATAGTCTATATTTGTATCATTCATGAATCCAAAAAGATCAAGAAACTATAAAGTACTGTTCTTGAAAAAGTCCCACTGATCGATTTGTAGCTGGAATCATATCATTCTTACAAATTCATAATCTTTTTCTTCTCACAAGATTTAACACAGTATCTTCTTGGAGACTATTTTCACTTTTTCCCAATTACTTTTCGCTTACCCAACTCTCTCGCTACCAAACGGCATCTTGGTAAATCAGCATTCTTTCAATTTTCTACTTGACGAATCATTCTTGGTATATCACCAAGAATGGTGTCCGGGTATATCACCCAAGAACTTGGGGTCGATTGACAAGACGCTTTTTCAACAGTTACCATCTTTAGACGACGCCCGAGTGCTTGCGGATAGCAGGAACTACTATCATCTCAGAGATAAATTGTTACACCATCCCCCTGTCTCTCCCCATGACAAATGTACTATTTTTCAAAATGTAATACAACTTTTTACAAAATACTTTTACCAGTTATTAATCTCTTCACTCATATACTATCTTGATTTTTGTTCAACAGTTAGCTTATATCAACAAAACCACTGTTCAAATTGAGTCATTGAGTTACTTGTGTAACGTGTAGGCACTATATTTTAATACTTAATCATAGTCCAGATCAGCGTAATGATCAGTACTAATAGACAAATGAACTGAATGACTATATATAGAGGCACATAACTCGGAAATACTGGAATACTATTGAAAAATGCACAATTTAAAAATTGCTTCCTAGCTACGCGTCCACCTCTTATGTATACTTTCAATGGTGACTCAAATCCCCCCCCCCCCTCCCCAATAAATAATATTTCGATTCAACCACTGCGATGCGTAACCCATTCGAAAAACATCAGCGATCATCATTTAACAGTTGGCTCGAACTAGTACACCGTCTTCTCAATCGCGACTCGATCACCGTGTAGTGATCCCCTCAACTCACCTGCGTCTTGAGGTAATCTTCGGGAGGGGTGCACAACACCTCGACTGACGCAATGTCCAAGTGCATGATGATGTGCTTGAACGAGGGCCGATTACGAGGCTTGGCGCTCCAGCACTGTTTCACCAGAAGTCGGAAGCCTTCGGGACACGTCGACGGTATCGGCAAGTGCAGAGAGTTGTTGCCGATGCCGAAGATAATGGCTGAAGAGTCGACGTCTTTGTACGGCGTTTCGCACGTCAGGAGCTCCCACAAAACTACGCCGTAAGACCTGTAAAGTGGTGTTGGAAATTTTAAATAACTGGCAATGTCTTAAGAGTACAATTTTGTGAGTTCAATACCGTGTAGTTGATATTTTCCATTATATAGGTTTATACTAACATTTATTATTGGAAAAATAACAATTTTTTGAAGACATTGTATTCTTGAGTGGATAACAAAATTCAATAGTCGAAAAACAGGAAATAATGTAGGTAGTGTAAGTGATGATGTTTGTTTGCTAATCAACCACCCCAACAGCTAGATTATTTGGGGGTACTAGTGAGCACAGCGGAGAACACAGGGGTACAGCGGAATGATAAAGCAATGAGAAGTGTAAGGCTGTTTACAAAAAACATAATTTATGTGGACTCGAACTCATGCCAAACGGTGACTTCAGTTTCTAACCTGGTGCCTTAGTTGACTGAGCTACTTCTTGAAATTCTCCATCACTTGATACAATATAAGGACATCTTTTTCTAAAATTCTTATAATATTTTATTTATACTATTTTTCAGGGCTATCCTAGATTCATCATTTCAATCAAAATTCATTCTAAATTAAAATCAAACTATACAGAAATACAGTTATGAATTGATGAATTTGATAAATCAATTACATTTGTAAGTATTTCTTGAGGAATACATTATTTTATTAAATATTAAATTTTGAACAACTTACCAAATATCCACCTTTTCGGAGCACGGCTCATTTCGTATAACTTCCGGTGCCATCCATGCAACCGTGCCAGCAAAGCTCATCTTTGTACTTATTTCATTCCATTCTCGACTTGTTCCAAAGTCGCTGATCTTCACCAATTCTCCACGACCAATCAATACGCTGTAATTCAGAAATACAATCTTGATGATACACATATTCAAATGCCACTATGAAGTTGGACATGCACTGAGAAAAAAATGGTGGAAATATTTCACAATGAACTAGAACATCCTTTTGTTATGAATTAAATAAGATGGGAAACAACCAGATTTTATTTTAACAAATTACAATACTGTACACAAAAACTAAACTACTTTCAAATTTTATATAACACTCGAACATATACAATGTTTCATTGTCTGACAGCTTGTTTGAATCATCATGTTACCTTTGACTATATTTTATTATAAATATGGCATAAAATTCATTACTTCTAGGGATGAGATCGTATTTATAACGGGTTTCTGGGCATTGGCTTTTTTTAAATCGTAACTAGATCAAATTATCGAAACCGATTGTTTAGCCCGCTTTTTTTTCAAACAACCACTTTTTCAGAATAGAATTCAGTCGAAAAATCATTGTGCACGAGTGAAGTCGTGCCTCGTCCTGAAACTACATGCGAAACTGCTGAATGCTGCCTCAACGATTGTACATCATCGTGCATCAACGGCTTTTTGTGGATGAATGACCACCATATGGTCCGGCATATGGATCTTACCGTCACTCCGCTCTTCCGAGACCAATGAATGGCCATTTCGAGTTAAACAGATACGTTTCCTCTTGTCAAGGTCAAGCCCATAATCGCATGAAAGACTCGGAGGGGAAAAATTGACATTCTTATGCAACTTTGCCTGGCGCTTTTTTGATTCTTAATCATATATCTTTCACTGAGACGTGTGGCCGAATGGTTAATACACTGAATCGTCATTCAGGATATCGGGGTTCGATTCCTGCCATGGTTGACCATCCTGACAGGTTTCTTTTTCCGTGCTTTCCCTCTATCGTTCAGGTCAATACTGGGATGGTTCCTTAACAACAGGCCACAACCGACTCTTTCCCACCATCCAATAACAAATACGGTAATAAAATAACCTCTCATCTCACCATCCCACCATCTCATATCTCATTCACCGACACCAATAGATCATAGTCATCAGTAGAGGTAGAGGGAGTGCATCGTTCCCAAAATAAATAATAAATTAATAATATATTTTTTTCACTATGAATAACCCAGGTTAAGACCGGTTTGCATATACGGGGGCCCGGTTGCCAAATCTACTACCCAGTGTCATCTCTAATTAGCTCACAGAAAATTGTAGTCCAGGGTTTGGGCATATTTTGGATAGATGCTAATTTTTCACTTTCATTAAATTTATCGAAAATAAGAACATAACTATAGAAACTTTCTCACTCACATTTTGTTGCTTGCTCCTCAAACTAATTCAAAATTTATCTTGAAATATTATATATTAGGGCCTAAATTATAAATGAACATATTATATATATATTATTATTATATATGAATATTATGAATATTAAATAGAAATGTTATATTGAAATAAGGCGTAGAGCCTACACGTACTTTGGACTCTTGAGATCTCTGTGGATAATCTTGTGATTGTGCAGGTAGCTCATTCCAGTGGCAATCTGCTTGGCCCAGTTCACCAGCCTGATTGGTGGGACCTCCTCGCCGTTCTTGAGAAGGTCGTACAGCGGACCGTACGGGCAAAACTCCATCACGATACAGTAACATGGCGCCTGCGTACACACACCCCTGAAGCAAAGTCAGTTTGCACATTATTATTTTAATGTTGAATGCTGCTGTATTACTTCACGTAGTTACTGTATTTTTGGATGAGCGAAGCGAAGACTCAATTTCACTATACCGAAAAAAAAGTGCCCGTTTTTTTTTTTTTTTTTTTTGTTCGCGCTCCACAGGTCAGACGAAAATTCAAAATCAGTTGAAACTTGGCACACACATGAACCCCTATCTGACTTGATGCTGTACAGTTTTGAGGCGCGATCGGTTGAACCACTTCTGAGAAAACTCATTCCAAAGTTTTCAAAAATCCCATTAGAATAACCCAGAGGAAAACATTTGTGAAAAATATTTCATCTGAGAGGATTCAAATTCTCAGGGAATTTCAATCTGATAATGATACACATTATTCCGAACTTTCACTCAAATCGGATCAGCCGTTTCGATGTAAAAAAATATATAATGTTATTTGTGTTAATTATACAAAGCTATTAAGATACCTATTAAATCAAAGCAACAAGTGTCATCACTTGATTGTAAACGATTAAAACAAAGCCTTCTTTATTGTCATATAAATTATTAATGGAAAATAAGATGGCAGTGATGTAATGGTTTGGATCTCAAGGTGTATATATATATAATAACCAATCCAAAGATAAGTGGATATGTTCCAGCTCATCCATCAACGCGGAAACACATAACGCGTTTGCCTAGTTATAATTTAAACTTCATTTGATTCACACATTAATTTTATACTACTGTACTATGTTTAGAGCCCATTTACCATCTGATAATCAAGTTTTTATTAGTTAGTTATTGATTAGGGTACCAAGGGTGATAAAAATAATTTAGAATTTGCTGATTATCGCTCAATTCACTAATCGTTGTTGGTAAAACTGGCGATTGGAAGAAAAAATTACATTTCTTGGTGGCTTTATGAAACCACAAGAATACTTAATGGAAATAAGAATTTTACAACTATATTTAATTTTACTAAAATTATCCTATAAGTATCATAAGGCCAAACCGAGATTAAATAATGGAGAATTCACTGTTGATGCATTTATGAACCAATTCATGTTCTGGAACGTGAAATATGGAGCTTCATCACAGGTAAAATCTGTGAACTGGTTAAAATGCCTTGTATAACCTTGTATGACAAGATGATTGAGGGGAGAGGAAAAGTCAATAAAACGTCTCACATGATGATGATACTCCATTCTTACTACTAATGAGTTAATTGTTTCATCTAGATCTCTATTAAGATATTCTTATCTTAGCATGTAGAATATATCTTAATCGTAATAATATTATCTACTTTACATTATATCCAACTAAATGATAGTGCTATTTTATTTTATTTCTCTCTTATTATATGTAAAGGTTAGGTGGATCATGTGATCGAACCTCGCCCTTTTCGATTGTTATGACGGAATTGTTATGTACATGAAAAATAAAGACTATTATTATTAAGTACGTAATATTAATAACCTCAAAATTGCTTGTCTCTGAATTAAACTTGTGTAATTTTCATTATCAATTTAGATTAGATCTAAATCTGTGAATGATGCATTTATTTGGAATAATCTAGAATTATTCATGTTCAATTCCAGTTTTAATCATAAGCATATACAGTTACAGGCCATGGCAGCTTACTTGAATCGAACAATGTTCGGGTGATTTAATTTCCTGAGATTACGAATATCAGTTTCTTTTTGTTCGAGTACTTTCTTCACAGCAACGGTTTCTCCTTTGAGCTTCCCGCTGAAAACAGCTCCCTGCGCTCCAGACCCCAACCATTCCAAATCGCTTATCGTTTCAAATGCGATTTCCCAATCATCTGAAAGAGAGATTCAATAAATTAATAATAATTTGGTAATAATGGAAGATGGCATGATTAATAATTCATCGGTTAGAGAGGAAGAAAAAAGTTGAGAACTTGACGTCACTTTTATTCCAAAAAATAGAAGATTTGTCAGTGTAAAAAAACAGCATAGGAGTTGTGAGATGAGTGAGATAATCATATGGAATTTACTCAAAAGCTGTATACACACACCTTCATTTTGAAAGTATCAAGCCATAACCTACCTAATCACAGCTTATATGCTACACTGCCAACTTGTTGATTATCCCTGACAAACTCAAAACTCTCCACTTATTATTTTTAAAATGGTACATCAAACATATAATTTCTTAAATCCAACCAATCCAAATTTTGAACTTGAATTTTGAAATATTTGAACTTCGTAGAAATATGTAATAGAACATTTTGCTAGAAATTCTTTCTAATTGGATGAAAAGTTGACAATGTCACCCAATGCTATTCTCACGGAGATTTTCAAGTTTTCAACCACATTTTTCAAAGAAAGTGCTGAACCCGTTTGGCTGGAAAAAAATGCCCAACCTATTCTGGTATAACACCGTAGTAAGGAACCTGCCACCGCGCATTTATGTGCAACGGAAAGAGATCTAAATTAAAAAATAATAACACCAATGGTCAGGAAAAGTTTTGGGTTTATTGGTTACTTTGTCTGATCTGCATGTGATTTAAAGAAAAAAAATACAAGCCCAATTTTTCCAGTGGCTTTGCTCCAAATTGATTGGCCGCAAACAATGTTTCAACCAATTAACTTTGCTTATAAACTTAAAGTTGACCATCATCAGTTTTAACGAGTATTTTTGTTTCGTGGCCCGAGTTTTAGTTTTTACGTGCTTATATAGAACCATATTGGTGTATATATAGTTATTTCTAACTACTGGTACATGAAACTTCCACCAGAGTGTCTCAATTTTCCTGTCTTTATTCTCAGCCATCTTGCCATGGTATCTTTGCCAACTATTCAAACTGTTGGTCGCATCTTATTGATTCATCTTGAACATAGGCCTAGTCTGTTTCATCCCAGTAAAATGAATATTATTTAAATCGTATGACGAGATCAAGATCAAAACGAAATTGAAGATAGATATGAAATGTAGCATCAGGTTTTCCAGATTAAAATTCGAAGACTTTAGACCAGGATTGAGCCTAAAAGTCATTAGAACAGTAGTGAATTAACCTCTATATATACCAACTATTACAAATATAAAACTCAAGTCCCAGAAGGACTTGACCTGCTAATTATGAATATAAGAAAAAAAGGGGAATGTGAACATTTAGTGTACTGGTATTGAAGTTATTCCTCTTAGGGGAACCTGCTCAGACTCCAGAGCATAACATTATCAGTAGCAACGAAACATAAACTGTTGCAGGGACTTTCTGTTAGAACATATTGCAGTGAAACTGCTTAATTCATACTATTCAAAGAAGCAACTCCTAAAATACTGGTCATCCAAAATAAACAATCACAAGAGGTTATGTGTTATCTGTATGGAAAAGTCCATGATGGAAAGTAAAAATCAATGGAAAAATCATCGAGTGTTACTGCTACATAGGCCTACACGTGATCTTTGAACTTTTGTTATCATTTGAGTCATTAGCATTTTGGACAAATATTGTCTGCATATGGTATTATGATGTATTTGCTAACTTTGTATCTTGCACTCTTAAAGATTTATGACCTTTCATACCTGTGAAATCACCACAGCGGGAAATTTTTGCCCTGTGGATTTGTATTTATACTGAGCATGCCTCACTAATCCTGAGTACATGGTTATTCATTACCTGGACGAGCCTTAATTTCATTCGCCGTGGCTTTGCCAATGATTTTCCAGACTGGTTGCAGACAGCCCATTAAGCCGTCCATCCAGCGGCTAGATTGAGCCGGTGAATCTGGCAAGCCAGGACTTGTTGGCGACGACTTCGAGTCGTCATGGCAATTGTCAAGGTACGAAGGTTCGACGAGTTGCGTAGGGGATGTTACATGGGACGCTTGTAATGTAAGTTGACCCAATTCTTCTTGAATGCAGAGTATGCTAAGAACAAAAAAGAAACAACATCACTCATCAAATATTTTCCAATTGTAACCTCGTCCACCTAATATTCACTTTTTCATTTTAATATTCGACCGAGGTTGGTGGGTTGCAAGGTAGGCCTATTTAAAAAAAATAGTCCCTACCATTTACCTAATTTTATTTATATGTTATGGTGTGCATTCCAATTATGAGTATATTTTGTATTGATCTTCAATGTTATCCTTGATTGTTCACACGATTTACTTCTAAATGTACTACAGTATGAATTGGTAATCCACTTGGACGAAGAATGAATAGATATTGAGTATTATTCAGTATTATTCACGGTAGGCCCTACTGGTATTTAATCCGACCCTCATTAACCGCAAATGTATTTGCACTCATTTTGGATAAGAAATGCCCTGAAACAACCTTCATGTGTCATTATAATGTACATTAAAATGAAAAAAAAATTAATGCAACTGCTAATCGTGGCTAATCTGACCATAAATTAATTCTTGCAGTCTTACAGTCTTATAGAGCATCACCGACAAGGTTCAGAGCCATTTTGATGATGGCTGATGATGAAGAATATTGCTCAACAACCCCACCTAAATTTCATTCTTTGGGGTAGGTACAAGGATAAAATTTACGAAATTTTTTTTTACTATGCACACCCATATCCGACTTGACTTCAGTTTCTGGCCCAGAACGCTAGCTGAATGAGCCAAAAAGGCAGCTTAGACCCATCTCTTACATCTCTTAAAAGTGTGATAAGTGAATCAGCATCTAACTTTGAGACTTCTACTTTCTTTTGAAAAAAGGTTATTTATTGCTTCGGTTATGTTTTTTCAATTACTTCACAAATCAACAATTTTACTTCGGATTTTAAAAATTGATACCCATAAGAGTGTTCCCACATGATTGTTTGGCTAAAGAGACGCTTATTTCGCTCTAAATTAGTGTGAAAGGAAAATTTAATTGAAAATTATATTTTTTAGAAAACAAGTTTCATAAACACTACTTTTCAATAAATGTAATTCTTTAGATGTTATATAATACTACTGATAAGGTAGGCCCATATAGGCCCTAATACATTTCCTTTTTTTTAAATATGATGGGCCTTATATTTGTGAACGTAATTTTTTGAAAATGGACATTTTGTAAAAATGTTATATTACAAGAAACATTCCTACTGACCAAGAGGAAGAGTTATTATTCACACATGCCAGACACGAAATGACTATGAGTCATAATTCATATCATAAATATCACACTGAATAAGTGAACTAAGTCGATGATTGTGTCGAGATATTGTTATCAATGTAACTCAATTTAAAAGAAGGTAAAAATAATTCAAAAGGCCTATTTGGTATATCAAGACTAGTTCAAATTGTGATTAAAAAAATTGTGAAGGGTCCAAGGTATGGTATTCTATACAGATTTTATGTCTTTACAGAAATATTGTGAATTGTGCTTGTATTTTAGTGGAGAAAACGAATTAATGTATAAAGTAAATTTCATTATAAAGTGTGCAGTCATGATTTATTTTACCATTGAAAGTTGGAACTAAATCCACATATTTTACAATTCTAGTGATTGTTTGTTATGATGACAGGCAGAGCAAAGGAATTGTGGAAATTTTAAAATATTAAATAAAAATCATATTTCTCATTTGATCAGTCATTGTAGTAAGCTAAGGACTGGTGATAACCCAAAAATTTACCCTGAAGTGAGTCATGCCAACAAGTGTCAGGAATAGGAATCCAGAGCACAAGTTCTCATGTTTCTACTGGTCAGGGTATTTTTTTTTATGGATACCAAAAAAAAATCAAGTTATTGAAAGGTAAGATGATGAATATGTATTTTGAAATAGTTCAAGTGAAACATTATACTCAATTTTCAAATTTTTGTTAAAATCAAGCCACCCTGTTTCGTGAAATTACTTCACTGTATCAATATACCAAAGGATACCTCCCATCCAAGAAATGCCAAAATATACAATTTTTCTATTATATAAGTATTCATATTTCCCTACCAGTAATTAACGAAATAAAAATAATACTTGAAAGTTCACAAGAACTACCACATATTTTGTTTATTTTTGTTTACCAGTAGGCCTATCATTGAGTGTGGTTCAATGTATGTATATAATTGAATAATTAAAAAATTGAACTAATCATATAGATACTCATGAAAAACTACAGAAAATGTCAGCAGCCTGTGCTCGATTGAGAATATTTTGGTTCATTATATCATGAATAATGGTCTTTTCGACTGGTATGAACCATTCTTCTGGTTTTCATTCGTATTTAATTGCCACTCAATTATCAATTATATTTATATTTTCTTAATTGCCCTACATAAATCAATATATAAAATATAAAACTAAAAAATATACAGAATATAATATTATTTTTTTATTCTCCCACAGTCGAGTCTTTTCCTTGGAGACTTTGTGGATTTTATTTGACTGTTTTCAGTGTATTTATTATTTATGTGAAAAATTGATAGCAATAAAATACCTAGAGTCGATTTAGTGAAATATCAGTAATTTGGCGACAAGTAATGATCGATATAAGATATCAAAATTAAAATGAAGAAAAGAGACAGATGGGCGTACTTTTAATACCTTGGCTTCTAGAT